>JAOWCC010000041.1:0-241217 GCA_030867875.1 Actinernus sp. WN-2022
AATAAATTGACCTCCAGGCATCAGTGTTACTAGGAAAACTAGATAATTAGTTGAATTTGCGATATAACACAGTTATTTCAAAGTCCAAAATAAAGGAGATACTCTGTGTGTTACTGACAAACACAACATTACAAATGAAAGAGCTTAGCCTGTGCCATAACACTTCAAATGTGACAACTCGCCCAATAGTGATGGTATTGGTGACGCAATAGAAATAAATTGACCTCACTTTCTTACACTCGCACGAGTGCAACCGCTAAAACAATAAATGTAAATCGAAAGATAACTCAAATCGCTCTAGTGTCAAATAAACCGAACAAGGAATAATTTGGTACCTCGTTGAATGGAGCAGCTGCGTTAAGTTGTAGGTCTGTCTGTACTCCCGGGGGGTGACTCCCTTATGTGAGGGGTACATGGATGCTCGTCGTACCTTTTAGGGGTCAAAATCAGGAGTTTGGTACCACTTAGGGTATCCACGATCAAACACAGACATTTCTATGTAAAGCGGTACCTTTTAGGGGTCGGGTGTCAATTTGTTGCTGTTAACGAGTGTCACCGAATGCTAGAGAATTACAGCGCTTTTGAAAACAACAAGGAAGAAAGTGCTTGATGATATTATATGTTAATAGCAATAAAAGGCATCGAAAGTTTAAATGTTGGCATGTTTCTATCGGTACATTTTAGGGGTAAAAATAAGCTTGAGCCACGCCCATTTTAGTACCTCGTAGGGGTCAAATCGAAAATGTCCGACGAGCATCCCTAGCCCTTTTATATAGGAGTCCCCCTCCCGGGGCTGAACTACATCCTCGGCCTCGGATCGGACTTCAGCATTATTAGCAGCATTATTTCCTCCTACGGCCTGTACCACTTCGTTTCGGACCTCCTCTAGCACTAGAGGCCGAAGAGGTTGCTCTCTATCTCCCATTCGGTCGAGTAAGTCGGGTTTGAAGTTATATATACGCCGCTAAGGCGAACCGTTCTCAGTCTCGGACTAGAGTGGAGTGAACGAGTGGAGCACATGTTCGCCTTTATAGTCTCATTTGCATATCATTACTAATCCCCAGTGCATGCATTACCAATTCAATAATAGCTTTGAATAGCGTAATTCATACACCCTTTTGGTGTGAACCAGAGGATATTAATTTTACTGCATTTTCGTGTAACGGTAACAGTAGCTCGTGTAAACATAAATACTTTGTTGAATAAATTCAGAGAACATGTAAGCCATTTCATAACAGAGTCGGCTTAGTCGCAATAAAATGCGTGCTCTGACGGGCTAAAGTGTTTTCTTATCAGAATATAAAGCATACACTGGTCTTCAATTTGCTTTCATCCAAGTGTTGGTCTGCGTCGACGGGGAAGATACTACACTGGTATAATCAACTAAAAGTTGATTTAGCCGGTATGTCAACCGCCGTGGGGAGCGAGTTAGCAGCTGACATTTCGAGCACTAGCCCCCCATCACAGCAAATGAGGGACCCGTTCATTGATATGGTTATGATATGAGATGGAGTATATGCCGGGATTAGCTGGGAACTCAGTCAGTAATCCTGCCCACACCAGGGGAAATTAATTATTCTCTGC
Source organism: Actinernus sp. WN-2022 (assembly GCA_030867875.1). Taxonomy (NCBI): domain Eukaryota; kingdom Metazoa; phylum Cnidaria; class Anthozoa; order Actiniaria; family Actinernidae; genus Actinernus; species Actinernus sp. WN-2022. The sequence continues at coordinate 1,585 of JAOWCC010000041.1, forward strand.
GCGCATAATCCGTGCTCATCATCGGGACAAGAAGGGTACGATTGCATTCAGGGATTGAATTGCGGGATGGCATTGAATTGTGGGATATGAGCGCCATTTTCATTTCAACGAGCACGACAACGGCACTGTCTTCATAATATCTGTATAATTATAGCTTCAACCAAACGCAAAAGAGTCTACAAACCTCCTGGAAGATTAGGAGACTATGAAGGTAAGAGTAATCGTTCAGTTTGTGTAGTTACGAGGGACAAGTGAATTTCCCTCCATTTGGGTTATCACACTTCGTCCAACACACCTTTGTAGATCATTCAGAAATTGAGAATCGTATCAGTGGTATATTTGGCCGTATATTTATTCGGAAAACTCAACAAATCCATCCATGAACTTATCCAGTTTCTATAGGGCGACTCTTCTTGTGAAGAAATCGATCTACAGCTGTTGTAAATCAGAATTTTTTAGCGAACGCTTTTATATTGGCAAACACAAAGCACGCACCGCACGGCGCATGTTCAGAACAAGAATTATAGAAAATTTATTCGAAAATGCCCTTGTGATCAAGAAATATAAACTCCAGTCCTACAAAAAAGGAAGATATGTAGGCTAAGAGTTACAATATTTTTTTGAACAGTTTGAATAGAATAGTTTGAATATCCCAGGGTAATCAGAACAAACATAACGGGAATTAAGCAATATAACACGCTTTCCATGTCTTTGTTCTCTTATATAAACACGCGTGATATGTTGGGAGAACAAAGAAAAACTTGAAAATCACGAGCCGCTAGGCTCCGCTAATTATTCAAATAGTTCCTGCATGTATCTTGTTAAAGCCCATTGGAAGCCCTCTAATTTTCAAATTATTAAATATCGTTCTCATTATAGTTAATAGAGTGGAATGGTTATGAAACCCAGCGACCTTCTTTGTTATATGTCTTTGTTAGCTTTTTTCAACCGTGACCTGCACAAAACACAATAGAAATTCCAATGTGTTAATCAATCAGCCAATAGAAACGTGTGAGTTCAGTCGTTCAGGGGACGCTAATGAACTATGACCCTGCACAATCTTTTGTCTTGCCCCCTTCCAACATAAATCGCAGCGCCTTTGTTAGCCCCTTTGAAGTTTGCCGGGTTTCATAACCATTCCACTCTATTAACTGTGTTCTCATAGAGTTCATGTTCTACAGTTCAGTAGCTCACACTCGATTGGACATTTGAGAAAACACTTGCTCCAGGCCCCTCCCTTTAAAAATCCAAGGAATTTGTTGTGTAAAGTAAAATAAACGATACATGATATAGTGTTGTCCATTTTTTTTATCATTATTCGTTAATCGTCATATCCTGCAAAGAAACGAGAGATAAATTATTAAGAGTCACTTTACTTATGAGGGGTGATGCATGTATCACTAACACGGAACTAATTTTATGCGTCAAAGCCCTGAATAAATTAAAGAGGACGATGTCATTCTAAAGTTGCATCTGCAAATAAGATACGCTGGGTGTTATTTGGCATGATGTTAATGCTAACCCACATAGCCAGGGCAGCTAAGAAATAAACAGGGCATGTAATTTTTATACCTGGGTAGGTTTTCAAAGAGTATCAAAATTGCACGAGCCCGCAGGGCGAGTGCAATTTGAGCTCTTTGAAAACTCACAAGTTCGAATTTATCCCGAATTGCACGAGAATACCATATGATTTCATTTTAATCATACACTCTACAAATGTACTAGAATCTTCGGACGATCTTCGGAAATATTGGAACAATTAAAGCACCGTTTATCAAGTAATGCTACAGCATCTGAAATGTTAATGTTTAGTACTGTCAAATGAACTTAAATGGTTAGACGTATATTTGCCGTAACTACAGCGCAGCATAGTCAGTTTTAAGCATTCGGAAATGTTGGGAAACTCTTCGGAAATTTTCGGAAAATCATCGGGAAAAACCCTTTACCAAAACATGACTGTGAACAACTTTGTGTACTTCGATTTCATTCTGGAGGTTCTGTTTTCGATTTATAGATTGTCAAATTCCTGATATGGAGTGCAATTTCAACCGAACAGTGCAATTTGGGATAAATTGCACTGCTCTCACTCTATGTCGACCGGCATCCATTGCGGGCATTTGTTTTTGTTTTGATTCAAGAATTCCACCTGGCGTTCCTCGCTAGCCTTCTTGACGGCCATCTTGACCTCTGAAGACATCAGAAGACGAATTGCAGAGGATTAATGTTTATGGTGAGTTTTAAGTTTCTATGAAACGCCAACAAGTCAATAGACAATACGGTCGGTATTTATCTGTGTTTCTTTCAATTCAATTTTACTGAAGGTTGCCGGCGAAGCCGAAGTTCTACACGAAGACAGAGCCGATACGGCGATAGGATATTTTGCAGTTCAACTTTATACTTGTATTATTTCAATAAAAAAAAGATGGCCAAACACGTGGCTGCCCTTGTAGGACGGCTGACTTAGAATGTATGGCGAATAAGGCGAAGTGTGGTACATCGAGAAAGCCATGTGCAACTGAAGGTATGAACACCTGAAAGAAAGTCAAAAGTTTGTGCAATCAACAAAACACCCGACTAAATATTTTTATCACAGCCAATGTTTCTGTATTACGAACATTATTTCAGAATCTAGAAACAGTTCCTCAAGGAAGCGCGCGTTATATAAGTGTACCAGGCTGTTCGCTAGTGAGGCAAAGAAGAGAACACCAAACAGGAAATAGCTAGTGTATTAAAGTACACGATATATATTTTTCAGAAGGATTTTAGTATAATCTACAGTGTCACTAAAGATTTCTTTAACGATTTAGCACGACGACAGAGTTGAAATTCTTGTAAAACTACTCCAGGGGGAGGGGGGGTACTCCCTTATATGGCCTAAACAGGGACGTGCGCTGCACAGGATCCGGTTTTTGGCCTCTGTCCTGAACAGGGTATATAATTTCATGAGAGTCTGTTCTACCTGTCCTAACCAGGGTATTGATTATTGCATCTCACCGGTCTTTAACAAGTCATCAGTCAACAGAGTCTCCACAAGATCATTGTCACTCAATCATTGCAATTGCCAATAAAACATAATTGTGTAAAACAAGACAGTCTGTATTTTGTCATTTGTCCTAAACAGGGTCCTAAACTAGAGGGTACTGTCCTACACAGGGTAGGTATTTAGAGTTTTACTGTACTAAACAGGGTCAGGGTTTCAACCCTATACCCAGACATGGGTCCAGTACCCCCTGGGGTAAAACTGTTGAACAATGGCCGTGGGAGCTTAGATTTTACAATCTTCATGATGAGTCACGAATCCAGGCCCAGAACCCTGAATTCCAGGAACGTTGTGCCTTGCTCCTGAGCATAAAATTTAATGTTACAGACGAAGGGAATGCATCACTTCATACGCCCTGGACGAAACAGACATGTTCTCGAAATTGCCATTCGCTGTAGGTGAAATTGGGTTGGATCCTCTAGACGTTTCAATGGCCAGCTACCGCAAGACAGCCTAGACAGTTTATTTTGTGGGAGCATGGCTATTTGGGGAAAGTAACAGTTATTCCTTCTTGTGCCGTAAAAAAGATCCATCAACAGATCCCTCCCCAGACAATGTCTATATAGGCTTGAGATCGGAGTAGAAAAGTCCCCCCGGAGGGGTGGGGGCTCCCATATAAAAGTGATGGGATGCTTGTTGAAAGATTCCAAAGGAACCCTTAAAAGTACCAAAATCTCATTTTTCTGGGCATGGCCAAAATTATTTTTTACCCCTAAGAGGTAGCAATACTAGCTATTTTAATATCTTACTTGGTTTACTCTGAATACCATAAAGTACTGTTGGCATTTCAAATTAAACACCCAGAGGTACCAAAATATGTGTTTTTAACCCAAAAGGTATGATGACGATGGCCATCAGCGAGATATAGGGAGTCGCCCCCCGGAGAGTCCCCCCCCCCCCCCCCAGATCGTTTTTCAAACTAATTTATCTTCAGAATATTCTTTAAACAAGTTTGCTTCCATGAATTGTTTTGCGATGATCATCTGCTTGTAGGATTTCTTGGTTAACTTTTTTCCTTGCACATTTTTTTAGTGAGGAGTTGTCAACCACAGTCCAGTGGTTTCTAATGGTCCACCCCTTACGAATACTTTTCCTATAGTGATAAAGTGTCCGAAGACTACTGCAATGCTGATCAAATACAACGCTTGTCGAAGTTTATACGATATTTCGGCTGGCCAGTACCAGCCTTCTTCAGGTTTATTTTACAGTGGAGGTCACAAATGGATACAAGGCTTATATAAATTGCTAATTACGTAACTATGAGCGGAAATTACAAAATCGATGACATATGTTTTATACAATAGTAACACATAAAAGGAAATTACGAAATAGGTTTGAAAAGATAGTACAGATAGAGTAACAACCGACAATAAAGGTCAAACGGTGAAATTACATTTCATCACGTCTATTCATTCCGAGTGGTTCGAGGGTTTTAGCTTTATAGATGAGATATGATTCACGTGCTTTTCTCACGGAATCACGTTTAGAATAGATGACTTCTAAAGGAATAAGGAGCATGTCAGTACTAGAATGGTTAGGGCTGAGAAAATGTTCAGAAACGGCTGTAGGTTTAGATTTGATATTGGATTTATCTACAGGTCGTCTGTGTTCGTTAAAACGGTCTTTGAGGCATCGTTTTGTTTCTCCGATGTATTGTGAATTACAGTAGTGACATTGAACCATGTAAATTACGTTTTTAGTATTACATGTAATGTGAGATTTGATATGGTGAGTTTGGCCAGTGGAGGAAAAAGTGTATTGTTTGAGGCCATGTTCGATGTAAGGGCAAGGTAATGCAGTTTTTACCGCAGCGATAAGAGCCGGTTGGCAATGGAGAGGTGTTAGTATCGTTAGGTAACTGAGCTCTTACTAAAATGTCACTTATGTTATTACAGCGGCGGTGGGCTACTAAGGGAAGATTTTTGAAAATTATTTCGGAACGTTTAGATGAATAGAGAATGTTAGAGTGTTTATGAATTATTGATGAGATGTCAGGTAGTGCTGGATTATATGTAATGATAAAAGGAATACGGTCTGCATCTGGCTTGGGTTTGTTTTGTAAAGCATCAGTGCGAGAAATGTTAGATGCACGTTGTATTTGTGTCTTAAGGAAAGTAAGATTATAGCCGCGTTTGTTAAGGTATGTTATTAATTCATTAGTGCGTTTCTTAAAGCTATCGTCCGAAGAGCAAATGCGGCGAAGGCGAAGTGAAAGGCTATACGGGATAGAGTATTTAGTGTGACCGGGGTGACAAGACGTTTTAAGAAGGTACTGGTGTTTGTCAGTGGGTTTGGTGTACAAGTCTGTTTCTATAAGTCCGTTTTTAAGTAAAACGTTAACGTCGAGAAATGGGATGTTAATGGAAGAATGGGAAGAAGTGAACTTGATGGTAGGGTGGAGGTTATTGAGATAATTAATGAATATTTTCAGTCGATCCAGTCCTTCGGTCCAGATCACGAAAATATCATCAATATATCTCAACCACGTGTGTGGCTGGTAGGGTGAATTAGATAGTGCGTCACGTTCGAATTTAGCGAGAAATAAGTTGGCGAAGGAAGGAGCCATTTTAGTACGCATGGCTGTTCCATGTATTTGTAGATAGTGTTGTTGATTAAACGAGAAATTATTCATAGTAAGAATCATGCATATAAGGTCGCAGATGGTTTCTGTGGGTACATGTTTATTAACGCGGTTACGAAGAAAATAGCGACACGCATCAATGCCTTCATTATGCGGAATGTTAGTATATAAGGAGGAAACGTCGAGAGTTACGAGCAAAGCGTTATCAGGGAGCTTGTTAAAGAGGGAAAGTTTATTAAGAAAGTCAGTAGTGTCCTTAACATAAGAAGGAGTGGTGGTAACTAACGGTTTAAGATGATAATCAACGAATTGCGAGATGCGTTCTGTGGGGTGGTTATTAGAGGATATTATGGGTCGTCCAGGATTATTGTTTTTGTGTATTTTAGGTAATATGTAGAAGCGTCCTGGTTTGGCGTCGTTATGTACGAGGTACTGTCTTGTTTTCATATCAATCATGTTTTCGTTGAACATACGATTAACGTATTCTGTTACTCGTTTCTGTATGTCGTTGGTTTTGTCGGCATCAAGTTGTTTATAAAATGTAGGATTGTTTAAGTTGTCGATTACATTCGTCGATGTACCATGTTTTGTCCATTACAGCTGTTCCCGATCCTTTGTCAGCAGATTTGATTACCACGTCGTGTCGTCGTTTGAGGTTATATAAGGCTTTACGTTGGAGTTTAGAAAGATTGTCAACAATACTGGTAGGTTTCGTTGTAAGTATGTCTTGTTTAACGGCGCTTAAAAAAGCATTAAGTGCAGCATCTCTGTCTGTAGGAGGTGTCCAAGAGCTTTTAGGGTGAAAAGGATTACGTTTGTATTTGCTATTAGTTTCGTCATAAAAGAATTCAGTGAGTCGCAAATATTTATTACGTCGTGCAAATTCGTCAAAGTCAGCATTAACTTCCGACCAGTTGATTAGTCGAGGATTAGGGCAAAAGGTTAAGCCGTGTGCAAGGACTTGGATTTCGTCATCAGAAAGAGTAATATTAGATAGATTAATTACAGCTGAGGTATCAAGAAGTACGTGTTTGTTTTTATTATGCTGTTTCTTAGTGTTCTTACGTCGGGTCCGTTTACGTTTCTGTACTGTTATGTCGTTGTGATCCGTAGTCAATGGATCTTGGTGGGCTTGTTGAGTTAAGTTGACTGTCGCGGTGTTAGTTATGGTAGAATGATTATTTCTACAAGAGAAAGTTGTACGTTTGTGCGATCTACGATTACGAAGTGCGAGTTCTAGAGATTGAGCCATAGAATTAAGCTTATTCATGTAATAGTTAAAACAATAAGTAGTGCTGACTTGTCGTAAATGTTCCTTGTGTTGTGAAAGTTCCTTTTGAAGTGTTTTTAATTTCTTGAGGCATTCTTTGGTGAGTAGTTTGAGGTGCATGCGGCTTGTAGTGACTTGAATTTTCTTCCACTGTTTGTGGAACCACGGATTGCTTGTCTGTATAGTAGCTCGGCATTTGGATAACAGTCCATACGGGATAATGTTGTTGTTCTGGTAATAGTTGTAGTTGTAGAAGTGGTGTTGGTATCGAACAATTTTCCTATAGCCCACTTTCGATATAGCATAGGGAGTGGCACGGCTGTTTCAACACGCTGAATTCGCGACATTAGGTTCCAGTCAATTGCGCGGTTAAGCCAGCAACGCCTGTAACATTGCCTTGCTGAGATAGCCGCCATTATGTTTGTGAGTCGTGTTCCACGAGTAGATGAAGCCTCAAAAGAATTACCTCCAAAACGTGCACATCTTTAATTTTGATTGACTAATTTTGCACGTCTAGTAGAAATATAGTAAGAAATGACCAGTTTATCAAAAAAACTAGCACTAATTGTGAATAAGAGCATGAAACCTGTGGAGCTTTTGATCCGTAATGTCCACACCCGACTTTTCCCCGATATGAAAATGGAAGTTTTTCAAAGAAACAGTGGGGATTATATGAGCAATTGATGGACAAAGGTAAGTTATTACTCGGGCTGCCTGTGGCAGCGCCGAGTCTTAAAATGCAAGTCGTTATTATTATTATTTTTAATCCATGTCAGACGGGTTCTGCGCATGCGTTAATGGTCAAATTCACACCAATCAGATTGCACTGTGCTGGTCACGCAACAATCGCCAGGTTAATTTATTTACATAATTGAATACAGTAAATCAAAATGGTGGATCCGCGAGCAAATCTCTCTCAAATTTGGAGTCCCATCTCTCAAATGTAAGCAGTTTAAATGTTTTATTTAACTTCACTCGTGCGAAAGCCTTCCAACAGGCTCAGGATATTGCAACTGGCGCTCTTGTCGGAGCCGAAGGACCGCATTTTTTACCCAGATGGCCTGTGATCTTATATACGACACGACGCCGGACCTGAAGAGTGAAGGACTCAAAGATCCACACATATCGAATTGGAATTTAGCGTTTTCCTTTCTGCTGAAACCAAGGCTTCTTCGATAGAAAGGGCAAGATGTTGTGTTTTTCTAGGAGGACAAAATATTTCTCGTTTAAGCTTCTCTTTCGCCACGGCTTTGTTATTGGAATCTCTGTGGATTGGTATACTCAAATATTATTACTGCACAATACCATACAACTGAATAAGAAGTCTTTAACAAAGCCGAACTCAACTCAAGAGCAAAGCTGAGAGTGAAAGTGAAACTGAACAGTGTCTTGTCAGGTCATGAATTAAGGTACGGTGAGGTGTATCTGCATATTTTCTTTGTCGATTTGTTGACCTCGTGGCGCTGATATATTTCAGAGATTTTGCCATCCGCGGACGGTATTCTTGTTAAGAGGTACGTTTCGTAGGTTTTATGCCTCTCGGTCATAATACATACCAGCGCAAACACCGTGATCTGTAGGCCAACATGCACTAAAATAATTTTGAGCGTGTGTTTGGCTACTGTTTATTTGTCCTGGGTATTTCTGACACTCGCACAGAATAATTTATGATGAGCGAAGCAATATTCAACTGACTCTCAAGGTCAACTTAAACAAGAATCCTCTCACGGCCGAGGTTTCGGTTCGAGAAATTAAAGGCTTCCAACAGTTCCCTTTATAGTTCTGTAATATAATGAGCAGATCAATTTTGGGAAGGAGGTTATATAACCAACAGGCATTTCAGTTAATAAATACCTGATATGGACGCGAGCTGCGATAAAGAGCCGCAGGGTAGAATGAACAGTAGAGCTAGAAATATATCATATGATAGCTCCATCATAGGTGGACAGGATACAACTTATAATATGGGACAAATATAAACATATATTTGAGACACTCATCTATTAGTACTCTGAACCTGGAGAACAGCAGACTAAATTGTAAGCGTGCGGTACATGAATAAGTAGAGGTCAACTTCTTTAATTTGCATACACGAGAAATATATATACTAGGGGAGCAGAGAATGCATGTCACCGTGCTACCGGCCACAGCTCCTAAAGACTGCTAAATTCAGCTAATAATTCTTCCCTTCGGTTATTACTAAAAGGATTTCAAATGAAAGTGTATTTCATCTTCAATCTCATGTGGCCCGAGTGAAAGCCCAGATGGGCTCTTGTTACTTTTTAGTTATGGTTCCATTTCACCACAAAGTGACCTCAAAAAGTTGTTACCATTTTTTTTCCGGACTGAGTAAAACGCAGGGTGCAGGGCACGCAGGGCACGCAGGGTACGCAGGGTGTTCAAAAAAATTGAGTTACATAATTTAGTGCCTTTGAAATATCAGATTGCAAAGGTCAATTGTTCACATGGCAAATATTATGCTAATTTTAGAGTGAAAGTAAAAGGGTAGCGACAAAACGGCTGAGGGTCCATGGACCACCCCCGTGGACCACCCATAAATTTCATATATTTTTCGAGAATGAAAGTTTATACATTTATAGCGAGTTTGAATTGTGGCAAGTCTAACATTTTTACTTTGTGTTCTGGTGACACAGACTGTTATCGTAGTTTTGCCTTTACTTGCTGTTGCATTAAACAGTATCTAAAAACCTAGGAGGCTTTGACTTTCCTTACCTATTCCACTACAAGTAAAGGCAAGGAACTGTTTTCCGAGAACCGGAGCGCCATAGATATAGGAAGAAAGAAAAAATTCTGTCCCCTAAGTGCACTAATTTAAGTCGGTAGTTGAATGACCGAGTGGTTAGAGCGTTCGTCTTTTAATCCAGAGATCCGGAGTTCAATTCTCGGAGCGCACAATTTTTGTCGATTTTTTTCTTCTACCTCTTTTTAAGTTTTCTTCTTAGTGTTCTACCTTCCACACCAGTAGTATTCTTTAAACCCACCATCAGCCAGCTACAAAATTAATATTCGCTCCTTGCTGAAGTCATTGTTTACCTGATTTCTGCCTCGTTTAATAACGTAAATTAAATTTCAAGCTAAAACAGACAGACTACATCAGTTGAAATAGAATTTTAAACTCAGTAATCACCGAAAATTTGAGTGATAATAAATAATTTGAGGAATGAGCGATTAAAAATCTCAAAATTTATAAAGAATAACTCTGTAACCCAGCCCATTTTACAGTTTTGAAAAAGTCAATTTCACCATAAATATTTAACATATGAATCTCAAATTTTCGGTGATTACTGAATTTAAAGGCAAAACTACGATAACAGTCTGTGTCACTAGAACACAAAGTAAAAATGTTAGACTTGCCACAAGTCAAACTCGCTATAAATGTAAAAAACATATATGAAATTTATGAGTGGTCCACGGGGTGGTCCATGGTCCTGGTCCATGGACCCCAGCCGTTTTGTCGCTACCCTTTTACTTTCACTCTAAAATTAGCATAATATTTGCCATGTGAACAATTGACCTTTGCAATCTGATATTCCAAAGGTACTAAATTATGTAACTCTATTGTTTTGAACACCCTGCGTATCCTGCGTGCCCTGCGTACCCTGCGTACCCTGCGTACCCTGCGTGCCCTGCGTGCCCTGCACCCTGCGTTTTACTCCGTCCGTTTTTTTTCAGGCTTGACTGCCACTAGTGCATGGTGTGCTTTCAGTTTCAGTTTATGCTATTTTATACAAATTATGTCCACTGGCCTGGCACAGCACCTAATCAACATCTGCTTCGTCTGTCCTAAATGCAGCCACCTGAAAAGCGAAGTCAGAACCACGATCTGTGTATTTAAGGTAAGTTTTAGCCCCTGCCTTCTTTTATTCATAATCCTGCATTCGTAACCTTAATATTCCAACTTAGCCTTAGGCCTAATAATACATTTGTACTTGCATATATGTACATAATTATTGTTTCTGGCAGGTTTCCAGAAAATTATTATTATCCTGTTCCCAATTCGGATGGGACAATTTGCAGGTGTTTGTCCAGTGATGATGAAGCCGGCTAGAGAAACACTTAAGCTATGTTGGTAGTATTTCAGATACATGCAGTATTGCTTACATACCCTATCTAAACATAAGTGACAGTGCTCTTGAATCGGTTAGTATGATTATGATCGGTACCAAAATTCCTATGTAAATTGTTTGCCATCCATAATTTGTATGTAAAAAAATTCTGCAGTTGTACAAAACTTGAAAGTAAATTACTTCCCCTGAATCTGCTGTCTGCCATTTTTGGAAGGCAAGTAAACTACCCTAGGGATCTACCATGGGTAGAAGTTGAGCAGAACCAGAAGCCTTTAGGCTTTATGGGGGTCCTTTCTATAAACTGCATGTAATGACCTTTTCCTGTGTTTGCCAAAATATATGTACAACAACATGCACTACTGTGTCACTAAAATATTATCAGAATTATACTTTAACTACTCTTCTTTTGGGAATCTCTTTTTCACAGGGGGAGTTCGACCAATGTTGGATGGATGGGATCTTCTGTGCTGTCTTTTACCATCAGCTGAATAGATCTCTCTTCAGCTGATTCATTCGAAAATGCAAAGACTTAGCAACTTGCTCTCCCATCATTCCAGTACCCATCCTGATACTCTCCACCCAATTCATCATATGTTTCTCCAAGATGTTTAGCTTTGGAGTTAAACTGGCTGTAGGGAAATGTTTTTTGTAATAAGCCATGAAGAAATTACTATATGTACACATGTATATTATATACCACACAAGTGAAAAGTATTTTCACGCGCCCTGATTGGCTACTCTGAATATCCTGCACTATTCACTCCCGGCTTGGTGATAAAATGGCACTCGTGACGTATTTACTTGAGAATGGCATTTTGAACTTTCTGACTATTTCACTTATATGTGGTATATAATAAAACAATTATTCACTTCAGTGTCGGTGACTAGCAGTGGATATTTACCTCAAACAATTTAAAGGAAGTGCCTAGCCACATTTCTTTACGCAGGAATAATATGTTTTACTTACTCAGCATTTGCATACAAGTGGAAACAAACAGCGTCTGTCAGACTGTCTATTTGCACTGCTGCTGTTAGCCTTACCTCAGTTCCCTCTTTGATCTTAATAGAAAATGGCATTTCCTCGATTGGCATCAAACCAATTAAACTCCTCGTCCTGGTCAACTTCGCACTGTTGTTTTTCACTGGCCAGTTGAATACGAAAGCTGTGTAGCCAACTATACATAAAGATATTGGGTCGACTTTTTAAACAAACTCTTAAACACCGTCTATTGTTTTGAACACACTAATACAATATACGGTGTTCGAGATTTAATTTAGACTAGTATTTTTATTTAAAAATCGGCTTAGGGCAGATTTTGTATGAGTGGGACAATCTACGACATGTCGGTCACCGTGCTGTACTGTAATTCTGTGATTTGATTGGATCAGTAGGACGTAAACAATGGGACACCATTTCAACGTCACAGCATGCTGTACGGTAACCGTGCTGTAGTCAATGCTATAGTTTGTCCCACTCATACGAAATCTGCTTTATCGTTCTTTAAGAACAGGCGTATTTGGTTTACTCATTTGGAATGTTCATATAGCTCAATATGTTGGCAAAATACAATATGTGAACAATTTGCCGTCTCGTGTATCGTATTGTTCCAAGGCAATCCGAGTGTTGCTTTCATAGCTAAACCTTCCATGTGCTTGATGTTAACTCCCAGTCCCGCTTCATTCGCAATCGTCGTGCGTTCTTTTGCCCCAAGTCTTATCATTTCTAAAGCGTGTACTTTCTGTACCTGTCCCTTTACTTTTAATTACTGGATGCAAGCTACCTGAAGGTCACGGGTACTGTTCCGTAAACAGGGAACAATTTGTACGTGAAGAGGCTAATGATATATACAAGCCATCCAGCGGAGGAGTGCAAGATTTGTTACGAACGACTATCATCGTACCAGCAGTGTTTCCAACATGATGGACACTCTTAAGTGGGACAACCTCGAAGCACGTAGATCGCTCACTGACCTTACGATGTTCTACAAAATTCACTCGGGCATGGTGAACCTTAAATTCCCTCCCGAGATGGTGATATCAGATCCTAGAACCAGACCTTGTAATCCTGAGAATTTTCGCCATCTACAGTCATCTGTAAATGCATTTAGACAGACGTTCGTTCTACGCCGTGGGCGTTTCAAGCCCAAGCTCGTGCCTCCCTCTGAGTCACCTAAATTTATTATTTGTAATATTTGATTATTTATTTCTAATGTAATTTTCTGTCACTTGACAATTAACTTAATGAATTAACTAGTAGTTTTTAGAACTGTCCACCGGCACAGAACACTGTACCAGCCTGCCGAGATTAGCTTTAAGCTATATATGGCAGTACATATATTTAGCTTTAGACAAGTGTAAATAGGTACAAAAAGGTCATACAAAAACCCGACTAATTCACGTGAAGCTTAAATTCATATACTTTACTTAGGGTTCCTCGTGTTTGAAGCTTGATTAGCTTGAAATCACTGGAGACGAGCATGCTTTTAACCCGCAAATATGCAGCGAACTGCTTTCAGTTTCTACTTTATCTAGGGGTTTACCAAGCGGCGCCTCGAGTACCTCCTCCACAGCATGTGCCAACGTGGCTTTCCCATGGGTTCGGTAGTTCGTACATGGTCGCTCGTGTCCATCTAAAAGCTCCAGTCTGACACCATTTTTACAAACTTTACATAACTATAATGCAGCCACCAGCATATTTTGCTGCAGTCGTGGGGCATCCGTTATTGATACAGCGGCGAGTTGGGACTTACAGACGGGCAAAGGCTTAAATTTCAGCAGGTAGGCGTGAACAAAACATTGTTCGAGGCATTTCCAGCAAGAGTAGTGTTCGCATGACTCTTGTATTGGCTGCTGCAGGATGTTCTTGGAAATTTGGCAATGCAACTCTTCTGACAGATCGAGAAAACATTATGCTTCTGGCATTGAACCTGGATGAGAAGTTTAGGCGCAGTTTCAGTTGGAATTATCTTTACGCTAACACGTGTTTGGTCGTGACAAGTTAATATTTTGGGTGGGTCGTACTCTCCCATTGATCCTTTCTTTTTTTCGTTTTTACGCCTTGGCAATGCAATGGCAGCATGGGATTTCACTCAAATGGTTTAGTGGCGAGCCATCGCGCGCTTTGTTCTCTTTTCTTTCTTTAGCATGTTGGACCAACATTCGAAACACCGCCTCTTGGTGAACATCGGGCTTGTCAACAGAAACGTCTACTGAGAGAACCTTGAGAAATTATTGTAACGCCTCGGGAGGTTTGACAGCGGTATACACTACCTGCCTGTAACGCTCACATAGCCACGGCAACACCGCTGGAGCTGGCTTTGCTGATACTCTTGCATATTTTGTCTCAGTCATCGCTGAAATTGATACATTGTCAACATCGTCGTTGCACGTGTAAAGTTTTACTCATGGTTATGAAGAAAAAAATGGTAACACCATTTCACAGCAAGAAAACAGAAAAGAAGATAAAGCTGATTTTAGACGTCTGGTCAAATAATATTTGCATTGCTCACATAATGCACATTTACGTCTTGAAAATTCTATTGACAATCAAAAAGCTACGTGTGTATTCGATACGAGTTTTGAGGTTTACAGCAGTTACAATGTTGTTTTCCAGAAATAATACAGATTTGACTCCACACTTAGCACGATATCCCTTTTGTCTCGTAGAATACTCAATCTGTCGGTCTTCATACAATGCTGAGACGAATAAAGTTCGTCAAGAAAGCCTATCCTTGGCAACAACATATTGACCGAGCTGCGGCCTGGAACCTAATGTCGCGCGCGAAACAGCCGTGAGTGGAGTCAGGTAGGCTCTCACAAATATTAGTCAGAGAAACAAAGTTGAGGGTTTATATCAGGTTTATATCAAGTTTTACAACATCACATTTCCAAGGAAAATATCAGATTATAGGCTCAAGACATAAACTCTGTATTCACTGCTTTCTTATCCCAAAATTGTGCAATTTGTTGGAGGACACTTTGCATAAATACAATAGTTATTCCTCTCTCCTGGAACAACTCATCTTTTCCAAAAACATTGTCCCATGGAAGATAAAAAAGCTATTGTGTTTTTGCAAAGTGCCCTCCAATAATTGTAAAATTTTGGTTTGAGAAAGTGGTGAATCTTTATTGTTCAAATAAAATAACACTTCCTGTGCTCTCATTGGACACAGATGACCAGACACGTGACTAGGCAATATGAGAGCATAGTGGAAGGTGCTCAGCTAGCACTATTGCAAAAAAAACCCAGAGTAACAACAATAATAACAACAATAGAGTTTCTTTTGTGGGCCTATAGTGCGATATTCATTTATCTGACATATATTAGTTGTTAGAAATCAATTGTGCTCAATCAGCAATGCTGCAATCTAATTGGCTAAGCTACTCACTATAACACTTGTGTGGTATATACTAAAAACATTATTCAACACAGATCCAGTGACAATTGGTGGATATTTACCTCCCTGTGAAGTGACATGGCAAGTTACGGTGTCACAACTTCAACATGGGCCACCACATTGTCAAATTTGATTGGCTTGGAAGCTACTGATGTCTGGGCCTTTAAATTTTATTGGCTTGGGGACTACCAAAGTCTGGATGATTTGTTATAAACTTGTGCTGTGACTGGCTGGTTAGAGTCGGGTGTAAATATCCAATACTAGTCACAGACACTGTAAGGGATATTTATTTAATTATTTCTTAGCCCTAAATCTGCTGCAATATTAAGTAATCAAATAAATCAATTCTGGGCTTTCTCGTAAAGCAATAGTTGGAGCCAGATGTCTTGGATGTTGTTGTGGCAGAGGCACTACCCTTTTGGCTACTTGTCATAAGCTCTTGCTTTAAAATTATGTGCTGTTATATAAGGGATAAGTGTTTTTGAGGAATAATTCTCAAGTTGTGATTCTAATTGTCACCACAGAGCTAAGGCTTATGATTTGAGAAATAGGATTTTAGTGTGAAACCCTGATCCTTGGGCCTAGCTATTACAAGGTTACTCTTGTAATTTTGAGAATGCATAAAAAAAATGAAATTCCCTATTCTATAGAAGACTTAACCTATCCAAACTTGAAGCTAAATACTGAAGAACTTCAAGAATGTTAAAGGTAAATTGTATAGCCTACGTGTTACTGTATATCAGACCAATACGACTGTGAAACCTGCATGCAACTTTACTCACTCATGAAATTACATAATGATAGTGACATGACATGTATAAAGTTGTTGAGGTAGAGTTTGCTCGTGCTGATCACCTCCAGATCCTGTTGTGCTGATTGGACATGAACTGAAGACGAGACCAATACGTAAGACAGATAAGAACATATTTACGTGAGTAGAGCAGAGAGTGAGAACAGACTACAAACTCAAGTACAGAGCGCAAACAATTTCAAGTATTACTTACTGCAGTAAAACTTGAGCGAATTCACTGACCGTGAGTCTTGAATAACCCTTCGAGGCTTTCCAATCCCTCCACTGGCCTTGTACCGCCGGATTCTCTTAAGTATATCACTTTCAAAGTCACTGGTTTTTTGGGCCGTCCTCCTCTACCTAGTTGCCGTTTTGGTTCCTTGGACGCCATGTTCTAAAAGATGGACGACTCTAAACTCATGACTCATAACAGGTCTAACAAGAGTATAGAATTGAATGATTTTTGCGAAATAACTGAATGTAAAGTTAACTGATTGACTTTTGAGAGTATTTTTTTCCAAAAAGTCGCTATGATTACAAGGATGGAAGAAGATTACTGAACCATACCGTCTAACTCGCTAAAATTCGAGGTTTCGTATGATACGAAACCTCCAAAGCGCCCGCATTGCATGCCTCGACAAAGAATCTTTAAAGAAACACTCATGCACATGTATACCACACCCAACTGTTCAAAATGGATTTAAAATCGTACACATATTATCGCATCTACAATGTATTAAATAGTGCCAGAAAGTGCAGGAAAATGCGCATCCGAGAAACTGAAATTCAAGTTCGTCGGATGTAGCTGCTTTCAGTTTTTGGTCACTTGTTCAGAGATATCTCTCATTAGTAAATTTGGAAACTGCCAAAAAATAGTACAAAAAAAATCGTGCAGAGGCGCGAAAAAAATTCTGCACCGATATGGCCAGAAATAATAAATAATTGCAAGTTAAAAATGTCCCCCCCCCCAAAAAAAATAATTCTAAAGGTCCGACCTGAAAATATGGGTTATCGCTAAGTTAATCTAAACTTATTGACTTAGTTGACAGCTTGTCATCTATTTTGATGTTTGAGGTAATTAAATCGTACTTTGTGGTTTCCGAACTGTCAACATGCATCATATGTCATTATCAGATGCCTCTCAGACAGGCGTCTGGTTTTCTCTAGGCTCTATAGTTTGCCTGGTTTACTATAGTTTGAAATATTTAAAACAAAGAAAAATATAGTTTCAATAAATTTTCACTCGTGTTCACCTTTTATTCACTCGTGTTCACCTACTTTACCATATTTTTCACTCGTGTTCACTCGTGTGTAGTTTTAGTCAATATTCTGTTTAAGGACTCAAAAGGGAATTGTTAATTTCAAGTAATACCAAAAAGCCCAGCCAATGCAAGAAGACAAAACGCATTTTATTGACACGGTTCTCGTAAACCTGCTGTTAATCCAGCGTATAATTATTTAATAACCGAATCCACAACTTCTGGCCACAGGGTAAGACACGTTAATATGGTACAAATATAAATATACATTTGAGACAATCATCTATTAGTACTCGGAACCTGCAGTATAACAGAACAGCAGACTAAATTGTAAACGTGTGTTACATGAATAAGTAGTGTTTACAGCCGGTAAAAAGTCAACTTTTTAATTTACATACGAGAAAAACAAAAATATATTTTGTAGTGTAGTGTATTTCATCTTCAATCTCATTGGGAACACACCATCAGAAATCTGAAGAAAGGTAGTCCGAAATAAAAAATAAAAATCCTGGAACGCCAAAATATCAAAGAAAAATACCTACCTTGCACAGCCAAGGGGCCAAAAACAAATGGCTGCACTGATGTATATAGCGATACTTACTGTTTGTAAATACTGACGTCATTTATATATTTGCATTATTTTATAAGACTTATAAGTTAAGAGCATATAAGCTTCGATGAAAGGGCTTGCTTGCATTTTGGAAGAACAAGAAAGTAATTTGGCGATGAATAAGTACCGACTTGTGATATTTTATAAGCAACTGACTGCATTCACGCTTCGTTTCTGTGGTAAGTGCAAATGTGGCGTGACAAATGTGGCGTGACTGGCCTGTGTGACGTCACAGTAAGTATCGCTACATAGCGGCCCGAGTGAAAGCCCAGTTGGGCTCTTGTTTAGTCTTAGACTGCTAAATGATGGAACTTTAAAGACCCTGTGTCCGAGCCCTGATGGTGCTTTGCGCCAATGTTATGATTAGTTTGTTTATCAATGGCCGTATAAATTAAAGGCTAGCTTTTAGTCGAACTAAAATGCTCTCGATTGTTTATAAGTTTCATAAAAGAAGTACACATACACTTTGGATAACGAATTTCATAATTTCTACAGGATTAAAAATCCAATCGAGCCCACGAATTTTTCCCGGATGCTTCGAATATGATTTGAACAGTACTCGGCAGGAAGCCAGTCGTACTGCCTTTAGATTCTAATTCGGTTTACGAGTGCGACTTTTCACAACTCTACAAGCAAACACATACTCTTTTTTTTGTGGAACCTCGATATAACGATACACCAAGGGACCGGCCAAATCGTATCGTTATATCGAATTATCGTTATAAACGAAGTCTCGATTTAACGATAATGCAGGAAAAACTAAAAAATACCGTTATATCGGGATTAGTGTCCGTATTGTATTTTGTTCAATTCTAACAACTTCCATACAATTTGTTAATGTACTTACTACAGTAGTACTGACTGTCTGTACAAGTGTTTCATTATGTACTCGATAAACGTTCTGCAAATTACGGCCTCGTACATTTGTTCTAGGGTGGTTTAATGCGCAACAAAACTAAAAAAATTAGAATCAGAAAAATTCGAGTTCATTTTCTCACTTGAAGTACTCATCAAGGTTTGACTGCCTCTGTCCGTTGCATCGAACTCTTACAAAGGTGTCCTCCATTGTAGAGAGAGCGCGCAGAAATTCTCTTTCCCTTGCTCCTGATTCCTTAAATGTCATAACGAAATTGCGCAAAGCCTGCACCGCTTCATTGGCTTCGAGGGGAGTTAGAGGCGTTGGCTCTAGTTCTACACAGTCGTCGTCTGAATCTGATTTTTCTACTTCGTTGCCATCCTTTTGTTGAACTGCCTCTAGAGCTTCTCTGGTCGCATCAGCTTCAGTTGGCCGGTATACGGTGTTAAGATACTGATCTACTGTTGCGAAATGGCTGAATGGTACTTCCCCCAATGAGGGATGTTGTTGGAGAACCCTTTCCCATAAACCTCGTTCTTCCGCGGTTCCTTCGTCTTCATCATCTGATTCAAAAGGATCATCAGTGGGCTCTGACACGTCACCTGGCATACTTTCCAATCACCAATAAGGAAAGCTTCTCTGTGCCGTCCTGATTACAGGCCACCATGACTGTCACGTGCACGCGCTCTTTACTCTTCTTTCCACCGGTACACTTGTCGCCTCTAAAGTTGAGCGTTTGAATGGGGGTTGCTTTCCACAAAAACCCAGTTTCATCAGCATTGAAGCGATCACTGGGACTGTAGTTACGACAAATGTCTGGCAGGCGCTCGCTCCATGTGTCCACTACCTCTGGGTCGACGCTCTTCTCTTCGCCGCAAACATTCTGGCTCGTTATATTTTGCCTTACTTCGAATCTCTGTAGGTAGCCATGGCTAGCCTGGAAGTTGTCGTAGCCGAGTTGTTCTGCAAAATACCGAGCCTTTTCTGCGAGAAGCGTTCCATGCAGTAACCGGAACGTTAATGCTCCGCACTTTACGGAACCATTCTGACAATGCGGTGTCCAAATCAGGATACATTGCCTGCTTCATCTTCTTTCTTTTCTCTTTATACAGGCCTTCTTCGTACGCACTTATTATTTCCTTCGTCTTCTTTAAAATTGTTGCCACCGTGGATTGGGGCAAAGGAGGGTCAAAAAGTTGACAAACTTCGCGATGCTTTTTCCCATCCTTGATGGCCGACACTACTCTATATTTATCTTTCAAGGTGAGAGCTCTTCGAACTCTCTTCTGACTCTTCTGGACCGTTGGTTTAGTCGATGACACTGACTGGGCAGTACTGGGACCCGGCACGATGTCTTCTGCGCTGTCTTGGCTTGCCATCACTCTCAATAAACTTCCAGCGGTTGAATATCGAAGATTACATGTTACAGAATACAGAACGCAAAGCACGTGTAAATATATAGTGATCGATCTGAAATTCACCCTCCTTTGAGACCATAGGATTAAAGGGATTAATTGCCCAAATGATTGACATCTGATTGACATTTGGCACCGCTCAGTCTAGGGTGGGCCTTTTGTAGATATCCGATTGGCCTACTCTCAGCTTATCCCGTTAGAACTCTGTCAAAACCATTTCAGTAAGTACATTACAGACATGTTTTCTAGTTTTCTGCTGTTACTTCGAGTCATGGATACAACTACATATTCCTTCCGATCGTGTATTCGAGGGTATCACGCTTACAAGGAAATATGGCATGCAGCTATTGGTGAAGTACTTGACTGTGAGGTAGGTTCTGCTGTTTTTTGTGAGACATCCTAGGGCGATCTACTGGCCAGATTCAAGAGTGATATCGGCTTGGGCTTTTGCGAAAGTATGTTGTGTGTAACAGGTCTAGGTGCACTCAGACGTATAAAAGCCTTTCATACCCCCCAAAGCACTGCTAAGTGTCTATGATACTCTCATACTCCCTCATTTTGATTACTGCAGTGTTGTATGGGAAAATCTAAACAAAGGACTTGCCGAGAATCTACAAAAGTTGCAAAACCGAGCTGCCAGAATAATAACCGGTTTACCCTTTGATACTAAGATTGATGAGCTCCTATGTACTCTAAATTGGGACAGACTATATATTCGACGAATCAAACAAAAAGCAATAATGATTTATAAGGCTTTAAATAACCTGTCTCCTGAATATTTATCCTCAAAATTTATACCACGTTCAGCCTCTACAAATTACAATCTTAGGGGCTCATCAACAAAACTAACCCTCGTACGGCCACGAACCAATTTCGGTAAAAAGGCTTTTCGCTTTAGTGGGGCTAAGTTATGGAATGAACTGCCTGAGGATGTAAGGCAATCAACTAGTTTAAATAACTTCATTTTTAATCTTACGAAATCGAGTTATTTTAACCTTATGTAAATATTTATTATATATGACATTCCTATTTTTCTTATTCGTCCCTGCAACATGGCTTTCATGTAAAACAGTTTCATATTTTAGTGTTTTTTATCTATGTATGTAACTGATGATTTTCCATGTATAAATAAAGATAAGTAAGTAACACTTCGTCTCTTATTATTTATCGTAGCACGAACCTGAAAATCCACACGATACGCATGCAGTTGCAGTTAAACGTGATCAAGGGAAGAAAAGAACGCAACAGATCGTGGGGCATGTGCCTTTGACTTTGTCACGACTATTTCATTTATTCTTGAAGCATGGAGGGAAGATCTCAGTGAGAGCGACTGGAAAGCGAAGGAACAAAGGCATTGGCTTAGAAATCCCTGCGACGTATATTTTTCATCACAAGAAACCGTCCAAAATAAGGAAGTTAACTGAGCTGATAAAAGATAAAGAGGACAAAACGACTGTATAGATCAATACCAGTCATGTAATCCCTACCAGTCATGTAAACTGTTGACAGAAACATAACAGTCTTGGAAAACAATGAAACTAAACTGGATTAAGTGAATACAGTATCACATCCGTTGAAATGCTTGGCATTCCATTTTAGTAGCACCATAATTGATTTTATCGTTATATCGAGTTCATTTTCACGTTTGGGCCGCTAGATTATGATCGTTATATCGTGAATATCGTTATATCCGATATCGTTAAATCGGGTGAATGTCACATACATTTACTGTAACGTTTGCCGGGCTGAAAAATGTTGATCGTTAAATCGGGATTATCGTTACATCGGGTATCGTTATATTACCTTGTTTTCATGTCTCCAGTATTGTTTAGCTGTATTTGAAGATCTCAACTTTCCTTGTGAATGATATATTTTGAGTGCAAAATGAAATGTCGTACTCGCACTCGCATTCGCATTCGAGTCAAACTCACAGCGAAATAACAGCTGAACTCGGCAGATTGGAGTTTGACCTTCTGGACTTTCTGGACGTACTGGAGGATGAAAAAAATGTTAGGGGCATTGCTTTCTCTGCTAATAAAAATGCAAAACATATACATATACAGATAAGAATCTGGTGTACTACTCGAAAAAGACAGGGGATGGTCACCCGGTACAGTAGCCTGGCCATTGCACTTACCACATACTCAACATTGTAAACTGCGTGGCAGCTATTAGCGCCGTAAGCAGTCCGAAAAATTAACTGACGGAATATGTCAGTAATATGTAAAGCGCCATGAGACTGTGGTGATATGGCGCTATAGAAATATGGCCATTATTATAAGTCGTAACACCTCAGTGGAGCTGAGCCGTGCGAAATTATAATTACGAATGATCTTGATGCCAGAAGTGGTTGCTTTGTATTTCCAAGGAAGCCCGCCGGTCCCTTAGTGAAATAAATCCCTGGGAAACTCACGTAGTAGTCCTTTTGAACCACAAGTGTTCTCTTGTAGACCTAGAGAATGTAAAATGTGGACTGCTGAAGGATTATTTGTCGAGTCGCTTCGCCCCGCTATCTGTTCTTTCTTCGACATTCCTCTACTCGCCACTCTAGACCGGGATTCGAAGAAATATTCGAACTAAAGTTAAGATAAAAGCAAGTCAGTTAAGCATATATATCTATAAATAATTACACGATGGCCCAAACTAGAGATCGATTTCGAAAGATTCGAGAGTCACAATAACAACACCGATCTTTCCGATTTTCGTAGCCTACGAAAATGATTTGCGCGCGCGAAGCACCATGGGCTCGGACACTGGGTCTTTAATATACGATTGATATATCTATATCTGTGCGGGTGATCACCAGAGTTCGGTGTAATTTTTTATTAAATGACTTGATTAATATTTTCAACATGTTGTCAAATATAGCGGTATGTCGATACACTACATAAATTCACAGCAAATAGCGGAACAAATAGTGATTTATACTGCGTAGTCTTTCAGGGAAATAAATAAAGGAAATTCCCATGCACTTCCCGCTCTAGACTGCTAGCCATCTCTACTCGACTCAACTACTGGTTCCGCTAATTTTATAGGAGAGCGAAGCCCATACAACAATTGTTACCCGAAGCGCGTTATCTAGTTAACCTGTCCAGTTATATCATTCTACGTTTCCGCTCTAAACCCAATATATTCATATAGAAACTGGTGGAAACAGTTAGTTGGGTAGGGTAGGCTAGCAGCATATATAGAGCCGGAAATGCATGTGAATTATCTTTATTTCCCTGAAAGACTCGCAACACCATGATATAGCTCCCTTAACGCAACCTGAGCCATAGTGGTCTTCATCCTTTTAGAAACGACAGAGAAAAGTAATTATCTTTAATATCTACATCACGCAAACCAAGCATATCTAACTGTCTGTAACCAGTAAGAAAATATATAAGTACATGCACAAGTTATTAGTTCTGCTATGGAATATGAATATTATTTGATAAGATGTTATGGAAATTTAAGAAAATGAGTTGAGAGAATGAGGCTGTCTTTGAGTTCTATAGTGCTCGGAAACATGCAATTTAGGTTTTTCGTTTACCTCAATTAATGTTTGCATGTTTAACTGAGCAGTTGCTAATTAAGAGGAGCAACAACAGAACAAGAAGAGTGTAGTATACTTATCACCATCCTCGTTATCACAAGAAAGTAAATAAGGTAACTTTTTCTGTCTATTGAACTCGACTCTTAAGTTAAAATTTGATATTAAAAACAGCAAACATTTTCTAAATCGAAAGATGACAAAAAGTCACAACGAACAAGTAAGTTACTTGATAACCTCAAAGCTGGTAACACAGCACTATCATGTTTCACTTTCGCATGTTTCATATATTATTTTTGCTGTTTATTTACTTAGGTTAGGGTTATATCTTCTGATATTTTTAATAGAGTCGGTAAAGATGTGTGTTTGCTATGATATGATATGTGCCACTGGATATTAGTTAGAATTTAAGATTCGAAGACCTCAACTCCTTCCGTAAAAACTCTCGACTAGTTTTCCCGCATTTCCTTTTTAAATAAGGATTGATAATAATGTTTATAATTAACTGCACGTTTGCGGAAATATTATGTTTAAGTATTCAAAAGGGAATTATTAATTTCAAGTAATACCAAAAAGCCCACCCAATGCAAGAAGACAAAACGCATTTTATTGACACGGTTCTCGTAAACCTGCTGTTAATCCAGCGTATATTTTTTTAATAACCTAAGCCACAACTTCTGCCCACAGGGTAAGACACGTTAATTCCCAAAACATTTAGCTGATCCAAGCAGTAAACGTACGAAAATGTTCATCGGATTTATGCAAAAAATATTGAACCAAAAGTAACAGAAATAGAAAAAAAAATACACATGCTGAAATTTCAAGATAAGTAGTCAATTGCCAACCCCTCCCCCCACGTGTGTTTTTCAAGCTCATATTCGAAGAGTAAAACGTGGTGCAATAAGAGAAGGTATGCCTCCCGAAGCTGCTTTCTTGTAGTTTGTCTTACAATGTATACTGATGGGAAACTGTTTTCAATTGTATAAACCATGGTTTATCTAACCTCTGACTATGTACATCTACCACTAAAACAGGGGATGCATGTGTCACTCAAATTTAAAATGTTATCTAGAGAAAACGTTTCTAAACTTTATGGTAAGATAATTACACCATATGGTATTTCCAGTTGTTACCTATATATATCAACCTAAAACCATTTCAAAAACTGTAGCACTATAAGTTGATGCCTACACAGTAAAAATAACTATTGTTAACTAGTTTGGGTCTCGGCTCGAAGGTATACGATTTGTATTTATTTTAATGTTTGGATAGCATAGTTTATCCCAAGCAAGTAAAACAGGAAGCGGTAAGAACATGTTATTACTACTTAAGATTTAATAAAATAAAAATAAAGTTATGACCTTACATTTAACCAGTAGTGAGTCTAGAACATTCATTGAAACACCATTTGAAAACAAAATATTACTTCAACAAGAAATCAGCTCTGTTCTCGCTTGATGAGTCACATTATATTCTAAGGTTACACTTGTATGAACTGAGCAAATAATGTTAATAACCTGAATTATCATATGGACGAGAATAAGTTACCAGTTTCTAAACCATTCGTATATTCTATAGTTCACTCGCTGGAGTGAAATGTGGGAAATACGCCCATCTCCCCAACATGAGGATCAAGAAAATGAACGTTG
Source organism: Actinernus sp. WN-2022 (assembly GCA_030867875.1). Classification (NCBI taxonomy): domain Eukaryota; kingdom Metazoa; phylum Cnidaria; class Anthozoa; order Actiniaria; family Actinernidae; genus Actinernus; species Actinernus sp. WN-2022. The sequence goes on from JAOWCC010000041.1 coordinate 27,072, forward strand.
CGGGCAGATAAAAAAAACAGAAAAAGAATGTAAAACACTCTAGACAATTTCTTGACTTCAATGAAGACATGAGAGACCCCGGATAAATTCTCATAGAGAGTTCGAAAGTTCATGAAGACGTTTGTACCGACAGTAAGTAAATCGAATAGAGAAGAGTTCTTAGATCAGTTTAATTGTCGCTGTGCTCACTCGTGATAAACTTAATATATTCGCACAACCTTGTGACGTCCTCTACATATCGTAACATATCCATGATATGCCATTCACCAGCGACATAACATTATACTCGGGCTGTTAAACATTCTAGTCAATGATCGATAAAGCATCATTGTACAAGTACACAAGTTTAATTGAAGCAACCGCAAATTAAGAATAGCAACACTACAACACCAGGGAATTATAAAATATATAGTTTACTTTTGCATCTATTGAAACCCCTACACCGGAGGAATAGGTGGGGATATGTGGTAAATTTGATGGTGATTCACCAGTTTTTGTGGCCCCAGGAGGTCGGGAATTTTACTTGATTTGCGTCAAGTACATGTACTTTCAAAATTCGTGGGAGGGGTGAGGATTTGACTGGAGCCCAGTTCATCTGTGGTAAGATAAGATTTTAGACGTTTTTTTTTCGTTTCTATACAACAATTTCATATACCATGGAGAAATACAGAATATATTTTATTCAGCAACTGGACCATCAAAGTTCCATCGTGACTGTACTATTTGTATCGTACACCATATGAAGCAAGTGCAATGATTGCATGAGTGACAATCCAGGATGCAAAATAGAGTGGCTCGGACACTTTCAGTGTGTTTGACTTACATGTACAGGAGGGAGTGCAGCCTCAGGGAAAGTGGTTCTGACGCACCTGCAAACAAACAAGTTGAACAGTCTTTCGAATATCCATCCACGCCAGCCTGCGAACAGGGAGGGAGGGGAGCTGGGGTGGCGCAGTGGTTAAGCACTTCACCTCTCACCTCTGTGGCCCAGGTTCGATTCCCGGACGCGGTACCATATATGAGTTGAGTTTGTTGGTATCTCGCCCTTGCTCCGAGGGTTTTTATTCGAGTTCTCCGGTGTTCCTCCCTCTTCAAAAATCAACCTAAATAGAGTTCGTCGGAATACTGAAATATAAGCCTTTGGCTTGGGAGACCCAGTAACGGCTTACTGTATCTTCGACGTAAAATAAACCATTTATTTTATTATATATTAATTTTTACATCCACACCAGTATTGTGTGGTGTGTTTCGTTAAGGTTACCGGATACATTCAAAACGAAAAATATGGGGAATTTTTTTCGCACAGAAATGTAGTTTTAGTAGTAGTATCTCATATACCAAAAACTCCGTTCAAAAAATATTAACGTTGACGGAGAAATACCAAAAGGAAATTTAACCGGAAGTAAAAAGTTCCGTTTGATTGACAGATCAATAAATACATGACAAGTGCTCACTCGCCCGTAACGACGATGTCGGGAAAGCTGGCGCATATAATATTCAATTTATTTCATATACCAATGTTTACGTTTATTGAGAAACTTTTTACCACACATGATCCCATAATTCCATCGGTTGTTGGCATTTGCCTTCACAAAAGCAAGCAGGATGCCCTTAGCTTGTAAAACAAAGAAAACATAAAAGCAAAACAAGGTCAAACAATGCATACGACTACAAAGCCAAATAGGAGTCCTCGCAAAATCCGGGTTCGTATTTTCACTTTCAGACAGAGTACCGAGTTTTAAACGGCTTAAAAAACGCTAAATTTTTGACTGCGGCACAAAATATGTAAGTTTAATGCACGTTTTTATTATTTTACGGCTTTGAGTTTGGTTTAATAATTGGAACTAAACAGTGGCTCGGTAAACAAATAATGGTAGTTGGATAACTTCTTTTTTTAAATATTATCTGTGTATCTCGGTACTCTGCTGATATTAGTAAATTTAGTGCAAAATCTATTATCTAGGTACCTTATGTTCCGTGTACTTTTTGCTATCTTTGGGTCTTTATCAGTGAATTCTTAATTAGGATGAAACTTTATATAAAATTTCATGTTCATTAGTATTCTTTATATAAAACGTTCATCCTAATTAGCAATTCAATGAGAAAGCTGAAACATCAATAGAAATTATATTGTCTTAATCATTAACCCCGTTTCCCCCTGGGACAGAATTCAAATCCCTCCGCGGGCCTGCCTTGTAGAATGATGAAATTTTATCACCTATAAAGGAGCATGCACGTGACTGATTTGCTTCATCTGTTGGTCAAAATGCTCATTAATTATTCACGAGTTTTTGAAGTTCAGAGATAGTGTTATGTGAAGTTGATTTTTTATAATTATTGGGAGCTGTTGTAGTAGGCCTTTTGCAGGAAACAGTTATGTACTGGAATAATACTTTGTTAACGAATGAATTGAACTTGTGATCTCCATGGGAAAGACGTTGCCATGGATGCTGGATGGCAAGCTATCTTTAAAAACGCTGTTTTAGAAATATTGGCAATCGATTGGAGGTGAAAAATAGCATTTACAAACAGGTTTTGCTAATAACACTACTGATCTCGTACATGAGCTTTTAAATATATGATTTAAGATTTGTTTGCCATCTACATGTAGTACAACCATGTGATTACATTCCTTCTAAAGGCCCATCCATTATATATAAATAATCCTCAGCATTAGTAGTGAATCTATTATACAGCTCCCCTAGCACAAACCATGTATAGCACAAAAATGTGCTACATGTATTCACCTATTCCCCCCGTGGGGGGAGGGGGGTGGGGGCACCCACACAGGCTGGGGGGCACAGATTTTTGGGTAGAGGTGTGCCGCGAGACCTCAAAACCCTGACCCTATCCCATACCTAAACATGCCGTTTACTATACCCAATCCCACATTTGAAGCAAACAATCTATACCCTATCCATCCCAGACCCAAACCATAGATTCATACTCAATTACACTACGATAGCCCTTGTTTTATTTTAATATGGTATTTTAAGCTGTAGTGTGGTCGATAGAGCGCTAAGCATGGTGTCAACGGCAAGTATATCAAAATCCATACCCTTTCCCAGACCAAAACCGTAAAAAGGATACCCTATCCCAGACCTCGGCAGCTAAAAAACCATACCCTATCCCGCGGTACATACCCGTATAGCCCATATAAGGGAGTACCCCCCCCCCCCACCCCCCACCCCGGTGGGCTGCGTTAAGGCCAGTTAGGGCTTGTTGTTAATAAAGTGAAGTGGATTTAATTATCTATTGTTCTAACGCATAAATAAAGTGAACTGATTTCATTATCTATGTTTTAACGCATGAATAAAGTGGTGAGGCTTTCATTATCTTTTTTTTATGTGGATGAGGTCATTTTGGGAGTTTGGTTGTTTGGAGCGGTTCGACCGCCTCTGAACGATCAGAAGTTGAGCCGTGAGCAAGATGGATGGCAACCCGTCGTGCAGCCAGTCGTGCATAACCGAATAGGGGGATGATTCCACGTTGTTGGCGCCAGTCCTTAACGTTAATGGTAACACTATAGATAACTCAGAGCCAATAGTTAAAGCGTTTCAAAAATGGTCAGCCTCTAACTTAATGAACAGCAACCCCAGTATATGTAAAATTCCATAGTGTCAAACGCTCAAGATCCTTGGAGTTATCTTTCAGTCCGACAACAGGTTTACTCAACACATTAAACACGAAGTTCCGGTATAAAAATGGGAGCCCAGGAGTTTGCCACCCTTCAGTTATCAATCGGCCTTGATGGAGCGAACATCTGCGTGACAAACTGAGCGCATGCGCAATATGCACTTCATTAAAAGTGAATCAAGATGGCGGCCGAGCGGGAGTGAATTGTAGATCTTTTTCAGGGTCTTCTCACAGCTCAAGAAATACCACGATTACTTCACACCATGACCTGATATTCTTCAGTGACTTCTCTGAGCTCAAATAACACATAATCCAGTTCACATAAATAACGCTACAATTACTCGTTCAACTTTGTCTTCAAGAAAAACGAACCATTTCGAAATGTTCATATGCGACTGGAAAAACGCGAAAAATCAGGAGACTTGTGAAGGAGGTAATAGTTTTCAAGGAGGTAATGGTTTTCAATATATAAAATACCATATTCAAGATTTATCATACCATTTTTCAAACGAAGCATTTGAAGTTACAGTAGTGGCTTGACTGTCTACAGCAGCAGCGCATCGCGTACAATTGCCCCTAAAATCAGGTCATGACCGTGTGGAAGACTGAGAACAAGCACACAACAACTCTATTGCTTTTCTCCGTTTTAGTAAACTGGTTTTGTCGAATAAAATTTGTATATTTACTATTGAAACAGGGAAGGAACATTTTTCACGAGCGAGAGAAAACTATTTTATTTCCCGCAAAAAATATTGGACTCAGGTCCCACGCGTCCAAGTCGCCAGTCCTCGGAAGCGCTCTTTGGCTGAGTTTTACCGTGTTTTAACTTGAAACTAGGTACGAAGCAGTTCGGTTTCTGTAGTAACGGAGGCCTGGCTACTATATTTTCCAATATGGCTGACGAAGAAAGCCTTCTGGCAAGAGAAAAACGCTCGCGAACTTGGGCAATTTGGAGTACTTATACAGTTCTGTCTCATACAAACGGCCCCTACAGCGACCCCAAAAAACCTTGAGAAATCGCATGATACGTTTAATTTATTGGCAAACAAATACAAGTATCTTGAATGGCTTTAGAAGTACATCAGATTTCCGATGTTAACTATTTTATTGTGGACCTTCGTAAAGCACAACAAGCTGGTTTTCTTCGCGACGGACTCATTTCCATACAAGACGCGGCCATTTCGGGGCCATATTCATGGAAAGAAAATCGCTAGATAGACCTACAGTACAGAGGTAAGGATTAAATTAAGTTGTGTTATTGTCGTAATGATTTTATTTCCCGATGTTAACTTTTCTTCGATACGTGCTGTTATCTCGCCATACGTTTATGAAAGTACGGCTGCACGCGTGTTTACTGTAAAATTTCTGAGTTAATGAGCTTGAAACTTGATATTTTTCGCCAAGATATTATGCAAATTAGAAAATACACCGGAAATGACCTCCAATTTTAGGCGATGGCAGCCGGTAGAAATCCTGGAACGACGATCCGCATTACCAAAGACTGTAACTAAATCTACAGAGCTATTATCAGGAAATCGTAAAATATTTCACTTCATTTGGTTATTATGGTTCACATCGGCATTTTAAGGAATTAGCTGATTGTTTTACCAATGTAAAGAAAACCATTTTAAATATTGTTTTAAAATGAATTGTTATTACATGGGGCTGTGTCACGCTAATAGACTTTACATTCGAGTTCCGGGCCGGAAACAACTATTTTTACCGGTTTTGATATGAACTAACGAACCTCTCCGCCATGTGGGATGCTTAAAATCAAACCAATTATGCAAAAATTACTTACAAACAGTGTATATAAACAGTATCCAGGGAAAATATTGAAAATCCTTTCAATCAAGCATTGAGGGAGGGAAGTTTAATTGTTTGTATCAAGTAACAGCCACCAACCGAGCGATTACTCGATACATGCGCAGTACCATGACATAGCCCCTTTAATATGTTATAATTGTTCTGTTTTCAGAAATCCAACAGTAAAACATAGTTTTAATCGAATGCCTTTGGCAGAGCAGTGTTGTGTTCATTTAATTTTGGTCATGTTAGAAGAGGGATGACACTGACTAATTATGTTGTGTGGGACTTGGGTGCGGTAAGGTAATTAAGATAGGTGGTTGGCCTGGTGTATGCAATTAAGAGCCTTGTGTACTTTCTCAACCAAGCTTTGTATTTGCTTTAAATATTTTATGCTGCTCAAACAAAGAAGTACCTCTGGTCTTGTTAATTTTCCTTTAAAATCCGAAGTTAATTTTTCCTCAGCAGAGCAGATTTAGTTCAAAATTCTATTGGTCATGTCGATTCTGTCCCCCTCATAAACAAGCCGTGACGTCATAATGATATAGGGCAATTTAAAGCAGGATTTTTTAAATTTTCACTTGATCTCAAACTCAAAGTAAACAACCTCGGTTCACCTGAGAGAACATCTGATTGTCTTTTTCAGTAAATTTCTAAGCCTAAGGGCATATTATAAAGAAATAACAATATTGCACGATTTGTAGTGATATTTGGCATAAATACATATTTCAAAATTGTTCGTGGCACGATATTAACGAACAGTATTTATGCCAAATATCACTACAAGTACAAATCATGCTACTAATACTAGTTCGACGTTTTACATACGTTTTTCGATATTTACTCTTCCAGTTCGGTTTCTACGCCTTTTCACGACAAATCATGTTATTCTTTTGACAGTTTCAACTCGGTTTCCTGTACCCTGCGAGCATTGGTTTTCTAATCTCCTTGCCCTTGCCCAGTTCGGCAGTTGGTTTCCTGAGTCACATCGCCATATCTCGGTTTGTAAGTCATATCGATGCAGTTATTCTTTTGGCGATTTCAACTTTTTCTTCTTGGTCGATCTCCATAAAGTCACATCCACTCCATTTCAGTGTTCGAAGTCGATGTTTGACTCCGGAGTCTGGGTTTGACTCTTTTATAGTACAAAATGGCGACTGGAGAGAAATCCCATTCTCGCTCCCTGTTGAGGAGGTACTGGAAACGAGAATGAATGTAACGCATGCGCAGAAATTTTGCTGCATGAAACAAAAACAAAACGGCCCGCAGATTTAGACTCGGGCGACCACAGGTAGCCCGAGTAATCAGGTTTCATTCATATTATTTACTATTATTAGTAAATTAGTAATCAGTAATTAGTAATCAGATACATGTGTGTTGGTGAATTTTTTCTTTTTTTTATTATGCAAACATGACAAAAATTAATTGAGTAATAATAATTTTAATTATAAAAACATTAATATTGAAAACTACAGTTCTAATATAATAATGATATCTATACTGAGAATCTCTGCTCACATATACATTGCATGTTCATGTTAATTCAAATCATAAGGGTTTTCAATGTTTTTAAGTTTTAGACTATCAATAATACTAATATGATTATAATTAATTGCATATTTATGTAAGTTGCATCTGAATCTTAAATTCAGAAACAGTTTACCATCTCAGAGCATCCATGAGCTTTATTTCATAGCAGACTTCAAAGCCATTTCAAAAGTGGTCTACTTAATACAGAATACACATTTGGCATTTAAAAATATATATATTAAAAACCTTGATTTTAAATGAACATGCATGATCATAAGCAGAGATCCTTAGCATTGATATCATTATTATAATATAACTACTATTAATTAATTGTTTCTTTAATTACATACTGTCTGAATGTTATTATTGTTATTACTAGGAGTTACCAATGGCTATTATGAAATAGAAGCCACTGGAAATATGTGCTTCATTCCAACATACTTCCCCACATTGCTTTCCTTTCCCAAATTAATTATTGTGCTTACACAGACTGGACTATCACATTCATTCACTGGGCACCTAACCCTTCCCCCTCCTTCCTCAAAACTATCCAGAAAAAAGCTGACCCTCTTCCTGCCTTGAAATGATCCCATTAGGTGCATTAGCATTTCAGACATATACACGATTCACCTCTGAAATAAGATCACATAAAATAATACATAAAACAAGCAAATGACAACACATGATCCACCGTCCCTTCACATCATTTCAGAAAACAATTATCACTGAATGTGCACACACTTCATAAAATTTGTATACTACAGATGTACAGAATAATGGGGCCATACAGGAAATGGCCACTAATTATCTGGGGTTTCAAAACCAGAGCCATGGCAAGGACTAGCATGCATCTACATTGTACTTATAACCGGAAATAGCCTTATACATGTATAGCCAGCTACACATACTATAATATTTGTATGTTAACATACATCTGTTACTAAAGACATATTAACAGCTACTTTCAAAGTCCAAGCCAGTTAACTGAAAATTAATTAAACCTCTGCATTATGCTAATAATGTAGTTTAAGTGTTAAACTTCAAATAAAAAGAGGATCATGAAAGAGGAAGCTGCCAAGTTTTTCAAATAAATTAACAATTATCTTTGTTATATATAAACTCAGCAAGATAGTAGAGGTTTCTGCTGCATTAAAAATACATTAAAGTAAATACTTTTTTTAAATAGTTTTAGTCCTTCCTGTTGTACCGTGTTCCAATTAAAAACAGGTTTACAATTAACACAGTTTATTTTCTAAAATAAAGTATACATGAAAAATGTAGATTTGTTCTCATAAATGTGCATATAGTTTGCTATGGACATGTATTTGTCTCACTTTGCTTGTGCTTGTGCTTGGGGAGAATAAAATGAAGACCAAGAGAAGTGATGGTGCTTGAAGAGTCAGTCTACACAGGCAAACATGCTCCTTTAGTCCAGATATTCAAAAAATATTAAGTAAACACTGAGAGAACTGGGAAGGGAAAGGTATACTATTGCAGACTTCCTTTTTGTGGGAAAACAACAATAAATACTGTTTTGTGTAAAGCAAACAAAGGTTGGTTGAAAAAGTCCACATGCAGGCTCTTGATTTCATACACCAACCACCTCCCTTACAGAACTGCATACAAGTCCCACACAACATAATCAGTGTTACCTCTCTAACATGGATAAAATTAAATGCATTTACGGAAGTGACGTTTTTTACGTCACTCGAAGTCCTCGCGGCTACTCGGTGGTGATTTAATTTCTTTATAGGATGTAGAGATGTGTTTTTCACATATTTCTTGTGTGTGAGGGATTAGTCGTATACAAATTCACGATGAAAGAAAAGGAGTGGAACGCTTCCTTTTCTTTGGAGATTTATTTAATTAAGTTAGAACATGAGATAATTTACCGGCGTATGTCTGCCAAACCAAAAATTCGATACTGATGACGTAGCGTGGCCAGGATCTGGTCACGTCATTTGATTGGGTCATATATGATAATTAAGTATATTAGTCAATCAAATGAGGTGACCAAACCCGCTACGTCATCAGTATGGAATGGTTCGCCTCGAATCGCAGACGTCTCTTGAGGGACGCGTATTGATTGTGGCTCCCGATGCTAGACGGCTGTATTCGCAGGATAGCTCACGGCTCAACTTCGAATGGATTCAGAGGCGGTAGGTTCTGGCTTCATAGCCGCTCCAAGCAATCAAACTCCTAAAATAGAACCATGACCTCATCCACAGAAACAATAGATAACCTCACCACGTTGGTCGTGTAATAAAAACAATAGATAATTGAAACCACACTTCACTTTATTCATGCGTTACTACAATACATAACCATATCCACTTCACTTTATTTATACGTTACTACGATACATAACTAAATCCACTTCACTTTATTATTTATGCGTTACTACGATACATAACTAAATCCACTTCACATTATTAACAATAGAAAAGAGATACCACTTCACTTTATTTATGAGCCCAAGACAATAGATAATGACGTCTTCCGTAGATAATTTATTCACCCCGTTTAATGAATTCACCCCCAAAAATAGACTAATTCGGTTCGTCTCCTACTACTCTCGAATCTTGAAGTAAAATTTGATATTAAATACCGCAGCAAGTTAATAAGTTCATGCTAAACTAAAAAAATAAAAGTACATTGTACCACAGTACAAACGCATCATAGATTTAAGAAATAGAAAACGTTTACCATATTTACATAGCCTGATGCAAACACGAGGGACGTTTGGGAGGATTCTCAAGTTGTTGTGTAAACCAGGCTTTTCTTTGTTGTCTCATATATTTTATCTCAATGTTAAAATGGCTGTGTCACGGTGAGAGGCCTTTATATTCGCTGCCCGGGCCTGACACAGTTCTTTTCAGCGATTTTCATATGAACTGACGAACCTCGCGCACATGTGGTATGGTTCAAATCATAGCTAATATGCAAACATGACTAACAGGGCAGGGGATATTAACCATTTGAGGGCATTTAACAGCCACCGAGTCGAACAGAACGTAACTCCAGACATGCGCAACACCATAACATGGCCCCTTTAATGGTAAACATATTTGAATGCATATTTAATAACGTGGCCAGTGGGTATTACAACCGCAAAGTCAGGAATATTTTGTAATTGCGTTTTTAAAACTGAAAGGTTTGCAAAACTATATCAAGGGACATCACTTTTTTTTTTAAAGATTACAGATACTGAATATAGAAGCCGTTGTTTGGCTTGAAAATATAGGCGCTACCAAGTTTAACTGTAGTCGCTAAAAATCAAGTTGTATGGATTTTATCTTCTACGGAACCTTATACTGATAAGGACAATGTCAGAAATCCATCCCACGCGTGCGCATTCGACAGCAAATTAGAGCAATAGACAGATGTCGAGATGCTCAAAATGTTACTGTAGTTTGTATGGAAGTTTGTGTTCGAAGTTAAATTGCCTCGTTCAATTCATTTCCCGTGGATCCGTACGAGGTCATCCGCTCTCACTTCCTCCCCCTCCCAGTCTGATGGACTTTGGCAAAAACCATGTTCTGGCCATTGTTTTCATTTTGACCAATCAGAGCGAAGGTTTCATTATTAGAGAACTGAGGTATGCGTTGAATGTCTAGTGGAGCCTGAAGGTGAAGCCAAATGGCGCACGATACAAACCGGACTTGATATCGCTTTGGAATTTTCGGCATTTCTGAACTATTTTCCGAACAGAGAAAGGCATTATTATCCTTCGGAAGGACCTTGGCCACCACAGCTGCATCTATAGGCGACGATCAGGTCGAGAATCGAGCGAGGAGATATTATGTAGCCTTCTACAACTTCTACAGATCGCCAGAATCACGCACTTTAGTGCACTGCAGAATATGTTCTACAGCTTCAAAATTATAGAAACAGAACGTGCAGAAACATGTTGTCCTCAGACGTATACCGGGAAAATCTGATAGGAAGCGCTATCGATATCGCGATGTTTGTGAATCTACCTGCGGGTTTTGGAAAGTCATAATCTTCCTCGACCGCTTAGTATGCCATAAATCTAATGTCGTATCAAATACAAAATCTGTATTTTGACTAGCCTGCGTAGCAAGCCCAGGGGAATGGGGAAGAGGGGAGAGGGAATGGGGAGAGGGGAAGAGGAGAGGAGGAGGAATGGGGAGAGGAAAAGGGAAAGGAGGGCTTGCAACGAACCCCCCGTTTTTTCCCTTTTAACGTTCATTTTTTAGACGCAAAATTACAATTGGCTAAAGCCGTGTTCAATGACATTTGATGGACATTTGATTGACACTTGTAATAAAAATAGCGGTTATGGCGCGATGAAATGAATTCACACGCCATTTGACCCACCAGATTTGGAAAAAGTATCTTCAACTTCTTGTAGTTTATAGAGCTATTAGTAGAAGTACGGCGATAGCTTCAGGGGTGTCGGAAAAACGAAGTGCGAAGACCCAGGGGGAAAAACGAAGCCCCGAAAAACCGAAGAAGAACTGATTCAAGTATGTTGAGTGTTGTTAATTTTTCCTTGTGGAAAATCGTATGTTTAAGCCACAACGTCTTGCTGGAAATTTAGTACGGATAACCTAGACTGGTTTCAGAGAGTTTTTATTTGGTGAAACTCCATGCAGAAATCCATTTTCTAGTCCAAATGTTTGATCTTCGGCTTCGTGGAGAAGGCAGTAATCAACATCGTAGTCCTTCTTGTCCAACCAGTGCTGTATTTATACAGTATAGACTTCGACTAGGCCAACTTTATCAGCCTTGAGTTGCCTAAGTAGCAGATTATTCACGACTAGGATGTCAAGTGATTCAGGATAGCTACGTCTTGGGACCAGAAACTGCGAAAGTTGTATTTAATTTTGATGCAAATGTCTGAAGGGCTGTGTTTTGTTAGTAACGCCAGTGTTTGGAAAGCGGAAGTCGTGATCGACATTTTCAAACTTTTGATGTAGAAACACTGACTTGTATGGCCAAATATTGTACTCCACTTGGATAATATTTACCCAGGAGACTGTCGATAGCTTTTATTGCACTCAATTCAGTGCAGAAATGTGTTTTGCGTACAAAACGCTCGCCAGATTGAGTGAGAGAAAAAACAAAATGGTCTTCACATCAGCGATGTCTTTGCTAGGCCAATTTAGTAGACTTAATTTACCTTAGGTTGCCAGAAGAAGCAGATTATTTACGACTAGGATGTCAAGCGATTTAGGATAGCTACGTTTTAGGACCAGAAACTGCGAAGTTGTATTTTATTTTGAGGCAAATATACTGAAGATTAGACTCTAGAGAGTTTTAAAAATTCTTGCGCGAGTATAATTGCGTTTTTCGACAGTTTAAGCCACAATTTCCCGCTGTAAATTTAGTATGGATACCCCAGGGGTTGCAGAGTGTTTATTTGGTGAAAATCCATGCAGAAATCAATTTTCTAGCCCAAATGTTTGACCTCTGTTCTTCGTTTTTCCCTAGGGTCATTTTGAACTTCCTTCGCACCGAAGGTCAAACATTTGTAACGGACAGAAACAAAGAGGTTGATTGGTTGATTTTGACAGATAACATGTCAAACGACACTGAAAATTAATTTATAATTTGGGGGCGTAAGGGAAAAAACGGGGGGTTCGTTGCAAGCCCTCCTTTCCCTTTCCTCTCCTCATTCCCCCTCTTCATTCCCCCTCCCTCCCTCTCCCCTCTTCCCCATTCCCCCTGGGCTTGCTACGCAGGCTATATTTTGACAGGCAGTGACCACACATACTGAGTATGTCATGGTAATAGTTTCACGACATTTGGACAAATATTTATGTTTGCAGAATTTTTAACACACTTTATTTTGACAATTTTGCTGTCCTATAAAAAGCTGAAATATCTTGGCTTTTTCGCCTTAGGAAGAATCAATCTTTCATAGAATGACATGACATTTCTACAGGAGTGAACAAATATAGTGAATATGTAATGGTAAAAGTTGGATTACATTTGCCTAAATATTTATGTTTTCTGAATTTGGAACAGTCTTGATTTTGAGACTAATTGTAAAGTACAACAAATCCGGTAGTTAGATCAGTGTTGTGACCATGCGCTTGAAATACTGTACGAAAAATCCTGTTTAAAAAGTTCCTGCTGCCCAAAGAACCAGGGCAGCTCAATAGGATAGGGTTCTGAAAAATCGACATAAGTTTGAAGCTGTAAAGCATAAGAATTCTGCAGTGCATGAAAGTGCGTGATTCCTGCGAGCCGTAGAAGGCTACATAATTTCTCCTCAGACTCTCGATTCTCGACCTGGCCATCTTGAGTTAAACCTACTGTTAATGCTTACCCAGCCTCGGTTAAACACGTTTGAGACCGAGGCTGGGTAAGCATTAACAATAGGTTTATTCCAAGATGGCCGCCGCGTGGGATAGGCTAATAGATGCAGCTGTGATGGCCAAGGTCCTTCCGGGAAACGAAGTATAATATTGCCTTTCTCTGTTCGGGAAATAATTCAGAAATGCCGAAAGCCTTGTTCGCAGCCATATCAAGTTCGTTTGTAGCGTCCGCCATTTAGCTCCACTAGACATTTCACGCATACCTCAGTTCTCTAAAAATGAAACCTTCGCTCTGATTGGTCGAAATGAAATGACGTCAGGCACACGGTTTCTGCCAAAGTCCATCAGATGGGGAGGGGGAGGAAGTGAGAGCGGAGAACCTCGTAGCGTCTGAAAATCAAGCTAGGGTGGCGCAGTGGTTAAGCGTTTCGCCACTTACATTTGCTTCCCAGATTCGATCCCCAGACGCGGCGCTAGTTGAATTTGTTGGTATCTATAAATGAAATTTGTATGAATTATGTGAAATATTTTTAAAGGTACTGTGAATCATATGTATGTCGTGCTTGTGTTTTATATATTATTTTATGTGAACTTATTTCAGAAGTGAATCATGTGTATATGTTTGAATTGCTAATGCCCTAATGGGATCATTTCAAGGCAGGAAGAGGGTCAGCTTTTTATTGGATAATTTTGAGGGAGGGGAAAGGGTTAGGTGCCCCAGTGAATGAATGTGATAGTTAGTCCAGTCTATATAAGCACAATAATTAATTTGGGAAAAGAAAGCAATGAGGGGAAGTATGTTGGAATGAAGCACATGTTTCCAATGGCTTCCATTTTATTATAATATTAACAATCAGACTGTATAAGTAAAGAAATAATTAATTAATAATAGTTCTATTATAGCAATGATATCAATGCTAAGAATCTCTGCTTATGATCATGCATGTTCATTTAAAATTAAGGTGGTTTTTTTTTATTGAAAGTGTGCATTCTGTATTACAAACAGACCCCTTTTTAAATGGATAGGAAGTCTGCTATTACCTAAATCTCAGGGATGCTCTGAGATGGTAAACGTTTTTCAGAATTTAAGGTTCAGATGCAAATATGTAATTGATTATAATCATATTAGTATTATTGAAAGTATTATTATTTTATATCAGTCTAAAATTTAACTTAAAAGAATTAAAAACCCTTATGATTTGAATTAACATGAACATGCAATGTAATCGTGAGCAGAGATTCTTAGTATTGATATCATTATTATATTAGAACTGTTGTTTTTAATATTAATTTTTTTATAATTAAAATTATATCATTATTAGTCAATTAGTTATTTTGTCATGTCTTGCATTTAAAAAAATATGTTCACCAACACATATGTATCTGATTGTTAATGTTAGTATTATGAATAAAACCTCATTGGAATTAATCTCCCTAGCCATCACAAGTTTCCTTTCGCAAATACATTATCAAACCCATATAAACTGAATGAAATATTACATTCTTTCAATCAACACCTACAATCTTACCCTTCTAAACTCAAAATGTGAGTTACAACATCAACACACATGATTTACCTTTAATTAAATTTTATAGAATAGTTGATGCATATATTAAGAAAATTATGTTAACTTTTTTTTAAATATTTATATGTTTCATAGATTTAAAGTACATACTACATACATGTTCTTGTTTTTGGTAGAGAATAAAGATCAAGAGAAGTGATGGTGCTGAAGAGTATACATTTTTCAAGTCTTCCATATACTCATTTGTGTATGGGTCCAACTAATTATTTTATTCTTTTATACAGTAAAATAAACATTTTTTAAACACTTATAGTCTCAAATAATGAGAAAGTATAGATGAAAACTATATAGTTAACATTTGTATTTATATGCTCATAGTTTGCTATATTTGCCTGCAGGCTTTGCTTTTGCTTGGGGAGAATAGAGATCAAGAGAAATTATTGTGTTTGCGTGAAGTCTGCATTTGTCGACAAGTAATCTGTATAACCAGGTGCTCCTTTACAATTTCGGTCCAGATATTCAAAAACAGTAAACAGACACTGAGTCATTTGGGAAGAGAATAACGTTTACTATTTTAGAGGAAATTCAGCAAGACCAGAGGTACTGCTTCTTTGTTTGATCTGCATAATGTGCAAAGCCAACACAAAGCTTGGGTAAGAAAGTCCACATGCAGGCTCTTCATTTCATAAACCAACCACCTCTCTTACAGAACTGCACAAAAGTCCCACACAATATCATTAGTGTCACTCCTCTTCTAACATGAACACAATTAAATGAACACAAACCTGCTCTGCCAAAGGCATTCGATTACAACTAGGTTTTATTATTGGCTTTCTTAAAACAGAACAATTATAACATCTTGTTTATAACATGCAACACTTCATTGTCAAACAAATTAAAAATCATTTTGTTTACATTGGTAAAACAATCAACTATTTCGTCAAAATACCGATGTGATACCAGAACCAAATCAAGTGAAATGTTATACAAGTTCTTGATAATAGCTCTGTACATTTACGTACAGTCTTTGGTAATGCGGATTGTTGTTCCCGGATTTCTACTGCTGTAGAGGAGTGTAGACAGTCTAGTCACTAGACACTACTGAGTACTGTAACTTCAAATGCTTCGTTTGAAAAATGGTATGAAAATGAATGGTATTTAATATGTTGAAAACCATTACCTTCTTGGCTCTCTACCGAAGTATAAAGCTTATATGTTCACAAGTTTCCTTATTTTTGGCGTTTTTCCAGTTGCATATGAACCTTCGAAATGGTTCGTTTTTCTTGAAGACAGAGGTGAACGAGCAATTGTATCGTTTTTTCTGTGAACTGGATTATGTGTTATTTGGGCTCAGAGAAGTCACTGAAGAATATCAGTCCATGGTGTGAAGTAATAAAGTAATCGTGGTATTTATTGAGCTGTGAGAGGTCCCTGGAAAAGAGCTACCGATTCATTCCCGCTCGGCGGCCATCTTGATTCACTTTTAATAAAGTGCCTAGTGCGCATTCGCTCCGGTTTTTCCGCTTTGTCCAAAGCAATTAACCAGTAATAATGCCATATGGCACTCTTGGGAGTGAAAGGGTTAACTGTGAACTGGCCCCTGCGATAACTCGCGATTTTCAAGCTTTTGTCGTGTCATCCCAACATCTCGCATACGTTATTTCGGCAGCAAACACATAGAAATATGCAGTCTAATTATTCACTGTATATTAAATAGTTTTTGGATGAGGTAGAGAGTGATATCAAAAACTGTCAAGTCCAAGTCCTATTGTACGATCTCCGCGGTTTCGATTGTTCAATACCACATTAATCTAAAAGAAGTGGTAGGTCTATGAATAACGAATGACCGAATTGATTATACAAATCTTGCAACTAGATATCAAGTGATTAGGATCACACGAGATTTTTAGCTTTGTAGTTTGGAAAACGGTATTTTCGGGGCTAGCTGTCTTTAGGAGTAATTCGTGACCTATCTATCGTGACTCCGTGAAGTAGCACACTGAGGTAGCTCAATATTTGGTAATTGTTAATCGCGTTATAAGAGTTTGTTTGGGTTTGTCGCCAGCAAAAAAAATGGAAAACGTTTCGCTGCTCTTTTGAGTGGTTTCCTATTCAGCATTTTTATCCCTGAGTAGCACAAGGGGTGAGCAGCCAGGGTGGCGCAGTGGTTAAGCGCTTCGCCTCTCACCTCTCTGGCACAGGTTCGATTCCCGAACGCCACATGTGAGTTGAGTTTGTCGATATCTCTCCCTTGCTCTGAGGAATTCTCCGGGTTCTCCGGTTTTCCTCCCCCCCCCCCCCCCCCTAAAAAAACAACACGCTAAATTCCAATTCGATCTATGGCGTAGACGGGTCCTGACTTTGATCAGCCCCGATGATTGTTTCAGGCACCCGTTAACAAATCGTTGTATAGAGGTACATTTACTTACAGTTATAGTCTTGAAGTATGGCTGTCACAATGTGTGACTTTTGGCGGTTGTCTGTTCCCACCTTTGTTGAATGACATTTATCTCTCAACACCTCATTGAGATAACCAACACTAGAATATTGCTGCAGTGTATGGAGAAACTGTTCCACTGAATGCCTAGACCAACTGATACTAGCCCAAAAACGTGCTGCTAGGATCATTCTTAGTGCCGACTACTCTACTCCATCCCTAAGTCTATTCAAGGACCTTAAGATGATTCCAATATATGAAGCTATTCGCCAACGAATCCTAACGCAGACTTTTAAATGTTTAAATAATCTTGGTCCGGAATGTCTCGCTAAGCTATTGTCAAGACCTTCCTATCATTATTCTACTAGAGCCGTTGTAAATAATAAGCTATACCTACCTAAACCTAAAACTAATGCCGGAAAGCGTTGTTTTTCATTTCTAGCACCATCGCTATGGAATAGTTTTCCTGTCACTGCTACTAAATCTGATACATTACCAAAATTTAATAGATTTTGTAGGAAATATTTTAAAACTAGACTCACTAATGCTAATGAGTTGAAGAGCAATAGGTTTTACTGACTGTGATGTCTAACGATGTTTCTAGATCCATCCCTTAATACACGTAACCACCTTTCGTTTACATACATGTTTTTAATTGTATAATTCTAAAGCTATAGTGTTTATATTTTATTCAATGTTTTTTCATATCTTCCCAATAATGTATATTCCTTTTTGAGTAGTTAAATAATTATCTATTATGTGTTATAATGTAATTATATCATGTTTCTATCTTGGCATATTATAGTTAGGAGGACCAGATTGGAAACAAGTGTAAACTTTATCTGCATATCCTCATTAAATAAAGTGTTATTATTATTATTATAAACGGATTAGTGATTATCGCGATACTTGAATAAATGGCCACGCTCGTGGCAAATTAATCCCAAGCTGGGTGGTGTCGCGTAGTTGATGTCTTCATTCACCAAACTGAGCTTGACGCTGGCATACAAAGCACATTTCACACATAGATGTTGTGACTACACAGTAGCTTTACTGGGCGCAACATAAAACTAATGTAGTCTCATGACACCCAAGTCATGATGCGATTAGATTCGTGAAAGCATGATATATGATCAGTTTCGTATGTCAGTTTAACGCTTCGAAAGCCCTTCTCAGGCTATCGTGCTTGTTGAGAAATCTTCACCAAAATTTACGGTGAAGAAAAGCAGTTTGACTAATTCCCCTAGATACATGTTAAATGCAAAAACAATACTTTAAATCATGCCTTTAAAACGTACCCAAGTTAATTTTAGGCATACATTGTATCTAGACATTGGTGTCAAAGCTGTGAAAGGAACATCGTTTACCACTTTTGTTTCAGGGAATGCAGGGAACACAGGTCTGTCTTGCTGTTGTGCTCCTCATCCTAAGTTCAAATTTACACAAGGGAAACTCCGGTAAATAATCACTTTCTTCGAAAAATTGAAAGACAAAAATATTAAGCAGCATTTGGGTGATCCAAGAGATGTTTTACGTCTAGTATAGATTCATATACAGCGTATATGTTTCTAATTCGTTCATAATAACCTTGATACATTTATATTTCAAACATCTCAAGCGTTAGTTGATGGAAAAGGCATCTCATTGGTAGTTATAATTGTCATTATGATTGTCAGAATTGATTATTACGCAAGGAGCAGTGTTTACATCTTATAAGAGGTTGTAAACGTTTAATGGGAATTAAAGTGGCTGAAAGAGTGGTCAACGTGTAGGTCAATATTCGGATAGACGCAGCCAGTTAGACTACCGTAATTTACACTCTATTTGGAAATTATAACCAGGTCAAAGACATGACAGAAATGCAGAGTAGAACATGCAGTATATAAATTGAAATATTTAACAATTATTCACCTCAATGTCGGTGAGTAGTGGTGGATATTTACCTCGCCGCCTATACCACACATTAGTGAATAGCCAGCACCAAAAAGTTATTTTATTTTTCTGTCAGATGGACAAAACCTTGCGCGAGGTGATCGCTGCTTCGCTCGGAGGTGAATATGAAATCATATTTACTGTTTGAGTAGCCAATCAGAGCGCGCGAAAAGTGATATTTACTGGTGTGGTATATACTAAATATAGTTATAACAAAATATATACATGTGTCATGACGTTTATCTCAATGATATCGGCCGACACATACAAGGAGTTTTCGAAATCTATTATAACATCCACAGGAATCTGCCCAACGTATCCACCAGCAGCAGAATGTCCCCCAGAACCATACGATGAGTGCGACAAGGACGATGATTGCGCAATATTGCATCCAGGCAGAGGTTTAAAGTGTTGTAAGGAGGGATGTGATTTGATTTGTGTATGTAAGTATCGATTGAAACCATTTTATAGATCACACCTGTATCGGTGGCCGACATAACGATGTCGTGATGGGTGTAGTGTTCTGAGAATCTTCCGAGTAATCGGTACGAAGCGAGAGCGTACCCTTCCAGAAAATGCATGCATGCGGCATGTATGCAACTGCATACATGCTGCATGCACATTTGCATGCATGCATCATGCATGCATCGTGCATGCTGCATGCATGCGGCATACATGCTGCATGCATGATGCATACATGCAAATTGGCACTTTTTTGCATGCATGCAAATGTACTGAATTAAATGATTATGTTGGAATTACTGACAGCTAGGTCAATTGCATGTATGCAAGAATTAAGGCTGCATGCATGCAAATAATGACAAAATATTTATATAATTATATATATTTTGCATGCATGCAAGATGCATGTATGCAATTTGTATGCATGCAAATGGTATATTTGATGTTGCATGCATGCAAACTGTATGCATGCAATATACAACTGCATGTATGCAATCTGCATACATGCAAATGCTCACGACATGAATGACTGATAATTTGCACTCTCGTAACACATTTAAATTGTCACAAAAATTAGTGTTTACCTGTATTTGTATCTAAATAAGTAATACATTCAATGAAATATTACACAGGCAGTACAATTTGAATATTAACAATAATATTGCTTATCCACCTCATCAATAATTATAACATGAGTCATAATTGTTTTGAAATCATTTTACTCTGCTG
Source organism: Actinernus sp. WN-2022 (assembly GCA_030867875.1). Classification (NCBI taxonomy): domain Eukaryota; kingdom Metazoa; phylum Cnidaria; class Anthozoa; order Actiniaria; family Actinernidae; genus Actinernus; species Actinernus sp. WN-2022. The sequence goes on from JAOWCC010000041.1 coordinate 47,417, forward strand.
TCTTGCTAATATTATAATAAATTACAGTCAGACAATCAATCAAAACCAGCAATATATTTATAGTTGCCTGTAAAGGTACAAGATAATTTCAACAAAATTTGATCATGAAGAGTGCCAGGTGCTACATTGTAGGTATTATATGTGTTAATTACTCAGTGATAAAATTAAAGCAGAGTATGACTATTTTGAGATATTTATAATAACCTTTATAATAACCTAATACAATAATAATAAAGTATTATTAACTGAATAAAATCTGGATAAATTTAATGGATGTCATAATCGTTCTACTTGCAAAATTACACTAGTGTTTAAATGCAATAATTAGCTTGACAGCATTGATTCAACAATGCTGTCATTGTTGGAATGCCGCCCCCTCCTGCTTTCTATTGTGACTTGGCCTACCACACGGTTGACATCATACGGGTTGTAGCTTTTCGGATACACACCTCGAATAAAATCTGAAAGATATGAAACACAACAATGTGTCCAGGCAATAAAGGGAAATACAATTTTAATAAATATTCAAATTATTCTAATGATGGACAAAAGCTGATGCATGTATATAATATATGGAATATTTGCTTGCGAATAGGATTTTTATGTTTTTCCGCTGGCTAGTTTTATTAAATTGTTTATAATTATATATAAAGTCCTGTTGCCTAGCAGCCATTGGTATGCATATGCTGTGGGATAGGGGAGTGTCAATACGATGCACTCCTCAAGGTACTGGTGGTGCTATGTAACCTCTCACCAGTGGTTGGCCATTCACTTCAGATATTCATCGAGTGAAGACGTTTGTTTTGATCTTTGGTAAGGTAAGACTCACTTTGCCTTTATTTGACCTCTCTTGTAATAGTTTTGAGACAATAATTGTTGGTTAGATTTTGTTTCATTTCGGGCATCAGTTTCTTTTTGAAGCACATAATTTTTGCTTTTCACTGAGTGAGCTAAAATGTTTTATACAAATGTATATTCTATATACTGTATTCTCATGTATTTTTCGATGTTACTGAGCATGATCAAAGCGATGTCAATTCATTCACATTACTTTCATGAACATTATGCGGCAGGTGTAAAGTACAGGTCAGGTCACTTATTGTTTACGGTACCTGAGAACCCTAGCTCTAGGTCAGTGAGAACCCGTCGTTTACATGTGAGCTCATCCGATGGTTAGGGTGAGGTTTCTGGTTAGAGTTTGGATTTCTCTTAGAATTAACAACCTGACCTGTGAGCTGACCTGTGACCTGTACTTTACACCGGCCGAACATTATGCGACATGGAGATTAAATTGTATCTATTATGTCAGGACTGGTAGCCAATATATGCTGTCAATATTGCATGGATAACCTCCATTAATTGCATATGTCATGTCAAGGTATGCAAAGTATGTTGATACATCATTGGGCAGTTGTCTGTTGTATGGTTTCAGTTTAGAAAGAAAAAGGATGTACATACCATGTATCAAGGAGATCCTGTGTGGATCATATTTCTTTGAAGTGTCTCTCCCAGTCAAAGTTGATGTTTTTCTTTCGGCAACCAGGAAGAGTGACACTGTCAATAAGCGTGCTGCCTTTTTGAAATCCTTCATAGCAGCAGCTTTTGACTTCAGGTGCTGGGGTATGCTTGTCATTTTTCCAGCACCTGCAGGCAAAGTTGATTTAGGTTGATTTGAAGAAGTTGAAGAAGAAGTTGACGTACTTGGTGGGGGTGGTATCTCCCATCTGTATGCTATGACATCCTGTAAGAAAACAACAGGCCAGCATATTAATATATTTACTGCATAACTATGTTATACTCTATCACACAAATTAAGACCTAATAAGTACATGTATACTGTGTATGAGCTTAGAAGCTATAGTCATTCCATATAATATTATATTAATAACACCTTATCTGGAAAATAAGGTGCATAAGATAGGTGCACAGAATTAATGTCAAAACGTATAAATACATGCCAGAAGCTAGATCCTTTGGAGTTGAGTGGCGTAACTCGGTGGTCACTTTGTGCCCCCCCTCCCCCAGGCCGAATAGAGTTAACTTTGCATTGTGGGATTAAAATGCTGACAAACATTTCAAAATGTTGATTGCCTTGGACATATATAGAAGTTCCTGCATGCAATGTTGATACATTTGTAATTTTAGTGAAGAATTAAATGGTACAACATGAATTTCTTATTGTCTTGATTTGGTTGCACACACTCATGGTACAGAAAGGTGGAATAGCTTCATGATGAATTAAACCATCTAATATAATGATGGTGTACGTATTGGACTGATTATCAGTAAATAAATATGAATGGGCAATTAGCTCCCAATATTAAAGCAGTTTGATTCAATGCAAACTAAAATAGACCCAGTGCTCGATTTTAGCAGTAGTCCACTAGCCCGCAACAAGTAAAAAAATGTTTTGACTAGTAAAGTAGCTGTACAGCTAGTACATGTAGATGTTGAGTTCAAAGTAATTGTTATGAAAAGAAAAAAAAATTGATTGTAGTATGCTATGCAGAAGTTGACTTTGGGCTAGTAACGTTTTAGCATCACAGTAGCTCAAAATTAGGGCCAGACTGAGTAAAAAAAGATCGAGCACTGAGACCACCTCAAAGTTTCCAATGCCATTTTGAAAATTATGAAAAATTTGCTGGCATGGTTTACCCACTTGCCATACAAACCTTTGAAGTCCATTGAGTTTGGTCAATGCAAATCTTGCATACCAATTGTGTACTGAAAGCTTTGCATGACCTAACTTGACAGACTACAAATGTTTGTATGGGAATAACTGGGTAACTGCATCAAAATGGCATCGGAAACTTCAAGGTTGTCTACAGGTATTATAAGTGGATGACAAAATTGCAATTCAGCATGTAGAAACATAATAAATTATACACAAATACATAAGATTTGGCAGATATACATGTATTACTTATTGTAACCACCAGATTCACATTGAGTGTGACAGTGCGGTGCAGCAATATTGTTATCATGATATAAAAGTGTATGTATGCAGGTGCTGCACTTATGACTATGGTGCAGTATACATGTATGTGGATCAATGTCTATGATAAATAACAATATTATTATTTGATTGAGACATTAGTTCATTAAAAAATATAGAATAATGCTGGCTAATGTCTCCTTAAGCTACATGTAGATCTATATTGAACACAGAGATAAACCATGAGGCTTTATTACCTCCTATCATAAAATTAGAACAGCATAAATTTATAGTATACAATGTATATAATAATATTATGTGATTACCTTTGAAACAACAGTTGATTCACAGCCTTTACTCCTGGGTTTTGTTGCAGGGAGGGGATTCGCTATGGATTCTGGTACATTCTGCATGGTAAATGAACTAAGTTTAATTGCATACTTATATTAACAAAAAAAAAATGTTTTATAGACAATAGTGTTTTAGATCTTGAGGCAAGCCAGACTGATCAGGCATAATACATATTTAGCATACATGTACTGGTATTTGTTTCCAGCAGGAGTCCATAGAAGGAGGAGCCCATGCACACTCTCCTGCATAGGAAAATAGCTGTGTGAATGCATAATGAGAAGTAACATTTTGTCGTGTGATTGGTTTAGTGCAGGTATCCTTTGCCTACTTTCGCAGGAAACACAACGTTCAAAATAGCTACATCATCTGTTCTGCTGTTGGACAGACCTAATCTGGGAGATGCATGCTCCTGGTAATGGGCTCCTGTTTCCAGACAATTTAAGTGTTCTCTATATGTACATGCAATTAACTGCAATAATACTTTTTACAACAACCGCCAATTTTCTCGCCATCTGATTGGCTAATTTTCATATGCAATATTTTAACAGACGCGGGGCCGGCTTTCGAAGCGGGCTTTGCAGAGATTTGTGAATTCAGGTTGTGTACACATCTGTTCCAAAAATCAAGAAAATGAGGATTTTAAAAGTATTTCATCACTGGGAAAAGTTAATCGGTGAGTCAAACTTCCTTGTGTGGTGCCATTTGTCAAAATTTGAGCTATCTCTCGAGTCGAAGAAAGCATTTTCGGCTAATTTGTGATTGACTTTGTGACAAGTTCGACCGATCTTTTAGAACTAGAACTGAGAAATGGTATTGAATTAAATACATAATCTTCTAGTTCGTGATTAAAATCTCTTATTCAGGATATTTACATAACGTTTTTAAGTAGAAACAAACAGTTTAGAGTAGCTTAGGTATTTTTCTAGAGTTCGGGAAAGCATAAAGATGTGTTTATGTTTTGGACTTTTCGACTCGAAAGGCAGTTTGTACACACTCATTTGAAGCTAAAAGTGTTTTGTTGTTGTAAAAAACTAATTGAAGTTAGTTTTTTATGTGTCTGTCCTAATATTGACAATGATTTTCGTCATAACATGGCCAGAATAGCTGTGGATCCACTCAGCGAAGATGCCTCGTGGATCCACAGCTATTTTGACCATATTATGACAAAAATCATTGTCAATATTAGGACAGACACAAAAAACTAACTTCAATTTGTTAAATTGGTCACAATTGTTTTAAACTGTATACTGTACATGTATTTGAGGCTTTGGCAATAACTCAACAAAACAAGACAATAAATTATAATCCACAGATAATAATACATTAATTTATTTTATGTACTTACATTAATTTATGTTATGTACTTAATTAAAGCTTAATACTTACTGTAGCAGGCTTTGCAGTAAAGGCTGCCACCTTATCTTTCAACCCACTGATCACTGAAAATAATAAGAGGGCATGAATGAATTCTCCAATTATATCCAGGAATAAAAGCTGATCAGGCTGACAATCATGGTTTACCACAATACATGTAGTTATAAGTTACATGTACATAGACAGTGTAACATCCTGGTATTAATTTAATTTAAAGCCCTGTATGGCTAATTATACAACTTCATATAAATGGGATATGTCAGGGGGATTATTATCTCAGTTGTCATGATAAGGTTTACTGAAATGGAGCATTAGGGGAATTATACATGAACTGAGTAAATTTACATTTAGTGCTTACTTTTGTTCAGCAGACCAATCTCCTGCCTGTTCCTTTCTACTGACATCTGACATTCCAGACAATGCTGAAAAATGCACATAATTATTTGTGTTAAGATTGTAAACAATACAGTTTACTTACTCCACTTCTTAAACAGTTTTGTTATACACCTCATTGTTTTTGTACTGTGTATGCTAATTTAGTCTGCTGCTAGAATTGAGCCAGTACATTTTTTGTTTGACGTTTAATGTTTATATGTCATTGTGTGAATGTATATCATGTGTACCTTTTCCAAAATTATTCTATTTGAACACTAAATGACTAAAGCATTTTGATCAGAACTATTCTAATTATATTCTACTTGTACTGTAAATGACAGTTGAAAATATATTTATACAATTAAACTGAATGTTGGACTTGTTCCAAGTCGAACTCGCTTAGTCAATGGGTAAGCGATTAAGTGAGTGGGTCAAAAATCGAGTGCGAGAATCGAAGCGAGAGGCGAGTTCAACTTGTTTCACTTGGAGGAAATTGAATCGGGGGATTATGTTATGGCGCGAAAACATGTTTCAGGGGCGGAGCTTACATTTCACGCCTTTGACAAACTCTTTCCGAGTACAATCAAATTGTAAATACCACATCCACAGTCAACTGACTTGACACGTCAACATACAATGCCTGAAGAATTGATGCTTTGTGATTGGGCAAATCTTAGTATGTGATAAGCCATGCCTCCGGTTGAAAAATCAACCGGTACATTTGGCGCGCTGCAAGTGAGAAAAGTCCTTCGTACGGGGGGCTAAGAAGGACTTTGAGAGAGTCTAACTGAATGTCACCATGTTTTAATAATTTACATGAACAATAAAAAATATGCACCTTGCAGCAGCTGCTCTCATTTCCAAGCTCTACACTTGCAGTGTCCATGTAGCTTGGAACAATTCCTTTACCATTCACCTCCTCTGTACGTGAGCTGCATCCTTTCACCTCTCCCTTGCTCAAATTTTGGTTAGGTTCACTTGAACTGGAGTGTAGCAGCGAGGAGGAAAAGTTACACTCGTGTTCCATTTGAGTGATCTGCGTCCTGCTTATCAAGTCTTTTTGCTTTTTTTGGATTTGGTCCAAAGATGCACCTGATTTGCCTCTTTCTTTTGCTGCTTTACCCTTCTTCTGCAGCTTCTTAGAAGGCTTACATGCAGTTCCTGGGGATGGTTTCTTGGCCTTCTTAGCTTTAGGCTCCTTTTGTGTAGATTCAACAGGAGTCTGAGTAAGATATAACCTCTCTGCGGCAGCTTTGGTTGCTTAAAATGTATGAGCAGAATTTTTTATCAGAACTGATAATAAATCATCAGGCCAGCTACTTTTATTTCCTGCCTTACATGTAAGTGCTTACTAGGATTAATAAATTTGCCTTAAATTATTTATTGTAGGTTTTTTAAACGTTTTTACCATTAGAAAAGTGAAGGGACTAGGACTTTCAGGAGGAGCACATTATTTTTTTCTTCCCCTTTCTTGTGTAAAAATATAAGAGGGTATTTTTGGTTACTGTGTCTTTATCAATTCCAAGCCTGGCCACCCCCCCCCCCCCCTCCCCCGGGCATTTGTGGGGCATTATTTATTTTTATTTTTAGAACATTACAAATGCTTCACCATGAGGTCAGCTCAGCTGTCTAATGCCCGACCGTTAGGTCAGTAAATTTGATATTTTGTGTGAAATAGGCCTTTTTTAGGTAAGTTTGAATAATTTATTGTTTGCCTTCCATTTCAACAAATGCCATTAGAAAAGTGAAGGGACTAGGACTTTCAGGAGGAGCACATTATTTTTTTCTTCCCCTTTCTTGTGTAAAAATATAAGAGGGTATTTTTGGTTACTGTGTCTTTATCAATTCCAAGCCTGGCCACCCCCCCCCCCCCCTCCCCCGGGCATTTGTGGGGCATTATTTATTTTTATTTTTAGAACATTACAAATGCTTCACCATGGGGTCAGCTCAGCTGTCTAATGCCCGACCGTTAGGTCAGTAAATTTGATATTTTGTGTGAAATAGGCCTTTTTTAGGTAAGTTTGAATAATTTATTGTTTGCCTTCCATTTCAACAAATGCCCCACCCCCTGGATTGATAGGCTGACAAATGCCCCATCCTTGTACGGGGGTGGGGGGAATGGGCAGGCTTGGAATTAATAGAGACATAATATACCCTTTCAGCTTGCCTGTTTGTTGCCCCATTTCAGACCATGTGACAGCTCTCCAGAGGATTTAGTGCTTTGTTTTCCAATTATAGAAATTGGTACATTTCCTCTTGGGATACAGAAAAACAAAAACACATTACTCAAGAGGAAAGTCATGTGGTCTGAAATGGGGCAACAAACAGGCAAGCTGAAAGGGTCTATTGCAGGATTTGTTTTATTCACTTCTTGCTCAGACTGCAGGAATTTGTTGTTTATTTTTGGAATACCCCCTTCCCCACCACCACCCTTCACTTCTAAGATGCATCTGTAAGTATCAGGATCTGATGTAAATTTCATTAGTTTGAGAACTGTAAATGTGTGCAGTTTGATAGATGGTAGGGTGGGGAGGATCGTTTACTGCAAATATCACACAAAGGGTGGAATTACGTGTCGTGTTGCCCATTATGAATTAAGACCTTATAATCACATTGAAACAACAATGTTTACATTTAAATGTTCCAACAAATGTAGCTATAGCATCATTATTGATCAACAGTTTGAGTTCCATTACTATGAAATGGATAAATAATGAGGGCCCTGCATCTGAAATGCTTACCTGCAGTAAGTTCTATAGTTCCAGCATATGCCTTACCACAGCTCACAGCCATTATTTGCTCTCCCTTCACAAACTGCACCAAAGTGCCATCTGCTTTTGATATGTTCTTTGATGATATGGGGTCGTAGGTGTTTTGGGGCTCATCCCATAGGATGATGCACCAGCCTTTAATTCAATTTTAAAAAATAGACAAAAATAAAATACCAGTTTTGTAAGCATGACTAATAACAGCAGTATCCCACTAAAATATAAGCTTAATTTAAGCTGGAGAAATTGCAGAATACCCCCTCAAGTGGTTCATTAATAATTTTCTCAACTTTTTCATACAAACCTTCTAAAAACCTAACCCTGAAAAAAAAAACCTAACCATTTTCGACCGAAAATCATTCATAGAACGAGTCCAAATACACCTGAACGAAAGTGGAGAATTTAGCGATCTTTTGAGTGGAGGGGGTATTCTGCAACTAAGCCAGTCCACATACCTATTTTTCTTGTGAATTTGACCTTGAATTTCCCCTCGTACAACTACCCAGTGCTACAGAGCTTTAATATGACATCTCCTAAACCCCTGTGCTGACTGTGGGGAGACATAGGTAACAACAAACAGCACACACGGGAAAGAGGATTTAGGTCGCGTTAGGAGACGAGAAAGCTCAGTCTGCTAACAGGTACAATTTTGGCTTAATTCCCCCTATAGAACGCACTGACATCGCGCTTGCTTGTTTGGCTAAGAGAGAAGTTTATTAAAATGCACGGAAAACAATCCGAGATACAAAACGTGAAACATCGGAAGATGCCACCCATCAGTGTCTACGTCAACTATATAGGGATGGTGGGTGGGTAAAAATTAATCAAAAGCAATATAACCAATGCTATGAGAAATGTACTATAGATTGAGTAGAACGAGGACGTGTTATCGAAGCTAGAGTGAACGCAAAAATGTGCAATACTATACAGGGTGTGTTCTATATGAGCAATTAATCCCTTTGAGAATGCCAAGCATCCACAAAGTAACGCAATTAAATAACCGTTGATTAAAACAAAACCTACGGCCGGGAGCGACTTTCAAAAGACTTACAGCTGAGACTACTGAGTCATGCCTAGGCAGTCGAAACTTTAGCAATAATTCCTTTGCATTCCCACTTCCCAAGTGTGCCTGATACGTGCTCCAGCCGAGGAAAAGGATCGCTATTGCTTATCAAGGGAAAAATGCCAAAGCCGGCTTGTGAAAATCCAAGATGGTGGTTCGGAAAGAAAGCGAAAGAGGGGAAATTCGAGATCAAAATTCACCTCTTGTGAATTATTAAAAACGCCACCAGTACTTTAAAGTACACTTACTTGTTTCATTAGGTCCATTTGATTTGCTGCCGACTTTAGTTTCTTTCAGTTTCAGTGGCAGTTGTCGTTTTCTTCCCGTACTGGTCGTAAGGAGAGAATTAAGCTTAACGATTTCCTCCACTTCTGATTCACTCGAAATCGAATCCGATGATATGCTTTGAGAATCCTCAAACTCCTCCTCCTCCTCGTTAAGTTTTTTTCTAAACTTTTCGCCACCCGACATAATACTTTAGGTTTCCTATAAGATTATGATTCCAATTTCGAGTTATTCTGCAATCACGTAGGTACTGCACAGCCACAGGTAAAAGAGTTGGCTTCGATCAGTGGCTCGAGTTACGAAAATCCCGCTCTTTGCAAATACTCGTAATCTGATTGGAGCATACAGCCACGTGATCAAGGCCCCCGCTGTGCCGCATGCTAGATCTATGTTTGTTTATAAAAATGGCTTCAAAGCGCAAGTATAAATTATGGCAAAGTGATCCAAGCGTTCCCATCCCAAAGAGGACATTAGCACGCCTGAGAAAAAACGCACGAGCCATTCCAAATAACCTTCAGCCCGAGATTGGCAACGACGAAGCTACATGTAGCCGGGACCATGTTCAAGAAGGGAATTGGGTAAACTCAGAAGATAGCTCGGACGAAGAAGAAGGTCAAGTTCAAGTCTTAAGCGAGGAAATTGCGAATGACCAGGATTGGGCTGACAATGGCTATGAAATGCGTCAAAGTACAAGTGATCGTGAGACCAATCTAGAAGACGAAGAACTGTTTTCGTCGGAGTCAGAAGACGTAAGCTTACATGAATCACAACTTACGGCCGATCTTGAAAGTGAAGCTATTCATTTACCAGAGGAAAATGACTTTCGAGATTGTGATCTCAATTGTGAGTCAGACTCAGACGTAGAAAGCGAAACGGAAGATGTACATGTAGAAACGGAAGATACTGCTACACCGATTTATCCCGGGGCAGCCATCACTGTTGAGGATAGCATTTTAAGTATTATGAAATATGCCATACGGCATAAAACTACTTATTCTGCTATAAGTGATTTGTTGGGCTTAATATCTCTTCACCTACCCCCCAGCAGTAATAAGGAACACTTGCGTTCTCTTTCTTTTCTCAAGAAATCATTTGCTTCGAAGGCCAACGACGAAGAGCTCGTCACTGTGAAAGAATACTGCCCGGATTGTATGGCACTTTGGGAAAACAATGCAGTAACATGCAGATTTTGTGGTAAAGTAAAATCAAAGAGGACAAAAAACTACTTTTTGTCATTGGACATAGCAGGCCAGATAAAGACTATGTTTAGAGGTGAGTGACTATTTGAAATGGTAACGTTATTAAATTTAAATAAATATGTCAGTAGCAGTAATTAATAGGTCATAGTAATATATATAGCTGGTAAGCCTTTAAGTTAATGTCTCTATCAATTCCAAGCCCACCCACCCCCCCCCCCCCCAAAAAAAAACCGGGATTTTGTTATTTTGGAATCAGAACGTTGCAAATGCCCCACCGTGGGGCCAGCTAAGCTATGCAAATGCCCCACCCCGGGGTAAGTATAGCGAACATGCAAAATTTCTTCGCCGTTTCAATGCCATATTTCACCGCTTTTCTTTATTAAAGTAATGCAGTACTCACCTCCAAACAGTTTTGAAAGTGCCCCCAAATCCCACACTCACTAGCCAGATCCCAACAAACTGCACACTTCACCCCAAAACTGGGAAATTCCTAATGCCATGTTCACGGATGACCTTTCCACCGCCATGTTGATTGATGAAGCAAGCACGTGTAAGAGGGGTGGGATAATTTTTTGACAAATTCCCTTGGCCCTTTGGCCCAGGCTGATGCAAAACAAATGCCCCACCCTAGGGACAGATAGGACGAGGACGTCAAATGCCCCATCTTGCCTGAGGGTGGGGGGGGGGGGTGGGTGGGGTGATGGGTGGGCTTGGTATTGATAGAGACATAGACATATAGACATAGACAACTTTATTTATCCACGGAGATCCAACAGAGTATAACACCTGGTTTACATGGATGCCATGCCATAATAAAATAGAAGTAGATAAAAATGTGGTTAAAATATAATTAACCGGACATCAGAAGGCTACCACGGTCATTCCTTACACGGGACTTAAAAGCCCGCAAACACTTAATTTGTCGAGTAGCTTTTGGCAATTTGTTCCATAAAGAAGCACCCTTGTATCGTAGGCTCTTTTTCAAATAATTTGTTTTTGGGGCAGGCATTGCTAAAAGGGCAAATTAATGACAGATAATAAGCTTAAATATTTAAAAAGATTTTTTAATAACTTAATTTGTGATATTTCAAAGCCTCAATGTCACATTCATATGGGCTTTATAAACAAAAGTGTGGATAAAGGTTTATATACTTTAACAGTAAACTGATGCTGCAATACTTGGGCATGGTCATGTACCTGTGTGATCATAGCAGTGCCATTAATGCCACTGTGTCTAGTTGTTTTGTTTTGCACTGCCAGGGACATATACATGTAGCTAGCCTAAAACATTTTCAGCTATGTACAAAAGCAAATAATTGTGATGGGCCAGTTATGTGCTGGCCTACAAAATTACTGCCCAGATAATGTGCACGCCTACAAAAGTATGTGTCAGTAATGTGCAGGCCTACAAAATTATGGGCCAGATATACATGTATGCATGCCTACAATTAGCCAAAGCCATAATTATTGGCCCTGACTGCCAATGATAGAACTGAATGCACCATGGCCTGGCACCAAGGTATGATCTGAACAAGGTCTTATATTATTAGTCATGTATAACTATATATAATATCAATACATGTATAGTAAAGCACTGCACTATCAGTACCAGACACACCCCTTAATTAATACATTTTTTGCTATAGAAACTGGCTTCATGGAAGACCTAGAGTATGGTTATAAGGAAAGAGAGCGTTCAATGGCCTCGTTCTCAAACAAAGAAAGGGAATGGTATGATATTATGGATGGAGACCTATACCGAGACCAACTGCAGCCTGGAGGTTTCCTAACCAATAAACATAACATCTCTTTGACTTTCAATACTGATGGGGTGCATGTCTTCAAAGCAGCAAGAGACGAAATATGGCCACTTCTGGTTATTCTCAATGAAGTTCATCCTTCTGTGAGGTGAATAATTTGTATGAAAATGAATGGCACATTTTATTTACCAAAACCTACATGTACATGTAACATAATGAGCTTTGTTTTAGTGTATGTTAATATCTGATAATGAAAAAATAACAAAGGAAAATATAAATTGAATACATGTACATGTGTATTTATATACATGTATCAGACTTGATTGATTGGTAAAATTTAACCTTTCATTTTATTTTCATTTTGTTATAGATACAGCCCCAAAAGGTTGATATTAGGTGGAATCTGGTTTGGACCACAAAAGCCATCAATGCCAACCTTCCTTGCTCCTTTTCGTGAACAGATAAACAATCTTAAGAAAAATGGTGAGTTTCAATTAAAACCATGTACATGTAGATGTACATACTAGCTTACAGCTGTAATGTAGCTAGGGATACACCATTAGACAAGTGAGGGAAGGGGGGGGGGGGGGGGGATGGGCAGTCAAAATAATTTCCCTGAAGAGCAAGATATAATAATTATTATGAAAGCAATAGTTGGGTTTACACAACAACTTGAGAATCTCCCAACCTCCCCCTCATGTTTTCATAAGGCTATGGAAACACGGAAAACGTTTACTATTTCTTAAATGTTGTAGGTTGGTTTTGTTTACAACATACACAGGGGGGCGAGGGGCGAGGGTGGTACTTAGAGGTCGGTACAGTGTGAATACTTATTCCAGTTTCTAGCAGGTAACTGCTTGTGTATGTACATGCACATTGTACACTACTGCAGAACTATAAATAAACTCGACTACCATTTTAAGTACTAATTATGGCCAATATTAAAATCATATATATTTACTGTATGGTAGGGATTACAATAGACTGTGGTCCAGAAAGCTTTACGTGTCGTGCTGTGTGCATGATTGGAACAGCAGATTTACCTGGGAAGTCAGCATTGCAGGCATTCACTCAGTTCAATGGTAAATTTGGCTGCTCATTTTGTGAACATGAAGGGGAAGTTGTGAAAGTTGGGAAAGGTCATTCAAGGGCTTATCCATTCATCCCTGGACCACCAGAGAACTTAAGGACAAAGGACAATACAATTCAGAATGGGCAACTGGCACAGAGGACAGGAAAACCAGTAAGTACATGTATGAAATAATGATATTATGAATTGTGTACAACAGTCATAAGTTATATGTACAAATTTATATTTCTGAAGCAAAACTATAAAACACAACAGGCATTTGAGAACATGAGAAATGTTACATTCTGGAGTGTTTGCAAATGACCTAACCTGCTTTCAGGTGGTAGATGGTGTTTTTTTTCACGCAGCAAACGGATCATCAAAGCGGCCGCCATATTGGCCGAGCGTGATTGAGACCTGGGATCGAATGAAAAATGGAGGGGGGAGGGGGTGGTGGAGAAGAAGCAGAAATGAAAGACTGCCTGCCTGAAAACTATCGATTTCTGAGGAGCTGCCTATGATGGTATGTCACATCCAGTTACATATTATGCTTTCTTAATTGACCAATAGGAGTTGATGTGTGCCAAGATTGAAATGAAGCATGCAATTCAAACAAACTTTGCTTGCTGTCAAATACAATGCAAAATGTAGGTACAAACTTGTCACAAATACACGATCGAAAAAATATCTAAACTTCGAAGAAAACTCCGATGGAGACAGTGTTTGTCAGAACTTGATATGAAGAACTCATGGACAAACAAACTAGATCAAACTATGAGTGCAAAGTACACAGGTAAATTTTGTGATCATCAACCCTAACGAGAGAGTAGAAATGAGAAGCTCTTTCTCTGAGGAGTCAAAGTGGTCCATATTAGTGAATGTTTGCCAAAAGAAATGGACGACCATTGCAGCTTAAATGTATTGAGGTGGATTTCTGATTATTTCTTCTACTGTACAATTCATTACTGAGTTCAACGGCCGTGAGGTCAATAGATTGCATCTCTGCAATTTGGTCAACAATTATAATACTTTTCAGTAGCGAATTAAATCGTGGTTTGTTGTCGAGTTCTCTTTACCGTAAATATCATACTCTTTCCAAAGTCTGTCAAAAGCACAGCCAGAACATCTTTACCTAGAAGTAGGCTCTGTATAGCTACAAAGAGAACTTGACAACAAACCATGCAGTTCGCCTACATGTATATATATTGCCGCCTTCGTGGCTCTTTCTCTGCAGCTGTTCTCTCTAGAAAACCTCTGGAACCAGGGTACTTCACCTTAGTCTTCAAAAAAGACAAAGCTTTTTGTATTACTTGCCATATTTTATCAACTGCAGGCTCAGTACACAACACATATTCCTTTCAGTTCTTGCTTTCAACACTTGCTGCAATAAGCTTTGATTGACACTGTATCAGCCAATCATATTCCCTGTCCCTGATGGATGGGATATAACTTTTGTACTCAAAAATCGACAGTTTTTGGGCAGGCGGTCTTTCCTTTCTGCTTCTCCACCTCCCCCTCCCCTTCCATTTGTCATTCGATCCCTGGTCTCAATCACGCTCGGCCAATATGGCAGCTGCCATTTGCTGTGCAAAAAAAAACACCATCTACCGCCTGAAAGCAGGCTACAAATGACCCAACAGTTTTACAACAGCATACAATGTATATGATGCATGAACATTTTTTTAGGCTTCTTTATCTGTTTTGTAATAATATGAATGTGTGCACTTGACGATGAAAGATAGCCACCAGTTCAAAATAATAAAACATGGTAAACCATGTTATACATGTATACTCTGATTAAACATTTGCTTTTATTGTATCTAATTATGAATTTGTGTCAATATTTAATGTTTTAATTTGCAGGTATCTGGAGTCAAAATGGTTTCACAGTTATGCTTTATCGAGGAATTTGATATTATTAGAGGAATGCCAATTGACTATATGCATGGTGTACTGCTTGGCATTGTCAAGATGTTGTTTTCATTTTGGTTCGATAAAAAATACAAAAAAGAGAAGTTCTACATTGGATTAAGAATTACAGATGTTGATGACAGACTATCTAAATGCCAGCCTCCTGACTTTATTTCAAGACTCCCCAGAAGCTTGGTGAAAGACAGAAAGTATTGGAAAGGTACGGTATACATGTAGTTTTACAATTAACAAATTTGACAATTAATTTACCACACAATTAAATGTGTGGCCATCCATTAATAATGTACTTGTATACTCATGCGTGTAACTTGGCGATAACAAATAATATTATTGTTTGACAAGCCACTTTTGTATACATAGTGTATGTAATTAGATAATGTTGATCCAGTCATCACACATGCAGAAAAGTATGAAAATGCATTAACGGTGATGGGTTTGTACATTGTAGTTGCATGACATGAAGTAATTAATATAATAAGAACTTGGAGAATCGTGAGTACGCGTGGAAACATCGAAATGATACAATACTTTACACATTCAGCTGCATGCATCTCGCATGACTTACATGCTTATATTTATTTATTATTATGGGGAGGGGAGGGGAGGGTGATTTTTTTCTGTTTAATATTATTGAACACCCTTCCAAAAAAGAAATTGGACCGGTTCAAAACATTGAACCAGTTCAAAAAAGTTAAACTGGTTGAAAAATGTTAAACAGTTTTGAAAATAAAATTGAACTAATTATAAATTCAAATCACAACATATATATAAGTACAGTACAATTTAAGAGGTCAGTACAATAACAGCATATAAAGTGACTTTGATCAAAGTCTTAATTCTTCCATACATGTAGGTAAGCAGTCATTTCTTTTCATTACTGAAGGAGAATTTAGAACTTGATCAATGTCACTTACACTGCTATTGCATGGGCCCCTTCAATTTACAGTATAACACATTTGTATGCCAGTTTTTGTCAAAATACAAATAAATTTGTGGGTGTTTATTGTTATTATTGTAGCATCTGAAGTTCGTTCGTGGCTGCTTTACTACTCTCTGCCAGTTCTGAAAGGAATCCTCCCTGATGATCTGTATTGCCATTATTCTCTTTTGGCAACTTCGGTGTACCTCCTCCTACAGCAACCTGTGACACAAGCAGAACTGGTTTTAGCAGACAGGCAGTTGGAGGAGTTTTATTCTCTTATGGAAGTTCATTATGGTGAGTGTAAGTGATTATGGCGAAGAAGTGTTTGACGACAGTACATGTACGTCTAAATTGTTATAAACTTAATTATAATGAAAAATAGATTTTCTAAAACTTATTTGTTGGCATGCATATGTCATGAATGTAATTGTGCCCTTAAGCTTGACATGCATGCCATATTACAATAATACATGTGTATATTAATTACAATGTCTTGCTTGGGTTTAAATGATAGTGAGGAAAGACATATCAAAATTCACAAGGGTACCTGAGGACATCTTTTGGAGTCATGCAGTTATAACAAATAAAAATATCAAACTTTAAATATGCTATTTATGATTCCACATTTAAACCATCCCATATGAATGGCTTAAAAACACATTCAGAGAAGACTTTGAGTGATCAGTAAAAGGGCTTAAATTGCCTGTCATCAAAATGTTGTTAAATGTTTCAAGTTGTAATTTGTTTCTTTTTCTTCATTTATTCCTCTGGGTTCACTAATTACATGTGTACATGTTAATGTGCATGCATGTAACTTGATACTACTCGGAGCTAACCATTTTTGTTTGTTTTAATACTCAAGGTAAAGCTTCTTGTACTATGAATGTGCACAACACTTGCAAGCATACTACAGCAAGTGTGGTGCTGGCTGGACCTCTCTGGGTGTACTCATGTTTTGGTACAGAAGGGTGGAATGGCACCATGATGAAACTTATACATGGCACCCACCATGTTGCAATGCAGGTACATTGCTAATCTAATAATGCATTAAAGTATTAATTAAATGATTCAGTTTAGAATAGACATGACATGAACATGTAACCCACATACGGGTTTATACAGTAATGGTTTGCTTGAAAAAAACCTGTGATTGTTGGTAAGTTGTTCATGGATGTTGTAGGCATGTTTTTCTCTTGCACTTACTTAAGTGCCATTCTTGAACTTATACTCTATAGCATGCAAAACATGTATTGGACTACTTGTTTCAGTTAATGCAAATATATTTACAAATGTAAATACATTATATATTTATATATTTTAAATCAAGGTTGTTGCTGCTGTGAAAGCTTTACACATAATCTCTGTTGTGTGCGATAAGAGAGCACGTCCTCAAAATGCGGAAGCAGATGTTACAAAGTACATACAAAGCCTTGATGGAAGAATAAGGTAAACATTTATTCGTTGTAGTGGTAGTGTACATGTTTCAATCTTTATTTACACCCGTTGAATTGTTTTTGGGACTTAATATTCCCAGATTCCCCTTACATCAAGTAAGGTGTATGTATGTTCAGGTCCTCCCCTACCCCCCAAGAAACAAAAAAGAAATATACAATCCCATTTAATGCTCCTGGTTATATTATAGGGATGTCTTAAGACTTGTTAGTGAGGCTTTGGCCCAAGAAAATGCACTTGGTTTTGAAATTTAAGGGCTCAGAATTGCTATTTCCAGCATTTTCCAAGATGTATTTCTCATGAAAAAACTCTGGATGGAACCCAGTAGTCCAAATTTAAGGCCCCCCTTGATGCATTTATATCTGTTTCTCAGGGACCCCATTTTCTCCAAGATATTTCAGGTACCCCAAATTTCTCCCCCATCCTCCCCCATCGCATAAATAATGAATGGTTCCTTATAGTCAACAAGTTGCACATGTTAAATTTACATAATAAATGTAATTTCTTACATTCTATTTCTCCATAGAAATAATTTTGTCAGACTGTTCCCAGGATGCTATTCAGTTGGATGTATTACCAAAAAGATTAATCTACCCATGGACCAGTTGGCACTGTTAAACGAGTTGATTCCTGGGGCAGCAGTAAATGTTGAGGAGGTGTATTTCTTCAAGAAGATATACCTCCATAGGCAAACATTCTACAGCATGTGTTGCAGTAATGTAACAAAACGAAATAGCTACACCATAAAGTATAAGTGCATAGATGGATCAGAGAGAGCAGGTTGCATTGTACATTTCCTGAAGGTAAAATTGAATGACCATGAAATGGCACATTACCTTGCAGTTGTTAGGGACCTTGTCCCAAGTCCAGACGAAGGAATCCTGGAAGGCACTGTGGTCTCAACCAACAACAAGGAGCTAGGGATACACTTGAAGCCATATAAGTATGACAAGTAAGTGATGGGAGGTGTCCGTTTACAGGAGGTTACGAATATAGTGTTTCCTAAGAGAAACTGCTGAGACCATGGAATGGTGTCCGCTTACGGGAGGTGTCCGCGTATGGGAGGTGTCCGTTAATGGAGGTTTGACTATATTCCATTCATGCATCATTAGAGTGACTCCATTTACATGTATAATCAACTCATTAACACTGTACATGCAATAATTTATATAAGAGTATGCACAATGTATTACTCTAATACTAAACCATTTTATGACCTGACAAAAGTATATCATCTGTTGAGTGTTCTTAACTGTTCAGAGGTCCCCAGTATTAAGATTTTGTTATGCGATGACAGTCGGAGGGTCATTAGACTGAAATACACAGTGCATTAAAAAAATTAGATATTTATAAATTATATGCAAAAATCTTGGGATTGTTGATTACATGGACAGAAAATCAAAACCCCCTAGAAAGAGTTTCTGGCAGAAATCAAACTTGTATTCATAAAGGTGGTCGCTGATTAGGGATATGGTCATTTATGGGAGTGATCACTTAGAGAGAGTCAAGTATATTATATTTAAGCCAATTGAAGTAATCCTGTAGTCACACATGACTTATTCAACTGTTTTAACAAATCACCAGAGATGAACCTGTTACCTACATTCATGTAAACGACATCAAAGAGAAGCATGTCGCTATCAGCTGTCTACCTTCTGGCACTGTTTATGTTTGCAGGCCACCCAACATCTTTGAAATGGATTAAGGTAAAATTAAGAATTTAACCTTATATTTCCTTAAATGTTTAATTATGCCTACAGAAATTGCGGTTATTAAAATCTTCCATTATTTAACCAATTTAACCGTCAAAACAAGTCATATTAACCTGTAAAAATTGTGGTTTAATTAATATTTTTGTACACTTTTTTCTAGCATGCATGCAATATATTTTATGCATGCATGCACTTTTGCATACATGCATCAAATGGAACTGCATGCATGCATTTCCTTTTGCATGCATGCAGTATGTTGTGCATGCATGCATCGAGTGCTTTAACGTAATTGCATACATGCGTGCATGTATGCATTTCCTTTTGCATGTATGCATTGTCAATTGCATGTATGAAAAGTCAATTGCATGCATGCAAAATGCAAAATGCATGCATGCAGGTGCATGCAAATGGAACTGCATGTATGCATGCATGCATGCATGCATTTTTTGGGAGGGTAGGCTGATACGTCCCTTGAGTTGTTTTATGTAGGGAGCGCTGGATGCGTTCAGACGGTTCTAGTGAGGAGTCCGTATCTGTATTAAGCGACATTGTTGTGTGTGGGGGGAGGGTGTGGGTGTGTGGTATGTGTACGTTTTCCGGGCTAGTCAGGCTGATTTGGACGGTCCGAGGTTTGTGTGGGCAGTCCACTGCGGCGTGACGCATTTCAATGGACCTTATGTGTAAACACGGGCCACAAAGAGATGTTTCTCGAATACTCCTTCAACCCTTGTCACAGTTGTTGGACTGGAAGGCCCCATAATAGCGTACGGGGGTGACCTTCCTAGTGTTACACTAGCTCCGACGCTGACTGACTCGAGGTGTGGAATCTTGCGGATGACTCGAGCGTGTAGGTCGTCGAAGGCGGTGTACTCCATTGTACTTGGCCGCGCTTTATCTTTTACAGGATCGTCTTGTGACCGTCGTTTTCATATTTCTAGGTCTCCTAAGTGACGCAAGCGACCGGTTCGCTCAGGTTCTCGGATAAGCCCAGAAACTATTATTTCGAGCTCACCCGTCATACGTTGCTGATAGGAACGTTCGGCAAATGTAAACTCTTGTGTGCTTGGCAAAGGATTCAAGAGATCCTCATGAGGCCAGAAGACATAATGTGATACTAAAACGGATGCCTTGCGTGCCAGACCGCTCTTCAAGTTCTTACCTGCGATTTTTGAATCGGCTTTCTTTATTCTCGTCAATAATTTCTTATGATAAAATTATTCTTCAAGGGATTCGTCGCTGGACTCGCCTGGAATCGGTGCCTTCGTCCGAGAATTCTTGGTTATGGAGTTCTAGTTTGGCGATCTGGCGATCAACCTTATGCTCTAGCGACTTGACAGCTCTGAGATCTGTGATAGTTGGGTCATGTTTCTTGGCGTGGGCCGTGTCGTTGCACTCGGGTTTTAACGAATTCTGAATGACTTTTAAGCCTTCTAGAGCGGTGATTATCCCCTCCAAAGTCACGTGAGGCTTTAGGAACTTTGCAGGCAAGACAAAGGGATTTTGCTTACCTTGGTGAATGATCGACCATCTTGGAAGGGCGTAATGTTCGATAATGTTCGAACACGTTCAATAATGGAGGTGTACAATCATGAGCAGTATTCAACCTAAGTCACCGAGCAATACGAAACCTATGCTAACCGGATGGAAGATCACGTTATGATATCACGTCTGATGATAATTGACATTTATGTACAACTACATAATTAACCAAATTAACCATTACTCCTCGTTAACTTAGTAATATTTATTCTGCTCCTCCTTTTTCCTATTTAAAAAAATCATCTCTCAAGAAGTTAAAAACTTTCCACTGAACTATTTTTCAGTGCCGATCCCAGTTCGTCCAACAAGTTTTCCACAAAACATCAGCGTTATAACTATTAACACTACATCGCTGCTCGTGAAGTGGACTCCGTTACCAAAAATACACCAGAAGGAAGATTTCAAAGGGTACAAGGTGTCTGTAAAGAGAACAGGAGACCAAAAGAGACGAGAAAACCAGAAGACAGAAGGAGACCAAAAGGATACTCATCCCAAAGTTGTTAATAGTACAAGCATTGTGTTGAGTGACCTTTACAATTGCACCGATTACCTAGTGACGGTGCTTGCTTACAATCGCGATGGAGACGGGCCAATGTCCCCATCAATCAGCTTCAAGACGAATAAAGGTAGCGTGTAGAATGAATACTACATTTATTGACTGACAATTATTTCACTAAAGTAAATCTAAGACCACGGCCAAAACTATTGGAACGGCCCCCTATTCCCCCATCTCAATGTTGAGTAACCAAATGGTAAAGGAAAACGTTCGCATCTCACAACATTTAAAATGAGTGAGGGATTGTTACATGAGTCTCGGTGTTCATCTAGTTTTGTCCATTGTTGTAGCTTATTTAACCTGTTAGTTGGATAATACTGTAAAGAAAATAGAAAAGTCAAGTCATAGGACGTTAACAATTTAATATGTTTCACAGAACGTTTTTAATTATTAGATTACTCGATTTAATCAAACGTAGAACTAGAGGATAGTAATTCGTAATAGCGTTTAATTTCAGATACGTTTAATTTCATACACAATCAATAAAGTGCTAGCTCATATCTAGATGACACAATGTGTGTGTGATGCAAGCAAGCCCAGGTAAGATTGTGTGTTAATTTAGGTCCTAACAAATTTATTTTTAACCTATAATCAGACATACCTGGTGTACCATCCATTACTAACAACGAAAAGGAGCAACCTGGGTGCAGTATTCATTTGAAATGGACGCAGCCTCACAACAACAATTGCCCTGTCGATATGTACAGTGTGTACTACAGATTGGTGCAGTCCAGTGAGAGAAGCAGTCCTTGGTTTGTAGTGAACACGACTCACTTCAGTGTGACAAGTTTTATGATGTCATGGTTCGCGCCTCTAATGCCAAGGGGATATCTGAAGTTAACTATTATAAGAAAAGAAGAATAAAAACTGACAAAGGTAGGCAGTCAAAATTATTTCACCCATCTTCAAGAAAGGAAACTGAAATAAGATCTTGAAAGAAAAAATAGACAACAAGTAAAGCATAAGAAACATTTATTTACTTACAAGGGTCTTTGGTCAACTAACGTCTTTAAAAAGGAACCATTAGCAACTAATATTTGGCGCCTTTCGGGGATGATTTAGCTGAAAATGCTTAAACAAACATTCACTATCTTATGACCTTGCTGAACAATTTCGATCAAGTAGAGTCTTGGTTATTTTGCCCACTGATCCAGGTCAATAAGATCGACCCACTGATTCAGCCGCTTTTATATGTGGGGAAGAGTGCAGGCTCTGACGAAGGGCTAGCGCTCGAAACGTCAGCTGCTAGTCGCTTCCCACGGCGGTTAGCATACCTTAATCGACTTTTAGGTGATCAGAACAAAAGGCGTTTAAACTATGATTTGTTTGATGTCGAAAAATAAGTTATATTATTAGAAAAGCTGGCCGTAATCTGCCTGATACGCTTTTATTTCGACAGCAGATAAAGTGGGAAAGGGCAAAATCCTTTTACGCAAGACATCAACCACATCTAAAAGTATTGGCCTAACTTCGGCTGTCCAGCAGCCAAATACGACGAACATGACGAAAGATGAGATCCTCACCAATAACTCTGTTAACTACACGGAGTCAAGACCTTTGTCATTCTATCGTATTGACTATGAAACCACTGGCGGTTTAAAGTGGAATAAAACATTCCAGGGTGATAGAGGCGAGTTGACAGGTCTACAGCCGTATACC
The DNA here is from genome assembly GCA_030867875.1 of Actinernus sp. WN-2022. NCBI lineage: Eukaryota > Metazoa > Cnidaria > Anthozoa > Actiniaria > Actinernidae > Actinernus > Actinernus sp. WN-2022. The sequence continues at coordinate 70,368 of JAOWCC010000041.1, forward strand.
ATATACCGTGTTGTGGTGACAGCCCTTGGTGACAAAACTGGTAATAAAAACATGCTTACATCACTGCCCGTCTTCCTTTACACAGATGAAGAAGGTAAGAGATTGATTATAGCTATCCATCGATGTTTAAAAATGTCGATGTTAAGAAAATAAAGCAACCCAAACTGACAATTTGACATGAAAACACGCACAGTTATTAAGAAAAATGTGAAAGAGAAGAACAGGTTAACTTAACTTAGAAAAGTAATAAATGACAAACAAATATGAGAGACAACTTCAAAAGCAATAATTATGTTATATTGGTATGTTTCTTCATCTTGTGTGCAGTTCCGAGTGTTCCTGTTCGTATCAAGTTACTAAAGAAGACATCGACAAGTATTCGTATTTCCTGGACTCTAATCGATGACAAGTCGTTTCAAGGAATTCCTGTTGGTTATGCTGTCCAATATGAAAATGTTGAATCGCAAATGAATTCTGGTGTATATCAGAAGACCGAAATGTTTAGCAAAGAGGTGAATGAGACGCTAATAGAAGATCTGCATCCCTTTACGACATATATGATTGCAGTAGTTGGACGGACGGCGAAAGGCTTGGGCCCTAGCGGCCTAGAAATCAACGTTACGACAGACGAAGAAGGTGATTTAAAACCTCATTGTAACATGTCAGTAAACTATTCATATTAATTTTAAGTCAATATTAGCACACATATACATAAACATATAAACGTAAACATAAAAATACACACACATACATAGGAATAGTGCCTTTATTTTCCAATTTGTACCTATAGAATGAAGGAAAATGTATTTTGTATCCAAAATATGTTTAGCAACAGAAACATAAAACGTGTAAGAGCTCTATAAACAGTTTCTAAAACATTTTTATAGTGCACACGTATCTGCTCTTAATGAGTACATGATTTTATTTAATGACAGATATTCTTCCTTGTTGTATTCTCTGGTAATGTGTTGTACCCAGTCTAGCCGCTTGATTTGCTTTGTTTCCGTTTAATCGAACATTTAATGGAGATGCATATTTATAGTTGTTTATGCCTTCCCCCTTCCTTTAAAGCGTAATACCCAAAGTGCTGCATTCACTGATCCTGTTTGCTGGGCAAGATACTATAACTCACATACAGGCATGATTTGGAGAAATATCGCTATGAGCCAAAGCCCATAGCCGCTTTTAATAAAAATGTCCATTTCAATAGTAATTAGTTACTTATTTACAAATGTTGATCTAATCATTTTTTTGCCCAGTAAAAGTGAGGGCAAGGAAAACTAATAGATAATAGATATAGCTAATAGACTGGTTGCCCTTGCTAACGATTCACTATAAATTCTATAATATTGTCATGGCTTATAATTACTAGCCCAATAGAATGTAAGGTTACCACTGCTAACCAATCATTTGAACTAAGATAATGGTATTCAATAATAATATTGAAAACTAGTTATAAATCAAGTGGTTGCCTTAATGTGCTAAGCATTTTCTGGGATACGTAATAATAAAGCTTACATTACAGTGTCACCTTTGCACTAACAGCCCTCATCAAGACCACTGTTTTATATAACTTGGCAGAAAGCAGACATGAATACGGGAAAGTTTAAGAAGTCAAACTAGAGACACGGATGTATTTTTGGAAGGCATTAGACTTCCAACGCCCTAGAATTCTAATTTCTGCATCAGACATCCCCAGATCTGCAGCATGGGAGGCAGCTCCAATTCGATAATTGTGTCCTTTCTAACGAGAGGGGTCGAGTCCACAATGCTTAACATCCAGAGAAAGCTTGTCAGTGAAATTCTCCCGATAAACTGGTGTGCTAACCACATCTACAAAAAGAGGACCAGGTGTGCTACCCCTCCTGGACAGATATTCGAGGATTAGTTGGACCGGGCAAGAAACGGTCTGACGAGTTATTACTAACGAGAAGGGGCGTTGATTATAGTTATGCTTGAAATCACGAAATGTGATTGTCAAAGCTGTCACTTCATTAGCTTAATTAAAAACTTCTGTCAGTTGATTAAGCTATAGAGGAGGGGTTGACACCTGCTGAGCTGTTGAAGTTAGTTCACCAACTCGTAGAAATGCAAAAAATTCCAGAGCACTGTAAATTTGACAACTCGCCCAATAGTGATGGTATTGATGGCGCAATAGAAATAAATTTACCTCCAGGCATCAGTGTTACTAGAAAAGCTTTAAATTGACATATTTGATATGGAGAACCAGCAAATTCAGGTGCAGAGTTCACTAATCTAAATTTGGTAATCGGCTATCGAAACGTACACCTAGCTTTCCATAGCCTTTAAGCATTTGACTGATGTAAAATATTTTTGTGCGATCTGGGAAACCACCCAGCTTATATGAGTAACCTAATGCAGAGATATAAGTATTCACCTTTGAAGGAGCGTAATGACGGTCAAACATGAAAGCTATGAAAAGGCCCAATGTGGTGCTGTAATTGGTAATGTGAAAGCGAAAGAATTAATTCTGAAAATGGTGTACAAGATCTCATGGTGTACAAGATCTCAAGATCTCCATGCCCGCCTATAAGTTGGGATGGACGACGGTTGCAGGCTAGACTGCAACAACTTCGAAACTATAGCTGCCAATTGCGGGGCTGCAGATGCTGGGGGATGTCTGTTGGATTGGAGTTCATGTGTGCGGGTGCCAGTAGTTTGAAGGCCTGCACCTGTAAGCGAGATAATGCATCAGGCAAGGTATTCCGGACACGAGGAATGTGCTTTGCCTTAAAAACTATGTAATATTTCAAACAAACTAGCACCAGATTACGGACGAGCAACATAAGAAATTTGTCCTTACATGATTGCTTGTTGATGACATGTCAAGGGTCTCGTTATCCGTAAAAAATACAATACAACGATTCTTCATGTTACGTCCCCACAAGTTTAAACTGAGGACAATAGGGTAAAATTCTAAGAAGGCAATGTTGTGCTGTAACCAGCTTACTGGCCATTGCCCAAAACACCATTTGTTCCCGAAAATTGCTGGAAAACCCAGAGCATCTGATGCATCAGTAAACAACTTGAGCCTTTCAGAACTGTACCAGGTATCATCAAGAAAAAAGTATCCCATTTTAGTCAGACAAAAAGGAAAGCCACACATTGAGGTCTTCTTTAACTTCCTTCTTGAGTCTAATGAAGCAGTATGGTGCCTGAATACCTATTGTGAGGTCAATCAATCTAGGTAAAAATGCTCGACGTGATACAATAACGGAACAAGCAAAATTTAACAAGCCTGTTAATGATTGAACCTCTTTTGGTGTAACATTTTTTGGGTGAAGAAATTCTGATAGGGCTTGAATGCATTTGTCAATCTTGTCTCGATGCCAGCAAATGAAAGTGTTGTGGAGGGGCCACATGTTTTTTTCCTGTGCTATGGGAATGCCCAGATAGCTACATAAAGTTAGAAATATATCTAACTGGACCTGACAAAACTGAACAGTAGGAGCCACTATGAGAACATCATCCAATAAATGTAGTATACTATTAATCTTGAATTTTGTCCGGGCAATCCATTCCACTGCGGTTGTAAATGGTATAGTAGCAACTGTCTAGGTTATTACTAGTTTCGGATTACCTGTGTCCCGACCCATAAGCCTCCTCGGGGCGGACGAACACGAGGGTTCAGGATTCCGCGACAAGGTTGTACCTTTTCTTATTGGTCAACATTAATTGCAAGATTTATACCATCATTAAGTGCTCTAAAGATTCATTTCAGCTGTAAGTTACGGTCATGGAAATGAGAAGCAAGTAAATTTGGTAAAGTGTTGATTTAACTGTGGAAAAGCGTCTTCATTCAACCTCGTTCGTGATAACAAAAACAACTACGGCAAACATACGGCTACTGCGAACCCTCGCACGGCTACAGCGGTACTGAAGGTTTCGAATGTTTTACAAGCAGTGGAACATCCCATGGGCATACACCGATCATAATAATATAGTCCCCGCCATTGGATACCCAGGAGATTGTAATCCTCTGAGCGAATCGGTATGATACGGAAGGCATTTTTAATGTCAGTTTTTGACAGAAAACAGCCAGGGCCCTCAGACTTAATAAGGCCAATTGCATCGGCAATGTTACCATATGACACCCTGTTGTGATCAGAGGATATGCCATCATTAATCGATGATCCTTTGGGAAAGGATAAATGGTGGATCAACCGAAATTCGCCATGTGACTTTTTGGGAACAAGCCCGAGAGGAGAAACCCGGAGAATAGGGAAATGTGGGGATTGGAAAGGACCAGCCATCCTATGAGCATCGAGTTCCTTTTTTAGCTTAGTATCAACTATATCTGGGTGCTGTATTGCCGAAATTAAATTATTGGCTTTGAATGAGTGCCTAGGGCCCTCATATTGCAGACGAAAACCATCAGTAAAGCCAGAAGCCAGGAAATCCACAGTTGACTGCTCATACCCAGACAAAAGAAAAAGAAAATGCTCAATTATTACCGGAGTTGGAAGGTCGTGACTTGTCAATCAGTGGAGGTTTGTTCGAAAATAGCTTTGAACCACGAAAATTACATTTTGTGACTGGTGTGCACCATCACATTTGAAGCATGAATGCTTAAATTGGCAGCCAGAACAGGGCGAACCCCCATGGTACTTGTAACAATACCCCAGTGGAGAAGCAGGGCGTCCCAATCTGTTAGGGTTAGCATTGCCTGACTGCATGGGGCCCAGATTGCGGTTAAACTGGGGGCTACGATTCTGTGGATACTGAGACCGAAGCCACAGTTCAACATGTATATCTCCCCAGGGTAAGGCACTGGCATAAGTCGGCCTTAGAAAAACGAAAGTTATCATCATAAAAATGCCAATTTTGTCCCCTGATGGCCAAGTGCCTAATAATGTCACCATATTTCATGAGGGCTGGTGCCTCATTAGGATATTTGGAGGTGTAAACTCCGACAAATATATGGAAGGCAGCCTGCTGGATGGTTCTAGTGAGAGACATGGTGCATTGCCCCGTTCGGCGTTGCTAATGCAAATCTGGATTTTTTTATCCAGCATAGGACTTCCCAGAAGAGAGCCAAAATCAGTGTAATCACCATTCCATATCTTTGCCTGGAGTTTAGATGAGATCCTGGCAATGTGCTCACCTGACAGGGCAAAATGTGCAGCATCTACAGAGCCTTGTACAATAGATGCTGCACATGTCCCTGGGTAGTTGGCAAAGCCCCGAGGGAGACAGCCGAAATAGCTATAGCTGCTGCATCAGCCTCTGGACTGATATAGGGAAGTGGCAGAGAAGCAGCACTTGTTGAGGTACCAGACGAATTGGTGACTGGCGGTGCGAGTCTCTTTGCCACTTCCTCCGTAACTGTGGAGACCAGGCGGTCGAAGAAGCCTGGAGGAAAGGAGAATGCTGGGGCTGAGGTGGGCGGCTGAAGCTCGACAACTGATTCCACCGATGGAATAGTAGACTGTGCGGGTATTGATACTGTTTCGGGTGCTGGTGTGGCACACCGTACACTTCGAATAGGCCTTGCCACCAGTGCCTATGTGGCCCTAACAGATAGGCGTTTCAGTCGTTGGGATCGCTAAGGAGGCATGCTGCAATACAAACATTTCCGGAGAAAAGGCAGAAACGTAGCCCACGAATAACAATTGATGAACAATAGAGTGATTGTTGTTGGCAGAATAGAAGAAATAAGTGGCAGGTCCAAGCCATGGCAGACAAAGTCTGCCCCACCAGCAAGTCCCTATGTGCCACAATAAAGAATAATTCGAGGTCGTACCCTCTGGAGAACTAATTCTCCAAAACATAATAATTCGATGATCGTACCCTCTGCTCTGGAGAACGAATTCCCCAAAACATCATGATAATAATTCGAGGATCGTACCCTCTGGAGAACGAATTCCCCAATACATAATATAACACACATTAACGATCAATGAATGAATACAAATGAGATGAAAATGACACACTGAACTGCCTTGTAATAAAGGAATTTTAAACACGACCGTGTTATTTAAAGCATGCACAATGCTTTCAAGATGGTTCCCCTATAGATATTGACCCGATTGAATCAGGTGAACACCATCTTTTGACAGGAAACCTTGGGAAACATCATTGATCTTTTTATGGGACCACCAGAAACCATTAGGCAGAGGCTCCAGCACAACATTAAGATAATGATTTAGCGTGTCGGCGCGGGCATTGAAATTTGAGAAGAACGCATGGTCTTGGGGAGTGCCACGCGGGACACTTCGCAAACGGCAATCACGCTAACTGAAAATCGCTCTCGCATCAAGCAAACGAAATCCTCGATCGCGGAACCGACAGTCTCGGGCCTCATAGCACCCGATAAATCGTTGGTGCCAATTTCTAAAATGATAATATCGGGGGAAATGTGCGAGATCACACCAAGGTCATGTTCCTCTAGTGTTGGAACAGTACGCCCTCCAACACCGAACATATGAACGTTCACTGTCCCAAATAATTTAATATTACAGTCTGTGCGAGCATCAAAGCACGATTGCAAATTCTGTTGCAGCCGCTTTACGAAGGAATGGCCGAGAATAAGGACTGCTGGAATGTTAATTGCCATGTTAATGTAGTATGAATGGTAGCGTGATAGCGTGCCGTAGGCGTACAAATAGGCGTGAATCAAAATGTCGCAATTAAGGATGAAACATCGCGACAAAAATAAGATAAACTTAATTATTAAGTTGTATTGTCCCTCATATGAATAATGATACACAACAGGGAGTGTGAAATAAACGAAATATTTTCTTACCTTGTTATAATTATTTTCACACGTCCTCTCTCAATGAGAAATCAAAGAGAATGACTGACAAACAACCACCAAATGTCATATGATCATTCTGTAACCCATATAGGGTGGTCAATTATAATGACACTTGTAATCCCAAGGAGCCTACAATATGGCATTGTGTATGAAATACCAAGCATTTAATAATTAAAGTCAGAAGGAGGAAGGCATAAAATTCCTATTCGCAAGCAAATATTTTATTTCTCTATGTGGCTTTTGTACTTTCATGTCACGGTGCATGCACTAACAATTTCTGTTGTCAATTTCAAGTGCCAAGTAAATCACCACAAGATATACGAGTAGCTGCTGTCACCCCCACATCGGTGTCCCTGAAATGGAATCAAGTACCACTTAGTCATCGAAATGGTAAAATTATCAAGTACGAGGTAGAATACAAGAAAACTGGCGAAAAAGAAGGCAAGGTTAAAGTGGTAGCAGCTAACACAATAGCTCTTGTACTGCGCAATCTCAGTCCGTGCACAGAGTATCAGGTCGATATTTTCGCTTTCACGTCTATAGGAAGAGGGCCGTCCGCATCTAAGAAGATCGTTACTTCTAAAGGTAATAAAATAGACAAATAGTTGTAAATATTTGTTATCCTATTTAACTCGTGGATGCGCGCAAGCGCAGAAACGAGTTGTTGGGGTTACGGGAAGGCGTGTCACTGACTTAAAAACCCTATTACGCCACTGTTAGATGTGTTTTTTTCCGCTGTGATCTTGATTTGTATTTTTGTGATAAGCGCGTCGTCTACCTTCGCCATGTGTGAATGGTCTTTCCCGATACATACCGAAGACGACCGACAATGATTCTGCTATACCCAAAGGATAATAAATGGAGTTTTCAAAGAATTTGGAGGAAAAACGAAGCAGCTCTTCGTCTGCAGTTGATGTTGTTCAATTTAAACACAGGGTTCCTGTTTTAATAAAACCATTGATAAATTAATTTTATAAGTATATTATTATTCATTATATGCTGTTAAATAATTTATACTTGTGAGACAGACGAGCTGCTGAGAAGAAGAGCAGTTCATTTACAAATCGCGAGGCCAATATAATGAATACGAAATCAATTCACTTTCTGACATAATGAGACCTTTATTTATAACACGAGGATTACCCTCAATGCTAGCAGAGGTTTCTCATCTTTTTTATCCTTTTCCCTGGGGCATTCCCCTGTTCGGTTTTCATTGTGTCGTTCTTGGACTGACTGACATGGGAACTATCTAATTACAAATGCCTTATTTCCAGCATTGTAAACGATAAACAGCTATATTCAGGCTATGGATGCAAGATTTCCAACAGCTGTTAAATGAATCATCGGCAAGTATTAAGAATATGTTCGGCGCTTAGATAAATTGATCCTAAGGTTCAAACTTTACCATGCCTATTATAGGTTTTGCTGAAGGCAATGAGCTTTTTAAATGATTTATTGGAATAAACTATAACTATAAAACCATACCTCAGATGGATTTAACTACATTTATCCCTGAAACAAATTTGCGCGAAAAGATGTACGTTTAGTAGATGTCACACTTCGGTCAAACCGTTGACGGATCAAAATAAAAAGACGGGAATCTAGTTTCAACAAGAAAAAGCCAAAATTAGTCCGCTGTTGTAATCAAATATCATTTGCAACTACTTAGAACTACTTAGCCATGTCTATAGGGTTTTTAACTCAACTAAAAATGAATCAACCGGTCAGAAAACGTTTTCGTATCACAGAGGAACGAATAAAAAGATATTTAGTAAATTACGAGGAGCAGCGGATATTGCGTGGTTCATATTCCTAGTGTCGAGGATGCTAGTGGGATCGTTAAGGAAAAGCAACCACATTTCCCAACGAACTTTTGTAGTGTTTTAATAGGGATTAATTTGAATCGTAGGCTTTCCTTTCGAAGACAGGAGAACTTCTGAATTCGTGTCGTCAGGTAAGACGACGGACCTTCTAATGGAGTCACAGAAAGCCTAGAAATGCAACCTGTTATAAAGGGAGCATCTGGGATTTCTTGAAGTCGAGTGTGTAATCAAAAGAGATAAGAATATACGTGGAGATGCAATCTACATCCAATGCTGCCAGGCAGTTAGCTTCATCCATGATATGATGGGATCTAGGGTATAGGCTATAAACTCTCTGACATGTTCGTCATCTATATACTATGACAGAAGAACACCTAGATACCTGATATACTTTGTGGCTACTGAGCCAATGGTTTGGTGTAGATAAGCGTATCATTTCTATCCAAACGGCAGGGTAAGGGATGTAAAATACCAAGTATCCCATTGGAAAGAAGCGCAATTGCTGGCTATCATCCGTCCAGGAGTTTATAGTCATAGCCTGCCTTTTCATCATGTGTCGTTTGGACACCAGCATCTAGTTTGAAAGGTTTCTCAGAAGTCCAGAAGTTAGTATGGCGCAGATCGAGGCAAAGTCTAGGTTTTGTAGGCTCAACGGTTAATGGCGGTACGATGAATGAGGAAGTCACGGGACCACACATATCTAAAGGTATCACGGCACCAGAAGTAATTCTGGATAGAAGTAACCTTTGAATCTGTACCAATTAGTGAGAGTGTAGACTTTGTAGGGACTATATCATGACTGAACAACGTTTCCAAATTTAATAATTACTCCCATTAATTACCTCTCAATCGGAAGATCCATGTGCCACATTAAATGGTACTCAGAATTTTACTCAGACATGGGTCATGCCTACCAACAACTCGAGTTAAGCTATTTCCAACAATAAACACTCAAAGATACTGTTCCAGTATAACAGACTTCCTTGTGGAATTTCAAGTGCACCCGGTATTTATCAGAGAGTGATGGAACACCTCTTACAGGGAATATATTATGTAGTAGTTAGAGTATACATATTGCGGTGTCTGTTGAAAATAGGAAGCAAACATCACAAATCAAGTTCTAGACAGACTTCCAAAGGTACGCTTCGGTCAAACAAGAAGACATGTGTCTTCATGGCAGAGGAAGTAGTCTACCTTGGACAGAAGATCGTACGTGAAGGTATTCATCCATTTGAAGTTCATTTGACAGCAGTGACTGATGCTGCAGTTTCACTGAGAGAATGTAACACAATTGAAGTTATACCTTTGGATGCTCAACTATTAACACCGTTAATAGTTATACACCGTAGTTCGATGGCTACTGGCTTCATTCCGATAGCTATAAAATTCATGAAACAAATATCTGAAAACCTATTTATGCTGTTGCATCTATGTCACATAATTAATTCTTCTTTCTATACTGGAATTGTGGGGTCCCTCAGCAATCCATATTAGGATCAGTCCTGTTTCCTGTTTACATAAATTAAGTATACTATTTCACTAGGATAATCAATTTGTTGATTACATTATCTATTGGCATAAGAGCATTAATAAGTTACAGTGTTATATACAGCGGTACAGTTTTATATGGAGGAATCAGACTTGCTCCTCAATTTTAATGCCACTATTTATTATTCAACGAACATTGCGAGTCATGACTAATTTCCCTTCTAGAGCTTCTAGCAAACGTATTTCAAATTAATGTAATTAATAAGCAACAACTTGATAAATTAGCTTATCAATATCAAAACAATTTGCTGCCTGAAATCTTCTCCGACTACTTCAAGCTCAGTTCGACAGTATACAGCTACAACACACGTTCACTTGCTAATCAAAATCTATATTTCCCAAAATGTCGTCTGAATCATAGTAAGGTTAGTGTCAAATATTCTGCAGTTGCTAATTGGAAACATTACCTCTGATCTAGAGGTAAAACATATCCAACGTTACAAATGTTTAGACAAAAGTAAACAGATATCCGCTCACCTGTTTTAAAGTTAATCTATGTAATTTGTCTGTTCTAGCATGTACATGTTCTACCTTAAGCATTTGAACATTTAGGAGTACAATGAGTGGATCAGTTACAGTGTTCTTCTCATGCTTACATTTCCAGCTCTTCCGAGCAGTCCATATGTAACCAACACTGAGCTTCAAGTGGACAAGTGTAAAATCAAGTTGAAATGGACCTATCCTAAAGGCACTGCATGTCCTATCACGAGTCAGACAATATACTACCGACAGGTTCACTCCATGATCAGTCATACAGATTGGTATGTCGAAACAATACGAGATGCACATACAAGGCAGCAAGAACTGGTTCTGATGTGTAACTCGTTCTACGACTTTATGATGACTGCATCCAATGATGTGGGAGAGACGAAAAAGGACAAGAGAAAATTGCGAACAATTTTGATCGGTAAGTACTTTTATTTGTTGAAATTTAGAAAAGTTTAGACATTTTGTATCTCATCGTTGTTGCCAAGCAAGAGCAAGAGATCCGATATCATTACATCCGGCTACGAGTACGGCGTTTACTATGGGTATGACCTTTAGAATCAAAATATATCACTCCCAAGGACAAACAATGCTAGAGACACGAGAACTAGCTACCAATAGTATTTCTTCATGTAACTTCTTAAAGTGGAACGTTGCACTCATACTCGATACAGTGACTCAACAGATGACCTTATAAATCAAATAAATGATATGATATAAAAATGCCGTCATTCAATTAATCTGCATTATTTTTCATTCCTTAAAACCCGTGATAAACAGGATTTTTCATGAAGTACAATACAACCAAGACCCAACCTGTAATTGGTGAAATTAATATTTTCTCTTACTTTCTTGGTGTATCGACGTAAAATAAAACACAGTTAATGATGTTAGCAAGGACGGTTGAACCAACAATAGAACCAATCGTTAGCATAATCCAATGGCTTCTAAACAAGCAATATTGAGAGCCAGGAGCAATTTTACTCTTATGACTTAAGTCTGGTTTCCATATGATCGGTACCATCGCTGGAAAGTAGATTTAGCGATCCCTACGGTCGCCGGAGAGTGCTGTTATTTGTGATCGCTACGATCGCTGAAGAGTGGTTTCCATATGATCGCTACGATTAAATATTACTTTCTCCGGTGATCGCAGCCATAGTAGCGATCGTATCGATCATATCGGAATCGGGCTTTAGCGATTTTCCCTATAATCATTATCGGGAATAGTATGTTTGGATTATTAAAAGACATGAGGTTTTAAACAAAATCTTATGCGTATAAGGTTGTTGCTCTTAAATAGGTTCAGCATATACGGAAAGCGGAATGGTAAAGGCAACTATGAAGAGCTCGCAAAGTATTCTGGTAGAATGGAAGTCTCGCGAACTAGCTGGTGGGTACGAGATTATTTACAAAGATAGCACAAATACCTCCCGCAAGTTCGTCAACGGTTTTTCTTCTAGAAGGTACTTGCTAGAAGGATTAAAAAAATTCACCGACTACGAAATCACAGTCATGTCAGTAAAAAGTGGCGGAAACGAACTGATTGGAGTTGATAGCAGCAAAACAGACGAAGACGGTGAGATAACAACTTTATTATTGTATGTTTTCTTTTTCCTCCTCTATCTAGAAATTGAAAAAGGTTCAATGTTCCCAGTGTGTTATGGATTTATGTACCTTTCACGTACTTTCGCTACCGAAGTGTTTTTCAGAGAGGCACTGTAAATATGAAAAATCACTAAAATGAAATAGGGTAAAACTAAAAGTTACTAATACAATACGTACTAACTGTATATAAAAAGGTGGAAAATGAAAAACGATCAACAAATGGCATGGAAACAAATGGATTGGCAAGATAATTGCTATAGGTTTGGACGTAAATGGTGATAATGATCGTATAGATTGAACATCGAAATCTAAACTATTAAAGTCCTACTATGCCCACTTTGTTTACTGTGCGACTACTGTAACTGGGGTCACTTAGACAACGAGAGCCAATCACATTGCAGAACGAAAACAAAGCATTCCATTTTATCCACTCAGTGTTGACTACAGGACAATAACATTTCAATTTGCTCGAGCTTCGATCCGTTAAAAGGCAAATTTGATGGAATATAATATATTTGAAGTTGAAGTCTTTTGAATGACGAAAATCGTGTGGATATGCCAGGATTTCTAAGTTGTAATGCAATGTGATTAGTTCTCGTTGTGCTCATGTGGCCAGTAACTCGCACTGTAAACAAGTTTATTATACATATCACGAGAATTGCATTGCATAAAGCCCGTGCGTAACAATATTTAATATATAATTTTCGATGAAATACCAGTGTATATTTCTTTCTAAAAAGTGATATCTTCACACGTGAAGATATAAATGATATCTTCACACGTGAAGATATCACTTTTGAAAATATGACTTGCTTTCAAAGATTTCTAGCCTTTTTAGCAAGAGATTGAAACTAGTATTTCATCGATAATTATATATTTCATCAACACTCGAAGATAAAATCCGTATCTCCGCGCGGCCATGTAATATCCTCTATATCTCCTATATTGTTACAGCGATACGTCCAATCACCATCGCGTATAGCTTTTTCACATGTGAAAATATATAACCAATCAGCAAAAAGAAAATAGCGACTCAACCAATGAGATTCGTGTGTGCATGTGAATGCCACTCGAATGGCTTCTCGGTTTGCTTTTAAAAATTGGCTGAAGGTTTCGAAGGCTCTTCTCGCTTTGTTTCTTGTGACTGCTCTTTAGATGAATTTATAGATCAACAAAATAACCAAAATACACTTAGCAAGACATAGAGAGATATTTCATTATTGAAAAGGTTTCTGACTTCAAACGATGAGCCGAAGGATATAGAAGATATTCACGCAAATCATTAGGCCCACTACATCGCTACTTTTATGCTTCAAGTTAGAAAACAAGACGGAAACGAATACGAGCCTACAACGCTCAGATCTTTTATTTCCAGTTTTGATCGGTACCTTCGAAACAAAGACTATCCTACAACTATAATACAAGGAAAAGAGTTTAGAAAAACAAGAGATATTCTGGTGACTGAGCAAAAAGAGCTAAAGAAGGAAGGGAAAGGAAATACACCAAACGCAGCTCGTAGTCAAACTGAAGAAGAGGTTGACGTTCTTTATAGTCACAATTTACTCGGTTGTTCCAGTTCAGAGTCCGTCGTCAACACAGCATGGTTGAACAATACACATTACTTTGGACTAAGGGGCTGTCAAGAGCACATATATATGAAATGGGGCGATATTGAGCAGAAAACGACAACAACCGCCGTTGAATACCTGGAATACATCAAAAGACAGACCAAGACCAGGCCCGGAGCTGATCCAAAGGTTTGTCGCAAAGTGAAGCCAGAACGTTTGCTGTCAAAGGCAGTGAAAGAGATCCTTTCATAGCTTATCTACTCTACGCTACTAAGAGGCCATATGACATGAAAACTCCGGAAGTCCATTTTATTTGGCCATTAATCACACTAAAAATAACATTGTTTTTAAACCCTGGGTTAAGTCAGCTCCAATGGGTGTTAACAAACTAAACTTGCTCATGAAAACAATGGCAAGGAAAGCTGGATTAAACACGGGGAAAAACGATTCAGAAATTCAATGACGAGGGAATGCCTCCAACGCATATCATGCAATTCTCCGGTCGCAAGAATGTTCAGAGTTTGAATAATTATAGCAGCTTCTCTGAAACACAAAAGAGAAATATCTCGGATATTTTGAGCCACCCTGGGCCATCTTCGGGTTTTCAGACAAGCATTGCCAATACACGAGTACACGAGTCATCATTACAGCAGCCCTTGCCTCTTTTTCACGGTGCTTCTATTCAAGGAGGGACATTTAATATTTCCGTCAGTGCCTTAAAACAAAGTCCTACGTTGTCATTGCTGACTACTAATTCTCCAAAGTCAACAAAGCCATGTTGTCGCTATGTGATTGAATCTGATAGTGACTGAATTGAATCTGACTGCAAACTAATTAAACGTACATTTTAAACACTTTTATCAACATGCATTACCAAATGTGTTTTGATGAGATAAAGTCAATATCAAAATCATTTATTCTCGTGTGATGTATAATAAACAGCAAGTGTTTTGTACGAGTTTTATTCACTCGTTGTGAAGCTTGAGAACACAGCTCGTGAATAAAAACCCGTACACCCCACTTGCTATGAAGTAATCTCTATAGATGGTATATCTTGGCATTATATGTTTTCATACAAACTCAATAAATACATTTAAGGAACAAAAAGAAAAATAGTGGGTATGAAATTAGTATTATGTAGCAATATTGAAAGAACAACACTGAAGGTGTATCTGTTGAGGTTGAAAACTAAAGTATGCTGAAATGTTTACTAGGAAATTAACATGCAAAATTAATGATACATATGTATGTCAAATGTATTTTTTTCTAGTTCCCAGTGCACCAGCACATTTATCAGTTCTCAGGACGGAATCAAACACCATTTATCTTCGTTGGAAGAAGTTACAACAAGAGTCTATCAATGGTATATTGTTAGGTCATCGCGTTTTCTTCAGGAAATCAAACTACTCTCGAGATCCTAATAACATTACGACGGGACCTCAGTGGAATGAAGCAATTCTGAGTAACCTCAAGCCATTTACAAAGTACTCCATAGAGATATGTGGATTCACCAAGAAAGGAAATGGAAAAAGGATTAAAGACCTTGTTGTACAAACAAGAGAAGGCGGTAAGTATGAAATGTCGCATAACTCAGTCAAGTAAATTGTTGGCTATTAAGGGTTTTTGAATGAGCTGCAAAAGTGCAGAAATTATCTTTCATTTCCCAGAGGAAATTAATACTCCAAATACAAGAACAATTCAAGAATACGAAGGGGCTTTAATGTTTTGAAACTTTTGTAATGTTTGCCAGCGAAATCACACGAGCTATTGTATGTAACTCAACCTTTACTCGTACATGACTAAAACTACAACGTATACAAAACGTCCGAGCACATGTAGCCTTATCACGTGACTCTACAGACCAATCATAACACATAACACATAACACTCCTTTCTCCCTAAGGAAAATAAATCCTAACGAGGAGAACATTGTTCAAAGTTCCTTGAATCACATCTGTTCAATCAGACGTTCTCGGGGCTTCCTAGATATATGTGGGTACCGCTTTCTGCTTCAGGTACTTGTTTCTCTGGTAATGTAGTGGAAAAACTAGGTGTTGCAGGTGAGTGGGTATAGTCTCTTGTGAAGGCTTCTGGATTCGAGGGTATTACGTGATGTGATAGAACTGGTTCCTCTGTAGTTTCTGTTGTTTGTGGTTATATCAGGTTCCAGATAGATCCTTCAGCTGATCTATGTGTCACTTCCACATATTATCTTCGACCTGCACACGATAGGTCACGGGGCCAAGTGTCTTGATTCTTCCTAAAATCTGAAACCAGTACCGGGTCTCTAACACTGAACTCTCTTCTCGGTGCACTTCTCTTCCACTTTGTTGGCTTAGCTACTTTCTTCCTAAGGTCTGGACGTAATAAGTGTAGCCTGGAGCGCAGTCTGGGATTCATGAGTAATTCTGCAGGTGTACATCCAGTTACTGTGTGTGGCGTGGTGCGATACTTATGCATCAATCAGCGGCTTCCCCCTGGGGCCGACCCCCGGGGACCCTGGGGGATGTGTCCAAACGCCCATTCAAACCTCATCTAATCCCCCTGGGTATGGGGCAGGAGAATTTTGACAAATCCCCTCCCTCTGGGGCAAATATAATGGGTCCCTGTAATATACGTTAACAAATATCAGTTACATATCACCTATAGATCTTTGCAGTAGTAGCACACAAATGATGGCAGTTGCTCGACCCTCTTCTTGCTAATCTTTACACAGGGGCCATGGTACCAGATGAAGCAGCTGGGCCCTCGTTTGTCACACTGGATCATGAAACTATAGAAGATCACAATGACCTATTAATGTATATAATGTTACACGTTGATGAAAAATGCAGTAATATATATTTATGTTTTAAAAGACCATTTTCGGACAGTTTTAATACCCTTCTTCTGGACCTCTACAAAAACACCACGTCTCATCATCATCATGCTGCTCGTCTGGCACGGCAGTCTTGGCTCTTGCTTCTTTGTAAGGAATAGAAAAGAAATCAATCGACACTAGTGTTTTGAAAGACAACTGAAATACTGTGTGATTGTTGTACAGACCTGTCATTTGAAATCTACTGAAATCTACAAAAGCCATATTCAAGTAAAGTACCTTGTCTTTTTCTTGTTTGCCGTCGTTTTCCGGCTGCTTTCTTCGCACCTGCCTTACGTCGCTGTGTTATTACCTCCAAATGTTCTTTCCACATTTGTATACTATCAATATCTAGAAGATGTGTCTTCGCTAATTCTTCCACGTCATAGTTGCCAGCCTTGAATGCAGCCTCCAGAGCATCTTTCGGTGGTACTTTCATGTACATGCTGTTTCCTTGGTGTTTGCGATAATGTTCTAAATTATCATTAGGTTCCAAGAAATGCCCAGTACAGGTTCCAATGCATTTTGTGCATGGCCCATCCCATGGTTTAGTGCCATCTGGAATTGGGAGTGGTAAATAGGACAAAGGGGGACCACCTTCATACCAGCAAGGTTCTTCATCAGGCTTAACAGCTGAACACACACGATGAGGGCAGTCCTCCTTATAACATAGTAGTAACTGAAACAAGTAATTACTTCGTAGTCCCTTGACCATATGCCGTTCTCGAAGATTCCATATCTCCTCAAAATGCTCATACAACTGTGGGTGACTCGTTCTTAATTGTTGTTTTGCCTTTTGTGATCCCTTTAGAAATGTATCCAGATATTGCCGCCGTTCCTGGAGTTTTTTGGCAAAATCATCCTTACTTACTTTGAACAGAATAATGTGTGATTCTCGAAAGGGTGTGCCATTACACTTATTCATGTATACGTCAACAGCAGTTTGAAGATTTCTCTCAAGCTGTTCATAGTTAATACCACCGTTAACATCAAAGTTTGACCCAATTGTATAGTTGATGGTATGAAAATATTTGAGTGACCCATACTAAAGCAACCATTCTGTAACTCGACTCGATTGAGATAAGAAGAACCATTGCATCTTGGAATGATTAGTGTGCAGACCTTTCCTAGTTCTAAGTGCCGTTCTGTTGCTAAGAACTGGACTTCGAGATGTGCAGGTCCCTAGTCACCAGCACCATCAACTCGAATGCAATCAATAAGAGTATTGTCCATTCGGCATTCAAAGTCAGGCTTCTTTTGTAACATATACATATCTGCCATATGCTGTGCGGTTTTTTTAGGATAAATCATCTGAGGCTTTACCATCCCTGCTGACATTTGTGATGATGTCATCTTCTCGGGAAGAGTATCTGATTCTCCTTTCAAGGCTTTCATGGCTTGTTTGAAGGTTCTTACTGGCCGTTCTATTTTCACCAGGATGGTATGGCGCACTGAGTATCTGCCTGATGTGTTCGACTTCAGGAACCCATTAAACTCCTGTTGCTACAAATTGAGGGCCATTATCAGATACCAATTCTTCGGGCAGCCCATGTTTAGCAAACACTGAACGTAGGGCTTGTACTGTGGCTTCAGCAGTTGTACAGGATATACCCAGCACGTCTAACCATTTGAACTTGGCATCGATAATAACTAGGAAAGACTCGCCGATAAATGGACCATAATAGTCAACATGTACTCTCTGCAAGGGGCGGTGTGGCCAGATACATGGGTTGTCCGAAGTAACAGCTGTTTTATTATTCATTGTTTGACAGGTTTCACAGTCCTTCGCCATCTGTTCAATTCCGCTGTCCAGTTTTGGCCACCATACGTGCAGCCTAGCTAATGTTTTCATCCTTACTAGTCTATGCCAAGATGATTGAAGTATAGCTCTGCTAACACAGTTTCATGATGTTTCTTTGGGATTACTACTACTCGTGTACCTTCAGCTCGCATCCGTCTTCCACTGTGAGTTCATTTGTTTTTATGTAATACATCTCCAGGTTAGCCGGAAATTCCTATTTATAAGGCCATCCTTGAAGAGGGAAGTGCACTACCCTGGACAGTACTGGGTTGCGAGCTGTATCATCTCGAAGATGTCTGGCATTTACTGGCACTCTAGCTACTTGGAGCTAGTTTACCTCTTCCGCTTCTTCTTCCAAAAAGCTTGTGTTTCAGTGGCTTTACGCGGTAGCCTGTTAAATGCATCGGCACTAGCATTCTGCTTGTATGCGCGGTACTTAATGTCAAACTGGTATACGGAGAGCTGTATTGCCCATCTTCATAGGCATGATGCAGCTAAGGGTGGTATCCCTTTTCCTGGTACAAAACAGGAACGTTAGAATCTACGGCCACACAGGAACTGCTGGAACTTACGTATTCCAAAGATAATTGCCAGTGCTTCTTTATCAATGACTTAGTAATTCTTCTCTGCGTTGGTTAATGATCGTGAGTCATAAGCAATTGGACGTTCATTCCCCTCGGCAGTGATATGTGATATCATCGCTCCCAGTCCCACTGGTGATACGTATATGCTAACTGCACTTTCAACTTGGGGTTATAGTGAACTAACACTCTGGATGGGGCCAGAGTGTCTTTGAGTTTTTGAAACGAATCTGTACGCTCTTGACTCCAACACCACTTTGTACCGTTTGTCAGTAGCTGGTTTAGTAGACTAACCAAGATGGACATACTCGGAATGAACTTCCTTATGACTCCACGCTATACAAGAGAAAAAGAAGCTGGTCGTGATTTCTCTGTCACAGCTACTAAATGCTGGAACAAATTACCTGTTAGCCTAAGACTCTCCGCCTCTGTCAATATTCTTAAGTCTGCCCTTTACAAGCATTTTCGCACCTTTCAAAAAAGCTTCGAACAGTTCACTACTTTTTTTAGATACACAATTTATCCTTAGTTAACTTGGTAATGTTGATTCTTCTTAATGTATACATTTATATATCTTGTAAATATGTAATTTTAGCTTAACTTAGTATAGCCTTATTATATGTCCTTATCGTACTATGTCTTCCATGTGTTGTCCTGCGAGGGCCACGAGTTTATTAGTGCTTTGTACTATTTAGTGTTACCCTCTTGAAATAAAGTTGATTGATTGACTGATTGATTGGTAATAGTTCACTAATCCTAGAAATGACAGAAGCTCAGTTTTGTTCTGCGGCTCACGTACTTCCAGTATAGCTTGCACCTTCTTTGGAGATAGATGGATACCATGGTGGTCAACTACAAAGGCAAAATACTCCACTTGAAGCTGCATAACGACACATTTTGACTTCTGGAATTTGACTTCAGACAAATCAAATTTCTTGAATGTCTGATGTAAGTTCTCAACATGCTATTCGTTATATACTCCTGTGAGGATCAAATAATCTAGTATCCCACCAGCATGACTTACACTAGCCTGATTTTCAGACGGTACGAGGTCGTCCGCTCACTTCCTCCCCCTCCCCGTCTGATGGACTTCATAGACTTTCATGTTCTTGACGTCATCAACCTTTGTTTTTACAATAAGCCAATACGAACACGCGTAAGAATTGAAGCGTGAAGTGTAGAACAGTCGTGCAGTGGCGGCTTTTACTAGTTGGATCTATTAGCATTCATGCACTGGAAAAAACATTCTACAGCTTCAAACTTCTGTCGATTTCTCAGAATGGTATCCTGTTTGAGCTGCTGTGGTTCTTTGGAGAGCAGGAACGTTTTAAACGGAGGTTTGCGTGCAGTATTTACAGGACAGTGTATGAGAATGCATACAAGAAATATCACCCTCGATTACTGTGAGTTGATGCCGTAAAGTTTATGACTGTGATCTTAGAACTTTTACGCTTTTACTTTTATTTATAAAACGTTTTGAAGCTTGATATGTATGCCGATTAGTCACACGAGACCCTATAGTTGTCCTAGTGTAGTTTTCTTGGTATCAGAGATTGTTTTAACCGGACATTTTGTGCAAAGTTTAGATGCCATGCATTTGGCATTGCCGTACATGAACTTACGGAAGTGTATTCATAATTCGGAAAACAAAAGTATTCAGCCAAGTGCCATGAAACGTTTTCCATAACATACTTAGTATGTGTGTTCACTCCTGCAGAAAAAAAACATAATATTCTATGAAAGATTTGGTCTTCTAAAAGCCAAAAACCTAGGAGAATGTTTGAGATCGAATGCATGAGATTTGTAAGCGGAGGAAGATTAGTGATTTACCAAATTCGCAAACACTTCGTTTCGATGAATGAACGATTCCGATGCTTTCTTCTGCTCTGGATATAGATTCGAAATCCTGAAAACTTTGCAACTTCGGTTGACACACTGCTCAAGTTCTTCGCCAACGCCATTTAGAAAAATATGCGAGCACATTCCTTAAATTCCAGACTTTGCCAAATTGGTTGAAATTATGACGTCAGGAACATGAAAGTCTACGAAGTCCATCAGACGGGGAGGGGGAGGAAGTGAGCGGACGACCTCGTACCGTCTGAAAATCAGGCTAGACTTACACCATCCAGCATCTTGTCTATGATCTGTTGGAAAATGGCCGGTGCAGCTGGGACTGCAAATGGGAGTCAGTATACCGGTTCAACCCTAAGTGGGAGGTTGTGGTAATTATAGAGATTTCTAGTACTACCTGTTGGTAGGCGTTACTTAGATCTAATTTAGTGAATAGCTGTCCCTCATTAACTTTTGGTAAACAGTTCCTCCGGTGTAAGCATTGTTACTCAGGTACAACTAGGTATGGATTTAAAGTTACCTTAAAATCTCCACAAATCCTAACTGTCCCATTAGGCTTCAGCAACGGGTATAATAGGTGTAGCCCAATCTGAACTCTCTACTTTCTTCAATACTCTGTTTTTCTCTAATCTTTGCAGCTCTGCTGCGACCTTTCCTTTCAGAGCATAAGGTACTGGGCGGGGCTTGAAATACTTTTCTTTTAACTTAGCAGTAACCCCTTTGATGGTATATCATTTACCATCAAACAGTCATATCTCTGTTGGGTACTGTTGAATCACATCTTCGAACTTGGGTGTAGGCTGGTTTGTCTGGTGAACTTTGCTAAGTTCTTTCCAGTCCATTTTGGAAAGCCAATTCTTCCCCATCAGGATGTTCCATCAATGCTGACAATCACAGGTAGATCTGCTTCTTGGGAATGATACTGAACATGAACTGTGATTTCTCCAAAATTTCCAAAATTTCCATTACTTCACGCGGTGAGGGTACCTGAAGGCTTTTCCTACGTTCGATCGTCAATTTCGAATATGGCGTCACCGATGTCCTAGATTTTCTTGATTTACTTGTTTCCCTTCGACGTTTTATTAAGCATTGCAAATAATGAAAGAATCAAACATGATTCCTCTTCATAGAAAGCCTTAAGTTTCTTTTAAGGTCGACGAAGCTTTTTTTATATAAAGAGGCATACTAGTTCCGATAAACATTAACACTGCCATTCTTCTTTGTAGTTCCCAGTATGGCTCCACAGGGTTTGAATGTGACTGTATTGAATTCTACAAGTTTGTACATTGAGTGGCATCCAGTCCCCGTGGGATATCGTAATGGAAAGATATTAACTTACATCGTGTACAACAATGGCGAGCAGTCACTAACAACCGTTCCTAACAATGGTTCAACAACTATCCACACTACTTTGAGAAATTTAAGGCCGTACGTCACTTACAACATAAGCATCGCTGCCAAGACCAGGGTAGGAAAAGGTATCAAATCACTGGGAGTCATTGCACGAACAACGGAAGACGGTAAGTATAAAGTGTTTTATGCAAAGGACTATTTACACGGTATAAATATTACTTACAACTGTCGCATGCAATAGGACATTTGTATGATGACGTCACATACAACAACTACCAGAACTCTTTGCGCGAATCCTTCTGTTCTTCTAATTTGGACCATTGTCTTGGAATTCTCAAAGGAGTTTAAAAATATGAATGACAAAAACAATTCGAAAAGGATTCTGGTAGTTGTAGTAAAATGACGCCAAAATGAAAATGTACCATTTAATTACACTCAAACAACACGCTTTTCGCTCACAACACACGAAATTTATATGCTAGTCGTATCGGTTTTTTAATCAATTAGTTTTCGTTTCCACAATTAAACAACCTCTTCATTAGGTTTTGGGTTTCCTCGACCGTAAAACTCGTCGACTCTCTCTATTTATGTTTTATATCGAGTGACTGCGTTGATGAATTGTATTTACTTTCCGTCGTTTTGAAATGATCGTCCCCAATACTCTCCCCCTCAGTAGAACATTGGTACAAAATACGTTATTTCTATTGTTCTCAACTACGGCTGTGTTGCACGATTGTGTTGATTGTGTTATACGCAAGTTGTAGGGTTGATTTATACCAAGCAATCCGTGTTGTAAGCTAATGGGCCTTTTGCAGGAATACAATCATGTACGTATATTTAAAGGCACTTGTACGAGATCGGTAGTGTTATTAGCAAAACCTGTTTGTAAATGCTATTTTCCACCTCCAATCGATTGTCGATCTTTCTAAATCAACGCTTTTAAAGATAGCTTGCCGTACAGCATCCATGGCAACGCGTTTCCCATGGGGATTACGAGCTCAATTCATTCGCTAACGACGTATTATATCAGCTCGTGACTGTTTCCTGCAAAAGTCCTATTGTATGCGACAAAGTTGTACTTTGTAAATCGGCCTTAAGTTCCTGTCTTTTTATTGTCTATCTATCGTGGGACTAAGGGGCTAAACGGATAGGTAAGGGATTTGATTCCAAAAGAAACAGCTATAGCAACACATAATTCAGCCTTGGTTTGATTATTGCGATGTGGTCTGCTGTTATTATTGTTGT
Organism: Actinernus sp. WN-2022; assembly: GCA_030867875.1. Taxonomy (NCBI): domain Eukaryota; kingdom Metazoa; phylum Cnidaria; class Anthozoa; order Actiniaria; family Actinernidae; genus Actinernus; species Actinernus sp. WN-2022. The sequence goes on from JAOWCC010000041.1 coordinate 93,864, forward strand.
GTTCAGTTCGGTTATGGCGGGTCGACCAGTGCAGTCACGGTGGGCACAAATGACCCTCAAATCGCTCAGGTTGCTATATTTTAAAAATCAGTAAATGATATAATTCTGAATTCCCATCATCTTGACAACAAAGAAATCGAAAACTCGAGTTCGATTATTTAAGAGTGAGCCAAGTTATTAAATGTTAAATTTGGTAATTTCCACGCCAGAATTTGGCGGGAAATATTCAACGTAAAACCATTTACAAAATAACTTCTTCATTCATCTTTTAGTGTTTAGAATAGTTGTTCATGAAAATCTAGCAACTTAAAGAATACATCTGTATCCACAATCGTATGAGAGGAATTACTTTAAAATTCACCGTGAACAGGAGATACGTCATTATGACGTCATATATTTTTCAAAACGTCTCTTAGAAAATGAATGTGAGTATTTTTCGGGTTTTAACGAAGAAATGTACTTATTGCACACTGAATAGGCTTAATATGGCCTTTTTATATTTCTTCAATATAGAAAGCATAATTTAAGTCATACGCATGACGTCAGAAATTGTGACGTCATAGGAAACTTAATAATAGGCCATATTTATATAGCGCCATATACCACAGTCGCATGGCGCTTTACATTTAACTGACATATCCCGTCAGTGAATTTTTCGGACTACGAATCACGGCGCCAATGGCTGCCACGTGGTTTACAATGTTGAGTGAGTGGTTAGTGCAATGGTCAGGCTGCTGTACCGGGTGACAATCCCCTTCTCTTTTCCGAGTAGTACAACAGGTTCTTTCACGTCCCTTTAAATACTTATTAGAAGTAAAAGGAGACAAGGCCAACGGCTTATAAACGTCCCTGCCCAAGGACGCGACCGGCTTCGAACTCCCGACCTCCCGCACTCTAGACCGCTAACCAGTGAGGCGTTAAAGTTCTTAATAACTCTGCAAATATGTATGGTGGAGACTTCAAAATTGCGGTCTAAAAAGGAGGTCTAAAAAGGATGTCTTATTATAGAGATGAGGGCTTAATAGAGGATTTAGGGTACATAGGTTTCGTGTATAATACACATCACAATTTGTGAGCCCATTTCTACGCCAAAAAAGTGCGCGTCATACTAACGTAAATATCCGGACAAAAATTCACCGAGGGGGGTAGAGTGTGGGGAAATTATCACCGCAAGTAAAATTTGGGTATAATTTTGACAACCTACCAAAAATGTGTTCTCCATTTTTATTAGGCGATTTAGAGCATTTTTGGGGTTTTTAGTATTGGATATGTCCATCCAACCTCGAACAAAGAACATGGTTTCGATACCTCTCAAGGAGGACTATAAAGAAACCGTGGGAGTGGGGTGGGGAATTTTTTTAACGCTTTCGTAAAAAAATATTTCAACATGTTTTGCACAGTTTAGAGCACTTTACCATTTACTTCAGCGCTGTCATGATTAATTCTATTTTTAGGATCTATGCATTCCATGTACCATTCCAGTCCCATTCCATGTTTCCATGGAAACTGTCATGTGTAATTGTTAAGGTCGTAACAATATCATGTTTGTCAAAGTTTTAAGAGAACGAATGCAACTCTTGATTTGCCGGCGGCCAATTTGAGACCCAGGCCTTAATGTACCTGAGCTGGAAGTTCCACGGGTCCCTGCTAGTCTATTGATAATACCTTATCTTCTAAACTAGATGTTAAATGTGGTGTGCTGCAGATCTGTTCTGGGCCCTATTTTATTTCTTCTTTACATTAATGACATGCCTAGTACATCACACTTGATGCTCACCTTTTCATTCCAACAAAAACTAGAAAATACTATAAATTGTGAACTGGCATAAATGGCTATTATAAATGGCTATTAAGCAATAAACTCTCTCTTAATATATCTAAATCAAACTTTGTAATTTTCCATCCCAGACAGAAAAGAAAACCAAAACCTTTCACTATTAAAATTAATATTGAAAACGTTGAAGAAAAACTCATACTAAATACCTAGATGTTATAACTGACTTAACTTATCGTGGAAGCAACACTTAATTTCAATTAAAACCAAATATTTGCTAAAACCATTGGCTTAATGTACAAAGCAAAATATAATGGCCCACTACAAGTCCTGAAACAAATGTATTTTTCACTTTTTTATGCAATATTACTTTCGGGAAATGCGTATTCGTCAATTATGAAACTACTCGAAATACTTCAAAAATGAATCATACGTGTATGTATCATATGGAATCAACTATGAAATGCACATAGCCAACCATTCTTCCTGGAACTAAATATTTTGAATATTAAAGATATCCATGCCTTACATACTAGTTTGTTTATGAATGATATCTTATTACACTAATATAAGTGATATACATTAATTAATATTGTACTAGTCGGAGCCTCGTACTAAAATGGAGGCTGCACGTGTTGTTGTAGTTAGAGTTGACACGGAGAGCGTTCAGTTTTGTGAGAGCTAGTGTGAGAGCTCTAGTGTAGTGTTTGTTAGGTTAATTAAACTTACTTTAACCAGGCTCGAGGCTTGTTACAACGTTTACTCCAATATCAAGTGTGTTATTTATTACCTCTATAAAATAGGTCATTTTGTTACACTCGAACCATTAGCTATACAGCAAGAAGCCTAATAAGCCTCATTATTCGAGTTTAAATAAAATATTGTATTGTACACAAATACAATATGAGCATAGCTACAAATATGAGCAAAGCTACACCAAGATATCAAATCAGAAAATAGATTAACGTTCAAATGAAAGGTACATTCATACCCAATTCGTCAACATAGCCAAAACGTCAGTTGATTCCTTCCATCATATTCAGTAAGTAAATATTCTATACTTCATTCCAAGCTGGTAATACATTTGCTACTGCTTTTGATTATCTTATTATTTAGTCTTATATATTGTACATCCTTAATATCCTGTTAGTATGCTATAGGTAATTTGAACTTATGTACATGTTGCAGTTTAAAAAATCTTTCAGGTTAAATTTGTCCAAACTACTTTATTTTGGTTCAAACTAGTTTATTTGTGTCTAACCTAGTTTATTTTTGTCCAACCTAGTTTATTTTGGTTCAACCTAGTTTATTTTGTGTTCAACCTAGTTTATTTTTGTCCAACCTAGATTATTTTTGTTCAGCCTACAATCATCTGCAAATTATTTTGAGACACCGCTCGCGTTTAGAGACCGTTCTTTAAATTAATCCCCTCTCCCCCTCTCAATGTTGTGTCAGGTGAACTTTCAATCTAGAATTCATTCACAACCAACATTGAAATGGGGGGAGGGGGTTGGGTAATCTCAACTGCTTGAACTTTGTGTCCAGTATGTTTTCTTCTCGTATACTACATATTGTTCTCGACTTTCTCAAATTTTTGCAGTTGATTGTCTGAGAAGCTTCTTTATGAAATCGGCTGCAGAATCTCGAGTAAATGATCATGATGTCTGTAAAGTTACTTTTTATCACATTAGAAATATTGCACGTATTAGGAAAATTATATCTTTTGAAACCACCACAATTCCGATTCATGCTTTTGTAACTTATAAATTAGAGTACTGCAATTCTCTATTATTCAGAAACTTCAGTATTTACAAAATTCTGCAGCTCGCCTTGTTACTTGTTCACGTAAATATGATCATATTACGCATATTCTTAAGGATCTACATTGGCTACCTGTTGAACAAAGAATTACATATAAGATACTATTGCTGACTTTTAAAGCTACTAATAACATTGCTCCGTTATATCTTACCGAACTGTTAGCACCGTACGTACCTACTCGCTCGTTACGTTCCTCGTCTAAACATTTACTTAAGGTTCCGAAGCATAATCTGAAATCGTATGGTCTTAGGGCATTTTACGTTTCTGCCCCTATGTTATGGAACTCTCTGCCACAGGAATACTGAGTCTATAAGTCCTTTTAAAAGTAGAGTAAAAACGTTTCTCTTTAATCAGGCATTTTTATTGTAATTATTCGATAGGAAACCATTTAAGATATATTTTAAGACTTAGTGGACTGTATAATTTTTAGCTTTTTAACTTAGTATTCATTTTATAGTAGATTTTAAATTTTAATTATTTATTGTTTTTGGTTTCTATATATGACAATACACCATTAGTTTTCATTGTAGATTTGTGAAGCACCACTGGACAATTAGTGGAAATAGCGCCATATCAACTTATTATTATTATTTAAAAGACGATTTCTGCAGAAGTGGGGCTTTTTTAACAGTTTACAACGGTTCCTCCCACGATTCACCCTATTTGTGACATCAGAATGACGTCATTAATTGATCTGATTGCTAAACCAATAGTATCATTGGAAAGAGAAGCCAAAGTAGATACAGTGTCATAATTTATCACAGGTGAAAGTAGAAAGCTGAAAAGGTACAACGATTTCCGCAGTACGTAGTGGGGCTTGTTTTAACGGTTTACAAAGGCTCACCCAACGGTTCACCACTATTTTTGACGTCAGAATGACGTCATAACTTGCTCTGATTACCAAACCAACAGCATCACTGGAAAGAGCAGCCAAAGTAGGTTCAAAAGATCATGAGTTAACATGGGTTTAAGCAAAAATGCTGAAAATTACAACGGTTCACCCTTTTTACGAACTTTAAAAGGATAATGAAGTATATTTTTAAAAGTGGTGAACCGTTGTAACTTTCTGCTTAATTAAAACCTGTGGCAAATCATGACATGTTGAACCTAGTTTGGCTGCTCTTTCTAATGATGCTATTGGTTTGGCAATCAAAGCAAGTTATGACGTCGTTCTGACGTCACAAATTGCGGTGAACCGTGCGGTGAAGGTAACCATTAAATTAAGCCGCAATACTGCAAAGATCGTAAATTTTTAAGTACTTTACTGTCATTTTAATTCAATGCTACAAACGGGATTATTTTTACGACTTTTTTAAAAAGAACAATTTCTTTTCTGTCAATTTTTATTCAATGCTCCAGATGTTATCCTTATAACATTAATCAGCCATGGACACACAATATATATATATATATTCCAACAATAAAACAGAGATTCTGCAGCAGATTTCTTAAAGAATCTTCAAATACAATCATCTGCAAAATAATTTGAGACACCGCTCGCGTTTAGAGACCGTTCTTTAAATTTTAGGCTCATTTTAATGTAGGGTAGAATTACATTTCTCGGTTGTTTAGTGACCTAGATCTAAACACCCAAAATTAGTGACTAGCCCTAAACACCTTAAATTAGTGAGTAATTGGGTTTACTGAGGTTAGGTTTTTTTTAAATGTTGGGTTAGGGTTTGTATTTTGGATTATTTGATCCACTTCTTTGTTGTCAGCAGTTAGTTAATTGCAATGCCTACCTCCGTTTTGTTCTAGTCTAAAGCTGAGTCTAACGAGTACGAGGGTTACTCCAAGATCTTCTGTACTCGTTATTTCTTCCAGACACAATGTTAGACGTGATTCGCTTCTCTTTTGCCTTTATTTTAGCTCCGTGATTAACTCTGTAAAAGTCGGTTCGGTTGACAGTTTGTTTCGAAGTACGAGTGGGGCCATACAGTACACCTGTTCATCTATAAACAATGTATTTTTCTGAATTTAGGTAGAAGACCTAATTCCATTTAGATTTTTCCCCCTAAAAAAAGTAAACCCCATTCTTTTATGACAACCCAAAAACAAAGGATCCCTTGTTAGAATGATTGAAATATAACCAAAACAAACGAGGTTGAAAGAAATAAACTAGTTTGGACAAATTGAACCTGAAGTATTGTTTTAACCAGCAACATACACATTATTGTCTCCACGAACTTCTGTAACAACTTTCTTTTTTTGTAATTCGTAGTGGTTGTAACATATGTCGTCGCATAGGGTGCTCATGGCTAGATAACCTTAAGGTTATTTTCAGGACCTACCAGCTTAGAAATGTATATAATTTTGCTTTGTTTTGTTACGTGTAACTCATCCATCTTGAGTGAAATAAAGACTGTTGTTGTTGTTTTTGGGATAATCTGCCAACTGTATTAGCTATCTTATTTCATGGATGGAACGGTTTAACTCTTTTGACTTCAAAAAGTTACGAAACTTGCAGCCCATGTCATAACCACGATTAGTATAAACCAACTAGTGGACTATTACAAATCCTGCATTCTGATTGGCTACGCTACTATAGGTCTATTTGTGATAGCCCATGGCAGAGAAAAAATGCACGCATTTTCACGACATAATAAAAAAATTTCAACTTCAATTTGTTTCTTTCTATTATTTCTACTGTCCGACTAGTTAGTTTATACTAAAACAATTAGACCTCTCGCCCTCATGGGCTACGAGTTAAATAGCCCATTCGGCTGCGCCTCATGGGCTATTCACTCGTAGCCCATTCGGGCTGCGGGTCTAATTGTTAATTATGCATTACGATATCTGATTTCATGGCAACCTCGAAAATGAAATCTTTCCAAAATTCGATGTAAACATAAATTTACAAAGATGTTCAAGTTACAGAATAATAACGACCCTTTGTCTTTGAGAAAACCTTCCAGATCAAGGAATTAAGATACAATCTTCTTCAATAAGAAAATCAGTTATCTCAAAAACATGGTGCTAAGTATCTACAAAGAGCTTTCGTGTATAACGGTGTAAACTCTGTGACGAATTACCAGATCACATTAGAAAGCCAATAATTTCCTTTTTTAAGCTTCATTCTCCCACTAAAATTTGTTTTAAGAACATCATTTTCCATGGGAAACTATCAGCCGCTAGTCCCTTGACAGACACACTCCATTTGTCAAACAGTTGTTGGCGAGAGTGGAAGAAAATTTTGTGTTTAACAATAGCGACAATATAGTGTTTATGTCTTTTGAAACTAGCATATAAACCATTGAAACGAGATTCTGTTGTTTAAGTGGAAACCTCGAGCTCGCAGACTAATTATTAAATACACATTTATTTACGTATTCAAACCGCGATCGATGCTGTTTTAGTTCCAGGTAGTTCGCCTGTCATTGAAAGAATCAACAGCATTGGTTCGACCAGCCTCAGTATAGAATGGAATCCAATTCCTGCAAACCTGTCGAATGGGGAAATCCTGAAGTACAACCTGTTTGTAATGAAAGGCTTACCACCAAAAGGAATGGTAAAAAACGATATCTATCATATTCATTTTCTATTTATTATTGTCGTAGTGGTCACTTCCTTTTTCTATCATTTATTGATTATTGTAATTTGTAAACCTTTCTATTATATAATTCTTAACGATAATAAATGAGTAAATGATTTATTTGATGATTTTAATGATTGATTTGATTGATTGGTTGATTTATTGATTGATTTTAATGATTGATTGATTTTATTAATTGACTGATTCAGGAGCCCATTACTAGGGGCGTCCATATATACTCTACCCGACCGGTTTGAGCTATTTTTAGAACATGTTTCTCGGGTAACAGACTCTGCTGCAAGCGTGCATATGCTTACTGTAATTTTCGAGATTAAGAATTGTTCTTTGAGGTGATTTTACTAACGCTGCATTGTCCTGACTATGGTTTGATTGGATTCCCAAAGTGTGGGCACGTGAACTCCCGTGAGATATGTTCTAAATATAGCTCAATCCGGTCATACGATGACTCACAGACCTAGCATGGGAGATGAACGCTCCTGGTCATGGGATCCTGACTGATTTTAATGATTGATTGATTGATTGAATGATTGATTTTAATGATTGATTGAATTTAATGAATGATTGATTGAATGAATGATTGTTTTACTGAATGAATGAATGAATGAATGAACGAGTCCATGTGATATTAAATATGATATTAAAAAATGTGATATTAAAAACTAACAATTAATTACAAATTATAATATATACACTATACAATCTAATTAAATATTGCTATATGAAACAGTTAAAAACACAAGTCCTAATCACGGTCGAAAGTAATGTAAACAAATATTGATGTTGGAAGCGACCTGAGCATTGTTCCAAAGTAAAGTCCCCTGTATCTAGAAGTACCTAAACATCAGTTAAAACCCTTAGGGATTTAAAGAGTTCATTCGAGAAACTTGATACTATGATCATTTATTTTAAACCCATATATTCTAAGTTTGTGTACCTTCACACTGGGAATATTTTAATTTTAAGGGAGGGGTGAAGCACTGTAAATAACTTGAGAAACCTAAACGTATAAAATTCACATATGATCATTACAAGCATGTATACTGAGTTTGTGCGCATTTACATTGGCAAATGAGATATTTTCTAGCTCCATTTTCATGCTAAATTTTCAGTATAATGTTTGATTATCGTTATCGGTACCACTTGTAATAATAATAAAAATAAAATAATAATAATGGTAAAATCACATTGCTTCGCAATACTTCCTACTTCCATTTAGTTGGACAGTTTTGTCTTTATATCAGCGATATATAATGTATCAATTAATTTATCCAACTATCTGGATCCATCCATCTCTCTCTCTATGTATCCATCCATCCCATCTCGATACCAACATTATTAGGAGTCAGTATGTCAAGCTGTCGTCTCGAAAGTATGAGTGGTCTATAAAATCCTTTATTGAGAGGCCTTGGTTTTTTAGAATTCCGCATATTTTCCACATTGTGATGTTGGTAATCGACGAGTGGGGCCCGCAAGCTTGATTCTGCCTCCTTGCATGAACGATCATCGAACTGGCCTATTGGCCGGTAACAAAACGAGCAGGGGACTGGGACCGGGTTTATCAGAATTACCCTAATTCTTAAATGAAGTTCATTACATGTTAATGTTCAAATTTCGTGCATTGTACAAAATCCAAGCATGTGATTGGCTAATGAGCGTGCATTATTGGTGACCCCAGCACTCGACCCAGACCCTCTCTTACCTAGGGAAAGGGAGACCTGATACAGTGACTGAGTGAGCATTCGCTTAGTTACGTATTTGGACGGTTTGCAAAAACTCATTACAAACGATCATCGAACTGGCCTATTAACGATAATTACCTCATTTGTTTTCAAATACATATATTAACTGATTCATTTATTCATTTGTTCTCGTTTTTAAGGACATGGAAATTGGATATGAAGAAGGAAGAAACTACTCAAAGGTGACAAAATGATTCGTCTTTGTTACTTCGTACACTTCATGATTACTCCTGCTGGAAACAGTTATGTTTTCCCAGTGGTTAGGGAAACAAAACCACCTAATTCCCGACGTACCAGTCATTAACTAACCTTCAGTTACCATTTGATCTATTTTCTTGCTTAATTCTGTACAGCACGCTCCATTTTGAAGAAACTGAAAGAGCCACCCCCCTTAGCAGATAGTCAATAATGCGCGTGACCTTCTGTCACGATGTGATCACGTGGGTACAATTTTCGAATTGCAACCCACGCGGGATACAATAAACACTCAATGACTGGCCCCGAGGGAAACTAGGGGATCTAGAGGAAACAAAACTCACTGATTCCCGAAGGGACAGTCATTAAGTGATTTGTTATATAGACATAAGTTATACTACCTGATACGAGCGAGGTTTGTCGTCTTCTCTTCGGGAAGCTGCTTTTCAACACACAACGCTGCCAGCATCGCTACGGCATTTTTAGTATCGTTTTGTATCTTTCTTGCATCCATTTTAGCTACCAATTTTTCTCTCGCGCGCGCTTGATAAAGATGTAAATTGTTAGCCTGAATTTCAGCCGTCTCCTCCGGTTCGTTCCTTCCGAGAGAGACGTCTGAATCCAATAGCCAGAAAACCTGGTATGATATTTGATTGGTTCATATTCTATAATTTCGCATAATTATCATAATTATCTCATCCGAGTGATGTCTTTGGCAAAGACCTTGAATTCGTAAGGAAAACATCTGGAAATGGATTGAAAGTGTCCTGCACAATAACCGGTCAACTGTCCTGTAAACATGTACATTTTATCCCATCGCGTCCGCGGGGTTGTTGATAATCGATTATTTGTTCACACTCGCAGTGGCAAAGAATGTCGTTACTCTCTTCGAGGAACTGTTCTTTCCCGTAAGAGTCTTCGTATTTCTTCGAAAATTCTCCATTATCCTTTCATGTTTTTCTACTTTTCTGTTGCATCATTTACATAGGTAATATCTCGTAGCTGTGTCGATTGTGTCAAATATTAACGGAAGACAAAGATCAACTGTACTTTGCCTCCAAACATAATATAACGATTTGTTACTTCGAAAAGGTTTTCACAACATAAGAGGCACTTGAGAAGCAAATGGATGGAGATATATATAGGTAAGGCTTTTATTTTGGCCGGCATGATCTCAAATAATTTCTCAAGGCGAGCGATGGCTTTGTTTTTGTGACCCACGAACTCTTACTACCGCCGTGACAGTTTTATTTGCATAAATTAAATTGTTCATCCGCCTTGACGTCACTGGACGGCATTATCGGCTATTGGATTCAGACGTCTCTCTCGGGAGGAACGAACCAGAGGAGACGGCTGGAATTGAGGCTAGTAAATTCTTTCTTTGGAGCTGGTTCCATTTTGAACGCTTTCTTTCGACGTAAAATGGTCATTTTTTGATGAAGATCTAGATATTTTGGTAAACAAATATTTCCCGCCTTTAGCTAGCCAGTACCCAGATTCTAGAGGTTTCCTAAAGAGAACAGCGGTGGAGAGAGAGCCGCGAAGCGGCGATCGGCGAACTGCGAGAAAACCTCTGGTATCGGTGGGTGCGAATCTCAATGTCATGTTTTGAATTCGGTTCAGGATCTGACTGTCGTTTCTGATTGGAGGAATATATAATGAGCTCAACAAGAGCTGCGGTTGGTTAGATATATTGTTTTCAGGGACGGAAGGGTAAGTAATCATTGTAGATATCGTATGGTCAATTAGAGTTCGCTCGATCGCGTACATAGAAGATTGTACTATTCGCGTATGAGGATTCCTCAAAGCATTTATGAAGACATCGCATCATCTGTACTAAAAGAGCGCTTTCCCAAGATAACATCACTCACTGGCACAGCGTTATTTGGCATTATAAATCCGAAAGACGGACTGGTCATGGCAAGTCGATTATTTTTTCCGTTGTACCATATATAAGCAAATAATTATCATTGAGAGGGTTTAGTTATACACAGAACGTAATAGGTATTGCTATCTGCCCTCTAAAATCATTGATGGACTCTCACGTTGATCTAAGGTCTTCTCCAACTTTAGAATAGCTCTGTAGCATTTCTGACAGATATCTTGTGAAACGCCATTTAGGTCGGCGGTCTCCACACCAGCAATGGTCGCAACCGCTTCAGAAAGTTGTCATTATTGCTTTTTTTGTCCACAAATGTTCGTTGGTGATCGGCTACATACATTAATGTTTATCCTGGAGACTCTGCAGTGGTAGTTTGTTCGAGTTTTACGGCTTTGAGTAGTGGTGTTAATTTTACGGAGAGTTATCTGCTATGAAAACATCCCCGGCCAGGCTCTTGCAAATCGCATGTGGTTTATTTTTAACATGTAAACAATTCTCAATCTTCCCTCCCCTACCCGAAAACGTCTGGCAGAGCATTCTTTTACTCTGTCTACCACACTGAACAAAATTATAATGTGACGCGCACGTGGTATGTCTCTCCTGAAAGGTTGATTAATTACTCAGTTGATATTACTTAATTACTCAGTTGATATGTTTGACAGCTCTCATGGGCATGAAAGGGAGATTCGCACCCACCGATATCAGAGATTTTCACGCAGTTCGCCGATCGCCGCTTCGCGACTCTTTATCCGCGGCTGTTCTCTCTAGAAAACCTCTGTAACCAGGGTAGCTAGCCAGTAGCGCGCGCGACACATCACATCATCTTCTGTCACGATGTAATCACGTGGCGGGCAACATTGGATTTTGATTACTGCCACGTGACCCTGTATCAGCCAATGTGAGGGTGAGTTGTGTCTGGAAAACCTATGTCTATATAACAATTAAATGTGGTGACTGTTACATGGCCAAGAAACAATCAATAACAGTTCGTGTTAGACCATCAAACTCCACCTCTATAGAGATTACTTTGTGGCGAATGGCACTTACACTCGAGTTTGTTTTATAAAAGGAACGAGCGATTAAGTTTTGTGAAAACTATCATACGAATACACTTCCCAAGTTGTTATTTGTTTTGTTATCTCCATACCGAGATTTTACTCCAGTATCCAGGTTTTATTTATGTTTAGTCATTAAACACACAGATCTCTCAAATTTTCGTTTTGCATTTTGCACCACTTTAAGCAGTGTAAAATTTGGTTAATCATTGCATATAGTGAGGATTGTTAATTGTTTGTTATTTGATATCTGATCGTCAATAATATATAGATGGTTTGCACTCAATCCCCAGAGATTCAAATGACAAAGGGCATGGCGACCATGTTGGTGTACAGAACAAAAGAAGCTAACGAAGAATCTATTGTTAACTGTACACCAACATGGCTGCTATGACGTCACGTGCAAAGGGTCTATAGGGTTATTTAAATGATCGTATGTCAGTCATAATCTCTAATCGAACTTATCGAACGCTCCGTGCTTTACCCTTATCCCTCCCACCCTTAAGGCAGGAGTTTTATTGTTTACTGTAGTTTTTACGAGGTTCTCGCTTTCATTGGCAGAACAATAAAGCTCCAATTTTCCCAAACGTCGTTGTCCTGTGTCTTTGAATTTATAAAACAATTATGCTCACTAATAGGACATTTGCATTATGGCGTCATTTACCTACAACTACCAGAATTGTTACCTGCAGATTCTTATTACTACAGACTAGCCAAGTAGATGGTAAAGTGAACCACACTCTTATCCAAGGCTTTGACCCATTTACTAACTACTCAGTGACCATCCGGGGTTCTACTTCTAAGGGGCCAGGCCCACTTAGTCGATGGATGACAGGCAGAACTAACGAAGATGGTAAGTACTGAAAATTATTCTGCAATTTGCAAATGTTTGCAACCATTATAAGTTCTGTACTCGAAAGTAGGAACAAAATAATAAATTGGCAATATATAACTGCTTATTAACCTTGCTTGCTTGGTTTGTACGGAGAAATATCAGACCACGAATATCTGATATTTCTCTGTAAAGACCAAGAATGAGTGGTTTATTATATGGCTTACTTAATTGCACTTTTATAATATTTGGGCTCTTCCGGTTAGCAGTATTTCACTTCCGGAATCGCGCGAACGTGCATTTTTTTGCCGCGGTTTTCATTTTAGTGACGTAAGCAAGTTGAAAGAGAACTATGGATTAAACAAACAAAACAACTGTAAAAACTGTCGAGTTCGATGGCTTTATTTATTTATTTCAATTTTCGAAGTCACGAATTGCCGAGGATCAACCTTCATAATTGTTGATACAAGTTTAATGAAGTGGTGAACCGTCAAAATGATAAATATAAGTATATTTTTAGCTCAGTGGGCTTGACGATGCTATTTTCAGATTCGGTTCCAGCTCCTCACGGACTTTACTCGCTCCACTGATTTTCTTTGTTGTTTGTTCCAAGTTGCGAAACAAACTATATGGAGCTTTCAAAACTGGCTCTGAATTCTGCCGAGTTGCTCCCTAAGCTTACTACACGGATGATCTGACATGAAGACTCGTGAATTTAATATTATAAACTTACAACTACCTAAGCAGTATGGACGGAGTGTAAGTTGAAAACCCATTAAATGTAATGGATTTGACTTGGAAACTGTAGGCCGTATTATGCCACACCAATGAGATTCTCCCGAAAATTAGAATAAATTATAAATCCTGCATTGTTGTTATTGAAACTAATCAATGACTTCGATTCGCTTGCTTTAAAATATAAATACGTGTTCCCTGTCGTTCATATTCACGTACATATTATAGCTAGATAACATACCTAGGAAATTTAGAGACGTTCAGCTTATGAGAAGCACGCATCGAATTTTGACCAGAACTTTGCGAAATTATAAATCCCACGCTCGTCCGTCATTGAAACTTCGCTCGCTTTCCAAATACAAGTACATTCATGTTTACTGTCGTTTATATTTACGTGTATTATAGCTAGACATTATAAGTTCAGAACTAGACGATAATTTGATGCTATTTTTGATGCTTGTAATTCTTTAAGCGTTCAGTTTGTAGCGAGCGAACATAGAGATCTCCCAAAAAATTAGAATAAATTATCAATTCCGCACTCGTAAACAAACACTGACTGACTGAGTGTGAAATGTCGTAAACAGACGCTTACAATTCGCTAAAGAAATTAGAAATATAACCTAGAATATCGTAAGCAACCGGAAATGTTTTTTGCAACACTGTAATATGAACCTGTACTGTCATGAAAGTAGAAAATCGTGATTGCTGTTGGTTTTGATTCTAAACACTGAATGCATTCTTCCGCCTCCCGCGATCCATTCGGACACGTGATATCAACAACCAAGCAGATAGAGTGGTAAAAATAGTCCAACTAATTTATGGAAGCTAAAAATAAATCGCCGCAAACTATAATAGAGAGAGCTTAATATGGGTGATCAGTTTTCTAAGGTGATGGTCTTTTGGTTATACCCATGCAATATAAAACTGAACGACTGATTGTACGAAAAAAGTGTTCTGAAATCAGGTTTTCAAATAACCAAACTACGACATTTTTCACTGGGCTTCCATTTTAAGAATAAAGTTGCAAAGCAATGATTACACTCAAAGAGGTCATAAATACCTTCTAGACAAATATCTGGATTGAAAACATCCAGAGTACTTTGGCATGTTGCTATGGCAAAGTTGGAGAAACTTGAAATACTTTTCTATTCTTCGTGTGCATGTGACGTTAGCTTCTCTTGTTAGTTCATCCAACATGGCGGCCACGTCTTTGTTATTTAAATCTCTGGGAATTGGATTACACACCACCAATACCGTCGTTTCAGCCTCTTAACCTCTTCACCTCTGCACAAAAAAATTAGGGAAGTCGATTTTTCAACTGTCGTCACGCTTTACATGATATTTAGACAACCGCCCATAATAGCTTTCACTAGTATCAAGTTTTGATTTAGTCCCCAGTTCGGCGCCAGGAAATGCGATGGCAACTGGCAAGACATCTACTACCATACTGGTCACGTGGCAGCCGATACCTTTCCGTCATTGGCGAGGAAGAAAATTAGGGTACAGAGTGACAGCTCAAACATCAAGTGGGATGTCAATCACAAAAAACGTTGAGCCAGGAGAAACCTTTGCAGTGATTACAGGCCTGAAGAAATACACCGAATATCATATCTGGGTAACAAAGAGTGCGGTTTGTGACTTTTGTATCTCAGTTAAAGGCCCTTTGTTGATCGTCATGCTTCGCGTCACCCAAGCGAATTTTGAATGATATGAAATTCAGAGCTTCAGAGCGTAAAAACAACAGCGATATAGCTTAGTATTGTGTTTAGTATTCCCTGAAGATATGTAACAATAGCTACACCCTCGCAAAGCATTACGGTCGGCAGAGAGTCTTCAAAAGTAGATTTCGCCCTTTGCGATTTCTCTACGTACGAAAAACCTGCGTAAAAAAAGAAGCAAAAATTATGTTTTACGAGAGTAAACACCCATTTTGAAAACGTAAGTAAAAAATATCGCGGCGTTTTAAAGTACTAACTTTAAACGAACAGTGGAATTAATTACGTTTTCTTGACTCAAGTCAGTAGACCAGTTAGGTAAAGGAAGTTGCACTGAAGTTAGTTATTCACTTACATATTTACCTATTTATTGTATTTCTAAGGTTGCTGCTTTCACATCTAAAGGGATTGGTAATAAAAGCAAGATTATCGTACAAAGAACTAACGAAGGAAGTGAGTAGACTGGTGTTATTGTGTTTTTATTCATTCATGCTAACCTTTTATTGACGAAACAATGATGACAAGTATTTTGAGTTTAGGCTGAATAACAGTACTGTATGTATCAATGGATGACTTACTAAAGTTGAAATGGCTATCAATGAAAGAGCAACGAGAGTGGCACCTGCTAAAGCTATACACAAAGCTATACCTCATTGGCCTAATTTTTTAACTGCTCAAGCTATTTAACACAAATTCAAAAACTCGTGAATAATTCATGAGCATTTTCTCCAATCAGATGAAGCAAATCAGTCACGTGCATGTTCCTTTGTACCTGATAAAATCTCATCATTCCAAAAAGCCCGCGGAGGGATTTGAATTCTGTCCCAGGGGGAAACGAGGTTAATGATAGACCAGTTCGCGGTAAATTTCGACATTTTGAAAGGGGTGCAAACATGGCGCGAAATACAGTGTTTGTATGGGAATCGATGGGAATCTGATGCCAAATAAAATCCGTAAAATCGAATTTATGAAATATTCTTCAGATACAAACTTAAGATACCAGGTAAAAGATTAACATATCAAAATTTGAGGGATGTAGCTGTGCTGGGAAGCGTGCAATCGTGTTTTTCGTGTTCTTATTGATAATACGTTTTTATTTACTGTAACCTTTAATTGAAGCTTTGTCGATTCATTATTTTCACCTGGTGGCCATCTTGGATTCAAAGCGAGGCAATCCGTTGTTTTTGCTATGCTAAACTCGTTCTAATATCCCTCACTGCGAGGCTAACCTAGCAAAAACAAAGGATTGCCTCGCTTTGAATCCAAGATGGCACCGGATAAAACGAGTGAATAGTTCTCTTCACTCACGCTTTTAATCTTAACTGCTTAAAAATATCCCCCTTACTAAGCATATTTTGCAAACGTTTTGTTTGTATATTTTTGTATACCATTTAATTTTATGTCTAATCTATTCTTTAGCTCCCAGTGAACCACCGGCCAATGTCAAAGTCGTAAACCGGACTTCAACAACGTTACTGGTGACGTGGATACAAATTCCAGCTAGCTCTGTCCATGGCATCTTAACTGGATACATACTGAGATATAAGAGACACAACGATAACACATGGAACTCAGTCACTACATCCGATCTTCAAGTCAATCTTGTTCATCTGGACGAAGGCACTGAGTACGACGTACAGGTTGCAGGTTTAACACGACAAGGACAAGGAGTTTGGAGTGCTTTGGATAGATTCGTGACTTCCTCTGGTAACTATGCACTATGCAAATCTAGACCTCTTCCATTGGATGGATTGGGGATTATAATTTCAAGTAAAATTTACAAAGGATGGAAGTTATAAAAATTGGACATTTAATGGTAGTTTTTAATTTCCAGGAGATGGAAATATATATATTTAAAACCAATTATAAAATAACGCAAACGAAACTCGCGCGCTGATTGGCTGAACGCCGTATTTATATGAGAATCTATAGACAGAGAAATTCGCTTTTAGTTGTCGTGCATGTTGGCACGCGATTGGGAATTAAATCAAAATGGCAAACGACAAGGAAGAATGACCAAACATTGACTTCCAAATGAATGTGATTTTAATCAGCATTTAATCAGAGATAGTTTTACAAAAATACCACCTCATCACGACCGACTCCAATTTGAACCTAATTTGCTAACCCGCATCCGATAACCGATATATTTTTATTCGTGGATTAAACTTGGAAATAAAACTAATTCTATTTTAACTTAATTTGCGTCATAGTGCCTAGAACGTTCTAGTTATATTGCGTGGGCCTGGAGCGGACTAGCAGCGAGTGCCCCAGGTCGAGGCAGACAAAGCGGTCTAGAGAAGGACGCCATCTTGTAATCTGTATAGGTCAGCACGTCGTCTCAGTATTATAGTTCGTTAGTATTACAGCACTCGCACTTTTACAGTTTGTACGTAAAACGGCTAAAAAGAATACTTTTCACACAATTCTCCTGACAGACGACTAGAGTGAGGAATCGAGCTAGAGTAGTAGGGACGGGAAATCAACACTTTCATTTTTTTCCATGTCTTTTTATCTCAAACTGTTAAAATGTAGCTTTATAATAAGTTCGAGTCCAACATTTTAGTCAGCGACGAAGTCATGAAATAATAAGGCCAATTGCTATCACTGATTCTGCTGATTGATCCTTAGATAATTCAGATAATATTTTCAAGCCGAATTTTGCAAACTCACGTGAAACAGTTGTGACGCTCTCCAAGCAAATCAAACTTGTCTATTTTTCACAGAAAAGCAATGTCAAAAGCAAGCTTTTCCCTCTTACATTACACTCAAAACCTCATCCCACTGGAACGAAGGTCCAAACAGCTATAGATCTTTCCATTGAATTTACAAAAATAAGATTTCATTCAACTAAAGCTGCTCCAATCCAAGTTCGACGGAATCTTTATCATTCAGCCACAAAAAACACCCAGTTCAAGTCCTCTATTCCTTGAATGGCTTATGTCTTATGGCTTAAATTTCCAAGGAATGTTTCAAGGAGATATTTTCAAAATAGAGCCACACACTGACACAGAGTGCCTTCGTTTCTTTCAGTTCTGCCTTGGGGGATCTCCCGCGCTGTGCAAACTCAGTCGATTTCTGACGACTGTTAGGATAATTGATCTTCTGATCGTGCGTGCGTGAGATGTATTTCTCATGTTTTTCCTGTTCGTTATTTTATAAAAGCAAGTTAACACGCTTTCCATGTCTTAGTTCTCTTATATAAACACGCGGGATATGTTGGGAGAACAAAGAAAAGTTGTTCTTTGTTCTCCCAACATATCCCGGGTGTTTATATGAGAGAACTAAGACATGGCAAGCGTGTTATATTGCTTAGTAAGAGATGCGATTTTCAACACAAGTTTTCAACGCAATCGTGGATAACTAATTTAACAATGTTCAGTTTTAGTTTAGAACTTGATTGGCTGCAATAACAGGACTTCGACACTCGATTGTCGCTCATGTGTATGGTATTTACACTAGAAATAGAAAACCCAAGTACAAATTACTTTTGACACTCAATCAAAATACGCTCATTAATGTAATACTCCATCGAGCTACAACAGTCCTCTGGTTCACTTCAGTTTTATTATTACTTTTGCTTGACAGAACGTGTGAAGACTCCACCAATTCCTACATCTACTACATCTCAACAAAATATGCCCAAGCCAAGTATATGATGGGGAATTATACGGTTTTATTTTACACAACTAATTTAAAGAAATGAAAGCGTAGCTCCTAATTATAGTACACATACCAGACTCACTTTAAATGTGTATTATTATTAAACAGACCAGACTCACTTTAAATGTGTATTATTATTAAACAGACCAGACAAACTTTAAATGTGTAATAATACCAATTGCGAGCATTGTCATTATTAATTAATAACGGTTAAAAGAATAGCGTTGCGTTCCCTGTTTTCAAAGGTTGCCTTGTCCACAGTTTGATAGTTATCAATGTTGGTGAAGTTTGTGCTATTCATTACATTGCAAAATATCAAATAACAATAGACTTTCACTAAGCTATCCCCGAAATGCATGCGAAAGATTTATTGTCATATTTTAGTCAACAGCGATACCCTGGTTGGTGGAACAGCAACAGCGGGTATTGTTTTACTTGTGCTATTCATTCTGATACCAGTATTAATCAGGAAAAGAAAGAACAGTCGGCGAAAGAAGTAAGTATGGGCCTGTTTGCGCCAAATGAAGTTCTATTTACCTAGCAAACAAATCCGTCAACTGTGGCCTCTGACAAGTGTGAACAGTACTTTCGAGCGCTATCAAATTGTGTCGAGCGCTCTCAAACTACAAAGACTCCATTGTCCTGCCTCGGAGGCCAACAAAATATTATCAGGCGACGAATTGATAACTTTGTCAATTCTCACCTGTTCTTTATGCGAGCCTGCTTCAATGGGCATTTTGCAAAAATGTATTCACGTGGCTCGGTACTGGACCGCAAACATCTGATTTAAAGGCACTTGTACGAGATCGGTAGTGTTATAAGCAAAACCTGTTTGTAAATGCTATTTTTAACCTCCAATCTATTGTCGATCTTTTTAAAACAGCGTTTGGAAGTTTGCCCAGCCCATGGGAACACGACCCCAATTCATTGGTTATTGAACTGACAGTGATTATGATGAGCTTAAGACACTAGATGTAATTATGGCGGCACAAATTGTTTGCAACAATAAACGTAGGCAATAACCCGGTCAAGTTCCAGCTCGACAGCGGAGCAACATGCAAAGTAATTTCTAAAAAAATACTAGAAAATAGTCTCGGAAGTATTGAACTGACCGGCGTCGATCGCGCGTTATCTATGTACAATCAAACGATCGTAATACCAATGGACAGTGCAAACTTCATCTGTTCAATGAGAAGATCGGAAAGAGTTATGAAGCAGCATTTATGGTTCTAGTGAACGAGTGTACTCCCCTGTTAGGTAGCGAGACATGCGCTTCGAGAATTTTTTATCGGTCGAACACCTAAGCAGTTTAAATTACTCGCAAGCTCGATAACAAAAGAAACGCTACAGAAGGAATATGCTGACGTATTTCATGGAACGGCAAACTAAAAGGGCAATATCATCTAGAAATAGAAATTCATGCGGCACCGGTAGAGCACCCGCCTCGCAAGATACCATTAGCAATCAAGACACAGCTAAAAAAAACGAATTAGTAAGTCTACAGACACGGGGAATCATAGCTTCGGTTACAGATCCGATCCCTTGGGTTTCAAGTATGGTGCTTACTAGAAAATCGAAAGGGAGTTTGTGGATATGTTTGGACCACAAGGACGTTAACAAAGTCCTAATACGCAACCACTACCTACTACCAACAATCAAGGAACTTTTACCGGTGATAAGCAAGGCTAAGGTTCAGCACATTTGATGTAAAAACCGGATTATGGCATATCGAGCTAGATGAAGAGAGTTCCAAACTTACAACATTACACACTCCTTTTGGCCAGTACTCGGTATCCGAGGAGTTCCAAATAACGACAGCACCATGTCGTAGAAATTTTACCAGGAATAATATCGGTCTACCATGATATCCTGCTATTCTGCCATGGCTCAGAGACGTCTGCGAGCCATTACGACAGCTAATCCAGAAAGAATTGCTGTCATTGGACCGATACACAGGAGGACCATTTGAGAGCATCAGGAAGCTAGCAACAGAAGCCCGAGTAGTAAAGTACTATGACCCAAAAGAAAGATTCACACTTTAATGTGATGCCTCAGACAAAGGTGGTCCTAACGCAGAAAGAAGAAGGTATATATTTTGTGAGTAGAGCTCTGACGGATGCTGAAACTCGATACGCGCAAATCTAGAAAAAGCTCCTTGCAATCATATTCCGACTACAGAGATTCCAGTATACACATGGTCATCTTGTTAACGTACAGTCGGACAACAAGCCCTTAGAGGTGATCGTGAAGACGCCGATACACAAAGCACCAAAACGACTTCAGCACATGCTGTTGATACTACTGGTCTATGACACAGACGTAGTACATATAACTAGAAAGAAGATGGAATTAGCAGACACTCTAAGCAGAACCTACCTACGAGACAGTCAACCAACACAGTTTGTCAAAGGAACGGCATACATCTTGATATCCTGAAATAGTCAGAATGAATTACCCATTGCATCTCCTCGACTAGATTCGACTGGTGCGCACCCTGACAAAGATGAAGACATGCAGGAGCTGCTGAAATTCGTCAGGTCAGGATGGCCAGAGCAGACAAGCGAGGTATCTAGTGCAGCGCTACCATATTACGACATACGTGATGAGCTCAGCATTAAAAATGGTATGGTTTTCCGTGGCGAGAGAGCAGCAATACCTAAGATCTTACGAAATGACATACTACACATAATCCACTCATCTCACATCGGGATTGAAGGGTGCCTGCACCGTTCTAGGACATGCTTATACTGGTCGGGCATTAATGGATGATTAAAGAATACATCGAGCGGTGCGATGTATGCCGTTCCTGTGATAAGCGACAACCAAAAGAAACTCTACACCCACATGACATGCCGAATCGTCCATGGGCCAAGATGGCAACAGACCTGTTCAAGGTCAATCAGCATGAGTACCTGATCACCGTGAACTACTACCCCAACCATATCATATAACTTAATACGCTTCAAGCACACTTTTCTAAATTTAGAATTGTGCTCCAAGCACGCTCGGATGATCATCTAAGCAAACTCGCGTATTGGAATATCTGTTTGAGTCCAAAAATACGAAATAACATACTGGCAAGCATTGCCGGATAGTTGGTTCCGACTCGGGCGCCTCTGGGATGTAGATCCCCTTGAAGGTACCACATCTACCCATGTCATCCGAAAACTGAAGTCTCAGTTCACACGGTATGGAATACCGGATATTTGCGTTTCAGATAACAGCCTCCAGTTTGACTCGACAGGATTCATGAATTTTTGCCAACGAGTGGAAGTTTCAGTCAGTGCCTTTCTCACCAACCTACCCACAGAGTAATGGCCGAGTTGAAAATGCGATATAAGCAGCCAAGTGTCTAATGAAGGAGACCAAAGAAGGATGGTTCCTACATATACCTAGTATTGTTGAGTTACCGAACCACTCCAACATAAGGCTTAGATTACCAGACCAGACCAGAGATGAATGAGTAGACGAACGAAAACGATGCTTCCAAAGAAAACTAACCTATTTAACCAGGGGTATACGACCAACGCAGCAACATACGGGTTAACAAAGAGCACCAAGCGAAGTACTTTAACCGAGGAGCACACGTCCTCCCTGAATTGCAGAAAGGAGATATCGTGAGAGTGCATACAAACAACGCTAATAACTCCAACCTGCAGAAGTAAAGCAGAAGGTAAACATACGATCTTATGAGGTGGAGATGGAAGAAGGAAGACAATTCCGTAGGAACAGGGTTCATCTGCGCAGTGAGAAGGAGGAATTAAACCCTCCTCCAGTTAATGCATCCCTAGAGCCAGGGGACAACGGGAGTGATTCTGCGGCTAAGCGCACGATTGCAATGCGGTTAATGTTCTAGTTTCAGAGGTATGATTGTGAGTTTTATCTATAAGAGAAAGGTGTGACAGTAGGGCAGGGCCCCATCAGTATCAGATGACACCACACAGTGACATATCTGAACAGTATCATTTTACAGACACGTGGCTCTTAGCTTGTATGTGACGCGAAGCAATCAGACGAGGAATAAGAGATAAAACAGAATAAAGCAGGCTTAGACTGATTTTTATACCGACTAACATGTGTATATAGAAAATGAGTTTATATTGTTTGAAACCACTACTGTTAATGCTTGTTTGAAACAGGGAAGCGATTGACGAATTCGAAATTTCTCAAGACCGACTTGACTATGAGCATGACATTGGCCAAGGAGCGTTTGGTATTGTATACAAAGGAAGTGAGGTCGCCGTCAAAATCTTACATGGTAATGCACAGAACCTAAACGCTATTAATTAAACTTAATTAAATTAATTAACCTTCATTGTTTACACTGAAAAATGCGGTAAAATATGGCTTGTCGTCCAAGCAGTTCTCTCACTTCAAATATCAAAAATATATGAATTTCAGATTTGTTTGTGCTAATACTCAAACGTACGATTCTTCCCGCCTTTATTTTCTTTAAAACTTCTGATATGCAACCTATCTTAAGATCTATTTATCAATCAATTAACCTACATGTATGCAATAGATAGATGGATGGGTAGATAGAAGGGAACGTGTAACTTGTCTATAGTTACACATAAATAGATTTAGTATCAAGAGAGGATAATATGTTACATAATTTTACGGCTTATTTTCAGAAGGAGGAGGTGAGATGCAAAGACAAGAATTTGTAAAAGAAATGATCTTCATGAGGAACGTGGGAACTCATCCCAACATCATCAATTTTGTTGGTTACTGTAAGCAGTCTGAGCCATACAGCCTGGTGCTCGAGTATGCTGAGTATGGGGATCTGCTGAACTTCTTGAAAGCTGCAAGAAAACGGGTATGTCAAAACCATTTTAATTTATGATAGACGACCGTCATTTCGTAGAGCATTTCACGTTTTGCTTTTCCTGTTATTACTGTTATTCCATGTTTTCTGTTCCATTTGACGATAACTTATAACACCCGTTTGGGACGGCGAACTTCTCATTCGCCGAATTTAATAGATGAAAGAAGAGCGGCGTCTAAATCAATTGCCGTCGACGTTTGAATGATTAGGTGCGGCAGATGCTGTCACATTATGCGACACTTTAACGACGTTGATTCAAACGCCACTCTTTTCATTCGTCGATCTTAATGCACAAACTACGATAATGTAAAAACCTTCCCATAGTTCTTTATCATTGATACGGGTCATATCTCCGACAGTGTCCGGGGAATGAAGTTCGCCGTCTGAATCAACTAGTTGCTCCGATGTCGTACTTAAAGGTATTAGGTTCAGTGCATGAAATGTTCGCCATCTGAAACGAGCCTGGATTGAAGCATTCCTCTGTCTAGCTGAGAGTAATGCAGACATTTGGTTTAACAACTAAGAGGCAAAACCATTCGCCCAAATTTACTTTTGTATTCAGCCTTGCAATAACAATTTGCCTATGCGTAGAAATATAACTTAGGCAAAAACGAAACATTCTCCTGAGAATCAACATGGCCGCGGCGTGATTGAGGGCCATTGTTCAAATAACCCACGAAGTTATTAGGGCGCTTAGTATTGATAACGGTTTCTTATTTAGCTGAAATGATATATTTAAATAAATAATTAATATTTATTACATGGCACGCCGGTCCATCATGAAATGGAACAATCTGATTGGTACCCTGAGCGGTCGGAATCCTGCAGTCTGGACCGCTCAGCCAGACCTTACAAGATTGAGCTTATTAATTGAGATTTTTTTCCCACCACGAAATGTGAGTAGTAGGAAGAGAGGCGAATTAAGCCCCTTTTTTAGGGCGCTATGCTAATTTTTAAGGTGCTCTCATTAATTCAGATGACGTCACAGTCCTATTGTCTTATGTCAGGCATAAATTAATTAGGGCGTACGCCCTTTTTTAGGGTGTTATGCTAATTTTTAAGGCGCGCTCATGAATAAAGTGCGGCGCGCTCATGAATAAAGTGGAATCTCATTAACTCAGAGGATTATCTATTATTTCTGTGAATGAGGTCATCGATCAATTATATTCGGGCATGTTTGGGCAAAGCTTGAGCGGCTATAAAACCAGAACCTGTGTCTCTGAGTGAGTACAACCCAAAGTGTAAAACCAGAACCTGTGTCTCCCAGTCAGTACAACCCAAAGTATAAAACCAGAAACCTCCAACTACAAGATGGCAAGGAAACCTATATCAGAAGACACTATTTGCATCGAGGAATCGTGGAATTTGTTCTAGGATAATGCAAAAGAAAAAGTCAAACCAGACAAAGTGTGGGAGATTGTGAACGCTGTTTGCTACATGTTGAACATTGAAATTCATCGCTCATGGAAAGTTTACCTATCTGAACTTTACAAGTTACCCTGGACCACAGTGTATCTCTTACATCTTCAGTTCAGTAACAACGGCTCTTGTATCATTGATCAAGTGCTTGAAGTAGTGAGACGTGAAATACATCCACTGAATGACAATGAACACCACGGCTTTGGCTCAAGATATTCTGTGTCTGTTCCAGAACAATTTTTTTAGAAAAGATGAAGAGTTTATGCAGATAGATTCACTTTGTAGTACGTTTTCTGAACAGTTACCTATGCAGATAGATTGACTTATGATAATCATCAAACTTATGGTAAAATGTAATCACCCTGGTCAAGCATACGCGTAATTATTGTAAGATTAGCTTCGAATGTTAAAATACGTCGGTGTTTACAGAACAGTGTAATAAAATCTTGTTGCAACAAATCAACTTGTTTAGTATGTCATTGAAAATAGAAAATTATTCTCTAAAACTGAACTATAATTACCATACGAATAAAAACAAACCACCAGATAAATTAAACAAAGTTTATTCAATCTCAAAAACACCAATTTACAGTTCGTTTTCCTTATAGTCGCGGAGTTGATAACTTTCTTATTTCTCAGTTCTTGGGTTGATATAATGTACCGTGTTACAAGATTACACTGATTTATGTTTCATTGATTTTTTTCTTGTTGACAAATGCTGCTTTCTAATAAAAACTTTTTTTTGAAGTTTCGCTTCTTGTAAATATGGTTTACGTTCTTGAGTTGATAACCTATGGACTTGTGCCAAGTCGTTGGATAATTTAACAAGATACTTTGATCCACAATTAGGTAGAGGGCAGTTTTCCAAAGTCCGATTTTCCATGTTCACTCGTTGAAAGTTAGTATCAAATAGCACAAATCTACTTGATCGTCCCTTTTATCTCCTTTCATCCTTTTTGTCGCCTTTCGTCCCTCTTTTTTTCTTTTTGAAATAAAAAAAAGAGGGATAAAAAAAGAAGAATGCGTGACGAAAGGCGCCAAAAGGGATGAAAGGGTTTACTGACAAGAGACGTGTCCACATTCGGATATAGTTATCAACTCCGCTGTAAATAAGTGTTTTTGAGATTGAATAAACTTTGTTTAATTTATCTGGTGGTTTGTTTTTATTCGTATGGTAATTATAGTTCAGTTTTAGAGAATAATTTTCTATTTTCAATGACATACTAAACAAGTTGATTTGTTGCAACAAGATTTTATTACACTGTTCTGTAAACACCGACGTATTTTAACATTCGAAGCTAATCTTACAATAATTACGCGTATACTTGACCAGGGTGATTACATTTTACCATAAGTTTGATGATTATCATAAGTCAATCTATCTGCATAAGTAACTGTTCAGAAAACGAACTACAAAGTGAATCTATATGCATAAACTCTTCATCTTTTCTAAAAAAATTGTTCTGGAACAGACACAGAATATCTTGAGCCAAAGCCGTGGTGTTCATTGTCATTCAGTGGATGTATTTCACGTCTCACTACTTCAAGCACTTGATCAATGATACAAGAGCCGTTGTTACTGAACTGAAGATGTAAGAGATACACTGTGGTCCAGGGTAACTTGTAAAGTTCAGATAGGTAAACTTTCCATGAGCGATGAATTTCAATGTTCAACATGTAGCAAACAGCGTTCACAATCTCCCACACTTTGTCTGGTTTGACTTTTTCTTTTGCATTATCGTAGAACAAATTCCACGATTCCTCTTCGGATAACATCAAGCAATCGTGCTGTCTTTGGTTTGGGTGATCTGTTTCACATTGTCTTTCTTTCTCGTCATAGATTGGTTTTTCACAGAGTGCAGCATACACCAAATGTATTGTACTTGATATCCTGTGAAATGCTCTGTTTCCTTCAACAACTTCAACTTCATCGATGCAAATAGTGTCTTCTGATATAGGTTTCCTTGCCATCTTGTAGTTGGAGGTTTCTGGTTTTATACTTTGGGTTGTACTGACTCGGAGACACAGGTTCTGGTTTTACACTTGGGGTTGTACTCACTCAGAGACACAGGTTCTGGTTTTATAGCCGCTCAAGCTTTGCCCAAACATGCCCGAATATAATTGATCGATGACCTCATTCACAGAAATAATAGATAATCCTCTGAGTTAATGAGATTCCACTTTATTCATGAACTTTATTCATGAACGCGCCTTAAAAATTAGCATAACACCCTAAAAAAGGGCGTACGCCCTAATTAATTTATGCATTGCCTAAGGCACTAGGACTGTGACGTCATCTGAATTAATGAGCGCCTTAAAAATTAGAATAGCGCCCTAAAAATTAGCATAGCGCCCTAAAAAAGGGGCTTAATTCGCCTTTCTTCCTACTACTAACGTGTAGTAAAGTAGCGAATAATACACGTTTCTAACTGATAAAGACAATTAACGGAGACAGTAAATAAAATAACAAAAATAACAAGGTAAATAAAATAACAAAAATCTATTGTCAAAAGCAATGTAAGCATCGTCGACACAAAGCAACGCCAAATTTCATGAATTCATTTCTCTGAACACCAGCCGAAAAACAACAAAGACAACACAAAGGACAACTTAAACTAATGCATCTGGAAACGATTTTTCGGAATCAAAACAAGCTAAGAATATTGGAAAACATACCTGAAATTTTATTAGCGGAACCTCCTACTTCGTCGGTTCTTCAAAAATAATTTGAAGAAACGCACGTGACACGAGCCAAGCTATGTCACTGACTTCATTCCTGTGAAACATAATTTTATTAAACATTTCAGAAATCAAGGCTTCACAGCAAATATCATGAAAGGAGGCTAAATCAAATTATCTTTCGTAGTCCTTCATGGCTAGTCCTTTCTGTTCAGCACGCTGCAAGGAAAGTCGGCTGAATTTGAAAACTGTTCGTTCAGCATTTTAGTCAACCATGGATCGTAGAGTCAATACGGAACCAAAACTTGAAAATATTCACAAAACTTGGCGCCGAACTATCCTAAGCGACGATGATGACGAGTCAGCACACAATCCCCAATATTACATTTGATGATTTGAAGAGTTTTATTTGGTAATTTCTCTGCTGTTTTTTCGAGCGAAGTAGACGTGAATTTAACTTTTAGGTACACCAAATTTACCGCTAACTTTGAAAGGGTTTCTATCTCACACTCAGCCAATCAGGTATCACATCTCATTCAGCTGACCAATCAGAGATAATGCCAGGATGCGCCTTCTAAGTCTTGTGCCCTTGACCCCGTACCGACTCGTACTCTGAAGGATTGTCTTGATATTGTGCTTCCTGCCATCACTGCTATTGTAAACTCGTCCCTACAGACTGGAGTGTTCCCTACGGCACTCAAGGAAGGTCGTGTTCTTCCCTTGATTAAGAAGTTGACCTTAGATCCTGATGAATTTGGTAATTTCAGACCGATTACGAACCTGGCATTTTTATCAAAAGTGCTTGAGAGAATGGCTGTTGGTCAATCTCGTAATTATTTAGTGATGAACCACCTTTACCCTAGTCTGCAAGCGGCGTATCAGCAAAACCACAGCACTGAGACTGCGCTAATACGGGTTCAAGACGATATCCTCCGTGCTTTGGACCAAAAGAAAGAAGTTTTCCTGGTGCTATTGGATCTTTCTTCTGCGTTCAATACTATTGATCATAATATTCTCATAAATAGACTAAAATCTCAGTTTAGATTTACTGGAACAGTCCTAAGTTGGTTCATGTCCTACCTCTGCAGTCGCTCTCAGAAGGTTGTGATAAATGGTACAGAGTCTAAGAGCCAACCCATTACTTCTGGTGTTCCACAGGCTCGGTGTTGGGACCTTTGTTGTTTATATTGTACTTTGCCCCTCTACAAGACATAATCAAGTTACATGGTCTGGACTGTATGCTCTATGCTGATGACTCACAACTGTATATCAAGATAAATCCTGCGTCTCGGCAGTCAGCCTTAGTTGATTTAGATCATTGTATTACTGACATTCAAACGTTCTTTCTCGCGAACAAACTCGCATGCAATTCAAAAAAGACTGAAATAATCCATTTTTCTTCTAGGTTTAGTAAGTTGGAGCCTATCTCTAACATAATATTTGGCAAGCATAGTATAGTACCTGTAAATGAGGCCCGTAACCTAGGTGTCATTTTTGACCGTCATTTGACTATGGCCACTCAGGTTAATAAAATATGCCGGTCCGCGTTACACGCCCTTAGGAACATAGGAAGAATACGAAAATACCTCAGTAAGTCGAGTACCGAACGGTTAGTTCACGCTTTTATTTCATCAAAGATGGATTATTGTAACTCTCTTTTGTATGGGCTACCTGCCACAGAATTGTCTAAATTACAACGCGTGGAAAACGCGGCAGCAAGGCTCGTTACACGCACTAGACAGAGGGATGAATCCTGCGTCTCGGCAGTCAGCCTTAGTTGATTTAGATCATTGTATTACTGACATTCAAACGTTCTTTCTCGCGAACAAACTGACATGCAATTCAAAAAAGACTGAAATAATCCATTTTTCTTCTAGGTTTAGTAAGTTGGAGCCTATCTCTAACATAATATTTGGCAAGCATAGTATAGTACCTGTAAATGAGGCCCGTAACCTAGGTGTCATTTTTGACCGTCATTTGACTATGGCCACTCAGGTTAATAAAATATGCCGGTCCGCGTTACACGCCCTTAGGAACATAGGAAGAATACGAAAATACCTCAGTAAGTCGAGTACGGAACGGTTAGTTCACGCTTTTATTTCATCAAAGATGGATTATTGTAACTCTCTTTTGTATGGGCTACCTGCCACAGAATTGTCTAAATTACAACGCGTGCAAAACGCGGCAGCAAGGCTCGTTACACGCACTAGACAGAGGGAGCACATTACACCGATTTTGCGCCAGTTACATTGGTTACCTATTAGAGAGCGAATTATTTTTAAAATTTGTTTAATAATTTTTAAGTCTATCCATTTGTGCGCGCCATCTTATATTAATGATCTAATTAAGCCTTATGTTCCTGGCCGTAGCTTGCGCTCCTCCAACCTGGGTCTTTTAACCGTCCCCAAATCTTTCTCTGCCACGCATGGGGACCGCGCCTTTTCGATCGCAGGACCCAGGCTCTGGAATGCACTACCAGCTAGGATACGAAATGCAAATTCAATAACTAATTTTAAGTCGTGTCTTAAGACACACCTTTTCAATTATAATTTAGAATAGTGTGTTTATTTATTGCTTCGTGGAACAATTTATTCATTATTATATATTTTAAGAAAAATGAAAATCTCGAATCTTTTTAAACTAAGTACTGTTAAATTTATATTCATATTGTAAACGCATTGAGGCTTGCATAATGCGTTCTAAGAACGGTTATTATTATATTATTATTATTAATGCTACTGTAGCTTCCGAAAAAAAACACTGCAATGGTATTTTTGGAACAAAGCGAAAGCACCAAGCCAGTTACAGTAAAACATTTATCGACCAAGCGTGAGGTCTGGATGGGGGGGATGTTAGTCGAGTTCTCTTCTTGTGTGTATGGACCGAGCCCGAATGGCGAGCTCCATACACAAACATAAACGAACGAACGCGACCAATATCCTCCCATCCGAACCGAAGAAAATCTTATGGCTATATGGAAATTATCCTTTAGAGATCCAATGCAAAACGTTATAATTGAGATATTTAAGATTTAAGATTTCTTAAAAAAAAATGTGTTTTTTTCAAAAGGTTGTATTGTACTGACATATTGCATTCAAATATCTGATCCAGCAAATGTATTGAGAAATAGTGAATCCCTCATATTGTTATCGAACTGAATACTTATAACACGCACGCCGGCTTGACTAAACAGATACATCATCAAATGTGTGCATTCCTGTCTTGCAACGCGCAATGCAATTTGCGCAATGCAATTTGCGCAATGCAACATGTACAAGTCAATAATGTTTGAAATAGGTATATAAATAATAAAACTGTTTGTAGCAATAACCCGTGATCACCGGTAAGTGACCAGTTGTACTCTGATAACACAGCAAACGGAGAGAACATCGTCGACAAAACAAATCGAGGCAGCAAAAGATGCTCTTCAGTATGCAAACACAGGATTCCTTAAGCCACAGGTGAGAGACATTATCGAGTTATAACATTTTGTATAAACTGACATCATTTGAATTAAATTCATCGCCAGAAAAAAAGTCGAATAGACATGCACAGTTGAAGCATGACACAGAACAAAATCCTCTCCGTAGAGTTCTCAACTTTACAGTAAATGTATAGCACTACAATTTTCATATTGCAATATCTTTGAGTACGCTAAATCGCCCAAGCCCTTCGGTCTCCGTGTGGAATAAGACATTCATAAACTTTGTTTAGATCTCAAAAACAAAAAGGAAACGTTTGATTTCGGCTCGTTTTTGTGATTGTTCGCTAAAGTAAACTTCAAGGGCGCCATATTAAGGATTAGTGAGACGAAGGACCTCAACAGACTAAGTTACGATTCATTTTGAGTTACTATACGAATACTTACTTTCTTCTTTCATTCCCAAATCGAACGATCCAGTATGTATTCATAAATTTGTTAAATTTCAGTTTTTACTAATCCAGTTTGGGTAATTATCGCCATTTTTTATTAATTCAGTAGAAACGTATCACGTGTCCGTGTGGACCAATTAGAAGCATTGGATTAGAATATTTCATTCGACTTTTCTGGCGATGTGTTGCTGAGATATAAGAAGAATGAGCCAAACTAGCATTGCTACTATGAAAGTCATATTCCACACAGCAACTGTTATACTGATCAAGGGCAAGAAACTGAAATTCAAGCTTATAGTGAAATACCATGATAAAAAAATACCATGATAACTTGAAATCCCTCATTCCATGTTTCACTGAATTCAGGTCATAAACACATAATTTCGTGATTTTAACATTTCAAATGCTTTTAGAAAAGTTAAAAATGTGTCGATGTCGTAAGACATTTAAACGAGGAAGGCAATTTCCCCCCGTCCTATTTTGCCATTCTCATTTCCATTTACAGTTTCTTTACCGTGAAGGTTTGTTTACCTTAACATATCTTAATTTAACTGAATCCATGATTATTCCAGATATTTTCCTCACTTGCGATAGCTGTTCGGAATACAATCAGCAATTTTCGTAGAGTTTAAACAGAGTTCTAGAATACGACCCTTCCATCTCCAAAAATGAGTAATCCTTAATACGGTATGCTTGCTTATAATTTATAATATATATTTCATTTCCATCTCAATGGGCAGCCTGGATCTTCCTCGTCAACTGTGACCATTAAGATTCCCAAAGTAGAAAAAGAAAGTACAACCGCTGACCACACGGAAGTTCAAATACTGACCGCATCAAGTTCGGAATTAGTAAAATCAGAAGCAGGATGTATTAACGACAAAGATGTGTCCAAGGTGGATACTGATGAAATCAATGATGGCAAAGACAGCACCTGCCATGGATTTGAAAATCCTCTTGAGAAAATTGCAGAGATAAGTCCTGTTACGGGTGACCAAGCTGACTTCAAAGAATCCAGTACAAGTCAACAGTCAGATACGTGTGTTATTATAGACGAGGAATCAGTCATTGGTGTCCATTCCGCTGAAACACTTGAAGATGCTGGAGGGAATATTCCTGATAATACAATGATCCCGTCTACTAATGGGCATGAAGCACCTGACGCTGATAACACACATACTGGTGACAAAAGAGAGATGGATTATAACTCGTTACGGAGAAGGATCGGGACTATAAAGAGGCCTTGTATGAAGAAGGAAGAAATACCGGAGATGACCATAACCAAGCTGTTGTCGTTTTCCTGGCAGATATCCAAAGGCATGGTAAGTTGATACATAAACAGAATAATCATTATGGGAAAATGTATTTACTATTAATAATAATAATGTCTTTATTTCTCAACCGGTAAAATACGTACCGAGTCTTACAGTCATAATAATACAAGAAATATTAGAAATACAATAAGTCATAAGTATAGTAAACGAAATGTAACAATTGTCTATTATTAAAGGGCCAAGTTATATCTAAAGATTAATCTATTTACAAACGAGTTCTTGAAGCGAGAGGTGTTTATTTTAGGCCAAAGGGAGGATTGTTTTCTGAGGTTCCTGGAAGAAGGTTTAATTTTTGGCATAAGCTGAGTCAGAGGGTGATTAGAATTATTACGGACTTTACTGAAAATCTGTCTGTCACACCTCTGGAGTAATTCTCTGATTCGTAAGTGACTAGTAGTGTATTTTCTCTTAAAACATCTGTCTAGAAAACACTGGATGATAGATAAGTCAGGCTCAGAAGAGCCGTATACAGGTAGGGCATAAGTTATCTTAGGTACTATTATAGATTCAAAAAAGTGGTCGATTTCTGACTGGTTCAATCCTTCTTTTCTTAGGGATCTAAGGATAAAAAGACATTTGTTCGCCTCTGTAAGTTTCTTTTTTACATGAGCAGAAAATTTACAGTCCTGCTGGAAAGTAACACCTAGGATTTTAAGTTCAGTGCATTGCGGAATATTTCCAACTCCGAGATATTGTTTAACATGTCCTTTCTTGCGAAATATGAGCTCTTTACATTTAGATGGGTTACACGACATGGCATTATCATTGGACCAGTCTCTAAAATATTAACATAAGAGAAAATTCATACAATTATATATATTCTGGCTGTTTGTTATTAAAGGGGCTCTGTCATGAGATGCGCATGAACAGGTTTCAAGCAATTTAATGATATGCATAACACTTGAGAAATTGTAGAGTTTCAGTTCCTTGCGATCGCGATACAACGACAGTTATATTATAATACAAACTGGCTCTTGGTCGAAGGCATTCAGTTAGAAAAACATCTTTGTATTGTTATCACTGCTGCAATGGAGATTCAGGCTGAAGAGAAACACATTCTGGCGAGTTTCCAGTGACCGGTTGTCGAATTTACCGTATTTTACCGTAAACTACATTTCTAGGTATGCGAGTTGTGCTTTCTCGATGAGAACCTACAAAATGTACTCATCTATTCTCTCTCCAACTTCCAGGGAGATAAAATTACTTACAAATGCAAGAGTTCTTGTTGTCAGAAAAGTATTAAAGGGGACGAATGCAAGCAGGAATGAACAACCGAAGCGTAATTTCACTGGCTGCCGAAACCCGGGTACTGTAAACACGAAACTAGCATCTCAAAAGCGGTGTTTGAAATCGTTTCAGGCTCCCTAAATTTTCCAGACAAGGACTATACTCTTGTGGGCTTTCCTGACACGTTCTCCAGTGTTCTTTCAGGCTCTTCAAAATCTTTCTGCGGCCAGATTTGTTTTCTTCGTCCATCACGGCCAGTTGGCAGTTGAGCCGCCATTGAAGCTCGAAGTTCTTGTCGATTCCATCCCAAAATCTCATTACAACTACATCTGAATACGAACATTTCTGGTAAATATACAACTTGAACAACTAAATATGTAAGATAAACTACTATATACTAAAATGAGAGATGGCAGCGATGTAGACGGATTGAATCAATGTTGTGATCGGGAGCTCCTCGGGATATATTTGCTTTTCAAACTTGAAAGCGTTGGCGAACGATTTCAAGTTTTGGGCGGCTTAGTAACCAGGCATGTTATTCATGACAGAGCCCCTTTAATGCGTTCAGAATATCATATGGAAAAACCAAGGACAAATGTAAATATGAATTGCCTACATGGAAATCTGAACTTCTATTATATTTCCATGGTATGTCCATACTTTGGAAAAATTGGAAAGTATGGAAATATCTTGAAAATACTATGGAAATGGTTCCACGGTATTTCTTAGTCTCCTTCACAGCTGTTCTTAGGATCGTCACGCAAACGCTAGCCCCACTAACGGCTGCTCACACCAGCCACACATTCCATTCCAACCACATGGCCAATCAGAATTCAGTTCTCAGAATCCAAGAACCACTAGCACCAGAACTTTCTGGCGGGAAATTTCGGAAATCAAATATGTATATAGGCTTAATTCAAATAGCTTCGTATTCATTCTGTTCTTGGTTTTTCTCAAAAAAGCAGATAGAGTTTAAAATAAATCGTTTGTTTTGATGCAGTACTTGAAAGTGCCGACATAAGCGAACCGTTGCTAATTAACTCATATCGTGGTACGTTATAACGGTCTTGATTGGCTTACACAAACAATCGGGAATGGAGTCTCTGGCTGGTGTGTGCAGCCGTTAGTGGAGCTAGCGTTTGTGTGACGACCCTAACAACGGCTGCGAAGAAGACTACGGTATTTCTATACTATGGAAAATACAGTAACGTTGGCAATTCCAATGTACAACATTTTTTCCATGCTTTTTCGATATTATGGAAACTGGTTGATTTTTCAGTATATTTTAATCCGATTTAATGCTCGTACTTAAAAACTGATCGCTAAAATGCCGTTAACATTTGTTTGTATCTGAATATTTCTGTTTCTATTCTACCTGTACATCCTTTTAGCAAATTTCTAATGCAAAAAACGACCTTACCATTTTCCAGGAGTTCCTGAGCAGCAAAGGCTTCATTCACCGAGATCTCGCAGCTCGTAACATTCTTGTTTCTAAGGGCTTCGTTGCCAAAGTAGCTGATTTCGGGATGATGCGTCGCGTTTATCAAGAGAATGTTTACCATACCAGTAAAGGCAAGAGATTACCAATCAAATGGACTGCACCTGAGGCACTTTATGATATGGACTTCACCACAAGGAGTGACATGTAAGATGACATTCACTATACATGCAATTTACAGTTAAACGACATTATACAATTAGCAGAATGTTTTGGATTGATGACCATTTTACTTCTGTGGATAGCACAACTAACGCTGATAGCAAAGCATTACTTAAATCTGACGTACAAGCTACAATACGTAGTACAGTGTTTTTCAAGTTCAGGACAATAAACAATCGAGCAGCACAACAGACGTGTTATCGTTCTTATCATGTTTTTGAATAACGGTATCAAGTTATGTCCATAATCTAATTTATTACACAGACAACCACCCTATATAAGATAGTGTGCGCTCTGATTGGTTCCCTACTATTAGTGTATCAGCTCATATATTACTAGTAGAGAAACCGGCAAACAAACCCATACACTCACGCATGACGGAAGTTGTATTTTGACTGGTAATGTGTCAGTTGAATAAATAAATGAGCTAATATACGGTGATTGTCTATATAATAAAACAATTATTCCACTCACTCTCGTCGTACAAGAGCTGATAGCCAACTCGGCGCTGCGTATTCAACCATTTGTTTTTAATTTTATATGGAGAAAATCATTTTTGAAAAATATCGGCTGTCCACTTTTTACATGGATCACTATTTAAACTTTTGCAAGTATTGATATAATGCAACAATGTTAAAATATAATTTATTTATTTGTTTTACAGTTGGTCTTTTGGTGTCGTACTGTGGGAGATTATGACTATGGGTAAGTTTTCTTAAACTGATGTCAGCTCTATGAAAAAACATTCCGATAGCAATATCCTATGTTATAATATACTCAACCAAATATCTGAATTGTGATTGGTCAATAACGAGTGCATAAAAAGGTTATAGAGTGCACAGTTGCATGCTGTCAGCAAACGTTTTCTCGGTATATTATAAATAAAAAATCACATGAACTGCTCGTGTTATACGTAATTTATGGGCATATATGGGTGATATTATGAAAGTTCTGAAATTGCACTCGCCTTTTTCTCTCATAATGTATTGAGCAAACATTTGCTGAGAGCGTGCAACTCTGCATTCGTTGTTGACCATCAGAATCTAGATATTTAGTTGAGTATACTAAATCAACTGCAATTATCAGAACTTTCAAAACATCACTCAGTGCCTATAAATCACGTATGTTACTCGCGTTCATGCGATTTCGTCTACTTATTATACCTTACAAATAAACCTCCAATCAAATCCAAGGTCACGTGCCATGCAGCCCAATATTTTGCCATATAGGAGAGCTACATATTAGACAACTCCTTATTGGAAAGTTCGCACGAGTGAGTGAGTTCTTAATTCGTTCATTGTGTTTATTGACTGAAGGGTTTAATAAAACACTTATAGCGGCCTGCCTGCGCACTGTTAAAACCAAGCGGCCCGGATCGAAACCTTGGTCAGTAGCTAGTGATAATGTTTTCTTTCTTTTTGTTAATTTTTCGTTAGCTTTATTTTCTTTTTCACTGACTTCCCTTGATTGTACCAGTTATTTTTGTGTTTTTATCTTAGTTTTCTTTATATGATTTATCGGTTTTTGTTCGGGTCGTTACCTCAGTTTAGATAATTGGGAACTCCGCTTTTAGGCTTGCCTAACAATATATATTATGATTCATCCTCGTCCAATATGGCAAATATTTAATTCTCAATTTTAATATTAGGCTCGAACTTCAGTCTCGCCCAATATTGAAGTCTTGACTTAAACATTATGCCATATTGGGCTCAGATGAATCTAATAGGTGTATCATATTCAACCTTCTTCTTAATTTGTTTTCACTGCACTTAAGGAGGCTCGATAGTGATAGGTACTCTTTTAACTCGTGACTTTTGCGTTCCAATGGCCTTTCGCAGTTAGGCAATCACGTGGTTGTTGTGGAAGGCAAAAAATCTTACTTCATTTATTTAAAGGCACTTGCACGAGATCGCTAGTGTTATTAGCAAAACCTGTTTATAAATGTTATTTTCCACCTCCAACGGAATGCCGATTTTTCTAAAACAGCGTTCGGAAATTAGTTTGCTGTCCAGCAAAGCAGTGGTGTAGGGAGGGGGGACGAGGG
Organism: Actinernus sp. WN-2022; assembly: GCA_030867875.1. Taxonomy (NCBI): domain Eukaryota; kingdom Metazoa; phylum Cnidaria; class Anthozoa; order Actiniaria; family Actinernidae; genus Actinernus; species Actinernus sp. WN-2022. The sequence goes on from JAOWCC010000041.1 coordinate 131,892, forward strand.
GGCCCCCTCTGCCCAGTCCCAGAAGAGAGATTGACAGAAGTAATCAATGAAAATATCCCAGAATTCATCATCCCCCATGTTTCATACGGCTCCAACATGGAGGTCATGATTGAACAATGCATAAATTACAATGGACGCATACGATTGGTTGGTACATAAGAAACGCGGGAATCTAACTTGCATACATTATGAGTGCTCCCCCCCCCCCATTTTCAGGACTTCCCTACGACCCTGTAGTAAAGCCTTTTCTATGGGAACACGAACGCTATTCATTCGTTATTAAAGTGATATATTAGCACGTGACTGTTAGCTGCAAAAGGCCTATTGTGACAGAGCTACAAATAAAGCAGCTTAACCTATTAAAACAAACTATTATAATAGCATATGTTTATATTGAATTGACAACATCGGCCTATGATACCAGACCCACTAATTTTTTTTTTTTTATGTTGTACACTTTGTGAAATGATCGTTATGTGTCTTACAGAATCTTTTAGGAATCCATCTACACACTTCTTGGAGGTGTATGGTTTTGTCTACCAAAAGTGAAGAAACTTCACGCGCGCTTTTCAAACTGTTACCGAAAAAAATACAAAATTTCGCGCTACAAAAAATCTATATTTCGCGTTTGCAGGTTTAGTTACCATTCCCGCGCGGTCAGGAAAACCCTTTCGAGCCGTTTTAAGTAAGAATTATTTTCATTAGGTGGAACTCCGTACGCCTCAATCGACAACATTGATGTTTTCCGTTTAATCAAGGAAGGATACAGATTGGAGAAGCCTGAACTCTGCCTCGACGAAATGTGAGGACGACAGTTATTATAATGAATAAATATTGCAACAACAATATTCAAACCTTTTTACCAGTATTCTCTTTAAAACCACTGTATTGTAAAAAAAACTCTTTCTAACTTAAACACACTGAACTCTCTTTTTTAAACGTAACCTATAGAGAATGATAAAAAAACAGTTTCAAGAGTAGCAAAGGAAAAAAGGTTTTTTACCCATTCCTTAACAAGGTTAATCATAAACGATCCACACAGGACAACGTATCCTCGCTCTACAATTACCAATAATCAGTAAATGGCAAACACGCTTGAAATACCGATTATTGGTAATTCTACGACAAATCCTAACCCGAACCATAAACCGAACCCTAACCATCGGACGAGTTCACGGGTAAACGACGGGTTCTCACTCACCTAGAGCTAGGGTTCACAGGTAAACAAGAAGAGAAGGTAAACGACAGAAAAAATATTTTTGAGCGCTCCTACTCGGGCGCGAACTCGTAATCGTTTGCGTGTTGTGCTTGGTAGTGCAGGCGTTACGGCCACTACACTAAGCGCGTCTACCGCCGTTCTGATTTAGACAATTGTTTATCTTTATCCTTGACTGGTTTTAAGAATGTCATTGTTTAATTTGCGTTCCAGAATTAGCGATTATTGATAATTGAAGAGCAAAAGCCATTTACTGATTATTGGTAATTCTAGAGCGAGGATATGTTGCACAGGAAAAGCGAGCTTCGGTTAAAAGCCGTAGAATAGCTGCTAATGAATATTACTTGAGTGTTAGTTCCAACAGGAGTTCACTGAGTGTATGTGGTTCGAGGTGCAGGGCAGCCCTCAAATTAACTACTTGATGTAAAATGTGTCCAGAAACGTAGAGGAGTGAAAACCGTATTAAGAGTAGTATATAATTAACAATAATTATTCACTGAAGTGGAGGTGAATAGTGGTGGACATTTACCGAGCCGCTTCGGCGTGATGTTAGTTATGTATTATTATTATTATTATTATTAAATCGTTTTGTAGGATTGGCACTATCTTGTAACAGTGAGTGTCTCAGTTGTAACTGAAATCTGTTTGAGCCTCTTACTTTAATGGTTTTGCAGCTTGCATTACAAAATTGGGACCATGAATAAACACAATATTTAACAATTATTCACCGAAGTGGAATTAAGTGAATAGTGGTTGATATTTACCGAGCCGCTTCGGCGAATGATCGCTGCTTTGCTCGGAGGTGAATATGAAATCATATTCACTGTTTCAGTAGACAATCAGAGCGCGCGAAAAGTGATATTCACTGGTCTACATGTGGTATATACTAATCTTGAATATTCGCTTCTCTTTCACTGGAAGAGTGAGTGTTTACCGTTATTTTTTTTACATGTTGTTATATTCCCTAGAAACAAAGTAACGCAATAGGGAGGTCACGTCACACAGGCATCAAAACGTATATAAGATTCATCCTAAATTTCCAGTAGGGGTATAAATTTCACAGGCCCGAGTATATCCTCATAGGAGGTTCCTGTTACATGTAATATGTTAGACTATTGTATTTAAGCTTCATATCGTTATACGGGTTACCTGTGATGAGAAGGGGTCTAAAACTCACCTGTCTTATTACAGGCCCGAGTATAACTTCATAGGAGGCTGTTATCTACATTTTAAAAAACGCAGCCATTTATTATACAATTTCTTGATCAAAACTAGTTTGACTGTCTATTTGCATCTTTTTTATCCAAAAAGCAGTTTAAAAAACGTTGGTCCATAGACCACATGCAAAAGCCAATGCATGGTTCTTGGATCGAATCATGAAAGATGTTTTAATATTCGCCAAACTTTAAAATATCAGAGATGTTGACCTACATGTAAGTTCCCCCTTACCTTCTGTTTAAGAAATGTTTCTAAACTTGAAAATATCGGGAATAGCACGAAAACAGGCAAATTTCTGGAAAGACCAACCTCGCTTTCATGATTCCACCCCAGGACCCTGTAATGGGTTTTGCATCCGGTGTATGACCAACCCCTTGTCATTGTCAACTTTGCTCATAATAATAGAACAATTAGGGTAAAATGGAACGTTGAAAGCTTTGTGAAAAAAATCAAAGGATTTCATTGCTAAACATTTACCGTTCACCATCACGCAGCTATGACGTCATGATGGACTGCTGGAAGGAGGATCCCAGCAAGAGACCAACCTTCACTGAAGTGAAGAGCATACTGGATGATATTCTGATGTCCCTCAGTGATTACACCGACCTGAACATAGGGATGATTGATGAGAAGAATCCCATATACAACATACCTGATGTCGACACTAAAGATGCGGATGAGGCACAAGTCGCCATGGATATCCAGGAAAATTGACATCAATTACACGTGTTCGGCAGCACTTCGTAACGACACAAAATAACAACTTAACATTGGCTAAGAATAGCATTTTAACGTTTTCCAGAAGCTTACTGGTGCGTTAACGATTTTCGTAGTATTATTTGTATGTCAGCTGATATTCAGCTATTAATTATCTGTTAACTACTGTATTTATCATAGTTAATAGAGTGGAATGGTTATGAAACCCGGCAAACTTCAAAGGGGGCAACAAAGGCGCTGCGATTTATGTTGGAAGGGGGCAAGACAAAAGATTGTGCAGGGTCATAGTTCATTAGCGTCCCCTGAACGACTGAACTCACACGTTTCTATTGGCTGATTGATTAACACATTGGAATTTCTGTTGTGTTTTGTGCAGGGTCACGGTTGAAAAAATCTAACAAAGACATATAACAAAGAAGGTCGCTGGGTTTCATAACCATTCCACTCTATTAACTATGTATTTATCGACAACACATTCGAGATGAAAAATAGCATTTACAAACAGGTTTTGCTAATAACGCTATCGATGTCGTACATGTGCTTTAAATAAATGAAGTTAGATAATTTTGGCCTCCAGTACAATCACGTGATTGTATCCTACAAAAGACCCATTCGTGTCACTGGGTGAAGAATGGTTCATTAGCAATTGCATTAATTAGTTTGCTATTCGGGATCATATTTGATAGAAGAGAGGTCTTTATTGTATACTCAACAAAATACGGAGCGAGATGAATTTAGCAATTTTATTTGCTATATTGTGTTCTTCTTTTTAACCCACCTTTTTGGTAAATAATCCGGCCACGGCTGGGAATATTTTTTTGGTGTTGCATTGTTTCAAGGAAAGTTGGATTAGAAACAGCAAAAGAGGTCGGCCATTTTCTAATCCTTTAGAACCAAAAATATTGGAAATCTAACCGTGTTTGCCTGTTTCCATAGCATTTTTTAAATTGCACTTTTTTTTTTTTTTTTTTTTTTTTTTTTTTAACTTTTTTTTTATTGTAAACATTTCTAATTACTAAATTACATTACACAAAATTTATACGACAAAGAGACAAAGGAAAAAAAAAAGAAAAAAAAGAGAAAAGAAAATACTCTAAGCCAGCTATTCCTATTCAGAAAAATGTCTAATTGCAATTAACAGTTTTTCCCATTTCTTAAGGTGTTCCAGGGTTTTGTTCCTTGATTTTGCTACGTTGGATTCAATTTTCTCAAAATACACTAAAGAGTTTATAAATAGAGCTAATGTAGGGATTTTTCTTTTCTCTCTTGCTTTATATAAAGCTAATTTATACATTAAGATAATAAAGTTTTGTGGCTGTTCGTTTACCCCTAATATGATATTTACAAGATTCGATGGTGGTAGATTTATATCGTGCTTTCCTAACCAAGTTCGTAATTCAAAATATAAATTTTTGGCCTCTATACATTCTACAAATAAATGATCTATTGTTTCTTGGTTAATTAAACAAAAAGAGCAACGTGAACACTCAATTAATTTAAAACGAAATAAATCGAAATTAAGATAAAGGCAGTTGTTCAAAATTCTATATTGAAAATATCGTGAATAAGAATCAATCGTTGTTGAATATATACGCCTATAAATCTCTTCCCAACTTAATGGGCTCTCAGGCTTTAATCGATTTATAATATTTATTTGGGAGGTAGGTGACTTAAACTTCGCACCAATTAAACATTTGTAAATTTCTTTTGAGTTCTCAACATTTTCTATATCAAACGACTTTTGCCCAAGTTTTAAGTATTTTTTTCCTTTATCTATAGTACCCTCTATTATACCTATATTTTTTACTACTTCTTTCCATTTTCTTGGTATGGAGTGTACTAAACCTGCCCAATGAAAGAAATCCTTGGCTTGGAGGCCTTTCCTCTCTACCATTTCCCATTTAAATTCACCAGATTCATTCAATAGGTCTACTATTCTATTAATATTGAGTTGCGAAAAAGTCTTAAAAAAGACTGATTTATTATCAATTTTAATATATCTATTATTCCATAAAGATTGTTGCAAAATATCAGAAATATCTATTACTTCTACCCTAGCAAACTCCGCCCAACATCTTAATACACTTTTGTAAAAATCAGGGAGATACTTTGGAATTCGTTCTTTTTCAAAATTTTGATCTATTGCTAATATACCCCCAATTTGATTTAAAAACATTAAGGGCAAGAATTTCCATGCCTCTTGTTTTATACTTAACAGCGCTGTAGCCCATTTTAGACAATTCGCTTTAACAATTGATTCAAAATCAGGTGCTTTTAAACCCCCTAATTCATAGTCGCCTATCAACGTTTGATGCTTTATTTTAGGTTTTTTACCATTCCATATAAAAATTTTCAATTCACAATCAACTAATTTGATAAACTCATCTTTCACATCTATTTTCGAACATATGTATAATAACTTGGATATTGCTAATGAACGAACTACCTGAATTCTACCATATAATGTTAAGGGTCTACTCCGCCACATAGATAAAATTGTTCTTAAGTTAGTTAATATACGCTGGAAATTATTGTTATAATGTAATACCTTGTTGTAAGTAAAATAAATACCTAATATTTTAACTCCTTGTTTCTCAAAATCTACCCATTTAAAATCCTTAAACTTTCCCTCTTCCACAATTTCTTTCCCTATCCATCCTATTTCCGATTTTTTTACATTTATCTTTAAAGATGAAAACACTCTAAATAGATCTAACATTTCTAACGTTTTCTCTAGCGAGGTAGTATTTCTTAAAAAGAAAGTTGTATCATCGGCAAATATTACAAACTTCCGAACATTACCTTCTAATTCCACTCCCTGTATTTCTTTACAATTTCTTATCATCAAAGCCATTATTTCTAAAACTAAAATAAAGATATACGGAGAGATAGGATCTCCCTGTTTTGTACCTCTTTTAATTGCGAACAAGTCAGTAGCTGTACCATTATTTGAAACACACGCTTGATTATCCTCTAAAAGAACTTGTATCCATTTTATAAATCCCTCACCAAAACCATAACTTTTCAAAACTGCAAATATAAAAGGATGCTCTATCGAATCAAAGGCTTTTTCAAAATCTGCTGCAAACATGATCAAGGGGAGACAATTTTTCTTTGCGTAAAACATTATATCCTCAATTATTCTAATTGGTTCATCTATTACTCGCCCTTTAACAAAAGCTGTCTGGTCATGATGAATTATACCAGGAAGGATATGAGATAACCTCTTACTAAGAACCTTACTACATATTTTAACATCCACATTTATTAAACTAATTGGACGCCATGAATCTATGAATCTATTATCTTTACCTGGCTTTTCCAATAATGTAATTATTATTTGTTTCTGTGAAGTTGTTAATGAACCTTTTTTTAAACTATCATTTAAGCAGTTGACCAAATCTTCCTTGATATCATGCCATATACTTAAATAAAATTCTTTTGTTAAACCATCGTTTCCTGGTGTTTTGGAGGACCCCATTGCCTTAAGACTATTAAAACATTCATTAACAGTCATCCTCCCTTCACATGCCATTCTTTCTTCCTCTGACAATTTGGGAATATTAATTTTACTAAGAAATTCTAGACACTCAGACTCTGTCTTCCCTGATTTGAATTTAAACTGTTGACTAAAGTGCTTCCTGATTTCTTTAAGTACTTCACGTGGCTGTACAATTTCATTGTTATCAGCGTCAACGAGTTTCCTAACATGTGTTTTAGATTTGTTTCTTTTTTCTAGTGTCAAGAAATATCTAGTATTTTTTTCTCCTAATTCATGCCAGGTTGCCTTGGATCGTACTATAACACCGTCGATTACATAGTTACTTAACTCTTCTAACTCCTTTGTTAGCTTGTCATGTTCCGTTAATTTACTTTCATCATTTTCCCAACCTTCCGTATTCTCAATCTGAGTGATTTTGTTCTCAATATTACTGTATACGCTCCGTTTTTGTTTAGCCAGATGTTTAGAAAACTTAATTGTAAATTTACGTACCTCATATTTAATCAGTTCCCACCGTAACTGTGGATCAAAGATGCCCTCTTCATTCAAAGCCTTCTTCAAATCATTTATTACCAATTTCAATTCTTTTATATATTCTTTGTTTTCTATCAATGAATTATTAAATTTCCAAAACGAGGGACCCCTTTTACCCTCTTTAACTTTTAATAATTTTAAAGTAATGGCCGAATGATCTGTATTAGGGGCTGGAATTACATCACAGTTATCAATAGAAGGTTGCAATTCATTTGAAACTAGAAAATAATCTAATCTACGATGTATACGTTGGCTGCTACTACGTGTACCTTGTCCTTTACCCCTCCATGTGAACCTTTTCAAAGCGGGATTCCGAATTCTCCATATGTCACATAAATCTAGTTCAAGCATGATTGTTTCCATTGTCTCGATGGACTTTACCTTAGGAATTGGATTACCGCCGGATGATTCAAGGTCTAAATCAAAACAGAAATTGAAATCACCTCCCCAGATAATATTAGTTTCAACTGGGTACTCAATTTCGTTAATTCTAATCAAGATCTCATTAAAAAATTCAACTTGATTTTTTTCCACATTGGGAGCATACGAGTTAACTAATAAAAAATTAGAACCTTGAATTTCACACAATACTATCACATATCTCCCTCCTGCATCTAATATTTCTTGGGATATTTTATAATCCAATTTTGCTCCAAAAACAATCGCAGTGCCCCTACTTTTCGAAGTCCCGTGGGCCATCACTAACTTTGCTCTTGTTCTATGGGACCATTCAACTGATACATCGTTAGTACTATGTGTTTCTTGTAAAAACGTGATTCCTTTCTCACCCTTGTGTTTCGTAATCCAATTTAAAAAAATTCTAAACTTTGTATATTCTCTCAAACCCCGAACATTTAAAGATAGTAAAGAAAAATCAAATTCATCCATTTATACAGGAAAACCTAAAGATCAAAATATAAAGATGGTAAATTTGGCTTGAGTAAACAAACAGAAAGAAAATAAAAAAACTAAACAAACACATACCAACATGCACATTTATGCAATTATCTAAAATCATGTAAATTGAACCTGACTGGTGAAATAGATGGACAATTATCTCACAGCGAGAATTAATTCTGAATCTTACTGCAAATTTAAAATTAAACTTTCGTAAATAGCTAATAGAGTAAATAAACATTTAAACTTATTGGTATTACTATTAAATAAGTTACAGTAACTTATCTAAATCTTCAATATCCTTGATCTTGATAGGGCGCGACTCCTCGGTTTTCCGCATGAAAACGTTTCCATCGATGGTCCAACACCCCTGGAGTTTATTATCTGACTTAAATTTTCTTGCATCTTTGAAGAGCTTCCTTTTAACTGCTGTTAGGTTTTCATTAATGAATAAAGGACCAGCATCTGGAAAGATTTCACCGTGGCCAAACTTCCTTAATTCGCGTCTTGCTCGATACATTTTCTGCTTAGCCTTGTAATTACTGAACCTAGCAATAATTGGTCTTGGTTGCTCCTCTACTCCTACGTATCCAGGACGCTTCTTTGCCTTTATCCTAACGGACATTCGATGAGAAATGTCAATATCGTCTTCCGTGAGGTCCACTTCCACTGCTTCAGCAATCTTTAAAATAAGGCGTTCGGTTGATTCGCGTCCCTCAGGGATACCATGAAATTCGAGATTAAATTTCCTTGTATATTGCTCTAAATTTTCCAGTTTATCGGCGGTATCGTCGAGGTCGTCAGTAACTTCCTTCAAATCTTGCTTAAACTCTCTCGCTTCATTTTCCAACGCCTTGACCGTCTGCTTCAGCGTGGAATTATCGTTCTTGAGTGAATCCTCTTCAGCAATATAAAACTCTAAAGAATTCTTTAAGTCTTGAAACTCCGTTTTCATCGTCTTCAATTCCGTTTTCATCACCTTGTTATCCTCCAACAACCGGTCGGTATTACTTTTAATATCCTTTAAGACACTCCATATATACTCAAAGTTTCCCTCTGCTGAACCCTTGACCACCTCGAACACTTCTTCTGTACCTCCGCCATTAGACTCTATTCTTTGAAATTTCACATCTCTTGACAATATAGGTGAGCTCGCTGAGTCGCTGCTGCTAAGTTCGTCCCTTTTTCTTCGACTAAAAGACGACTTTTCTTTCGGAGAAATAGTCGACTTAGCTGATATATTTAAAGACATATTTCACACAAGGATAGGTTTCGTATAACTCTATAAATTTCTTCTCGTGGAGAAAAAATATCGAGAGCGTTTATAGCACGCGTCCGTACGCCATGCCTCTCGAACCCACCTTATTCTACAGTAATTTTACAATAGCTTTCAGTTGAGTGTACTGTAAGAATGATCACTCTTCCGTGATTTCATTTCCAAAATGCTAATTAATTGACGTCAGGGTAGAAATCATTTATTATACAAAAATGTATTGTTACAGATTAAACGATCGTTTTTAAATATCAGTGTTTCAGTCGTAGTTTCAATAAACTATTTTACGAATTTGTTTTCCTATATCAGCAAATATGTCCATTCACGAACATTAAGAAATAGCGGCAATTGCCTACTCTGACGTCATGTAATTAGCATTTTGGAATTTAAAACCTGGCACGGCATTCACTCTTTTCACCTGGTGGCCATCTTGGATTCAAATCGAGGCAATCGTTTGTTTTTGCCAGGTGAGCCTCATTTTGACTATCCCTCACTACGAGGCTGACGTGGCAAAATCAAAGGATTGCCTCGCTTTGAATCCAAGATGGCCACCAGGTGAAAAGAGTGAATTGAAACCCAGAAACATTGTTTCATTCTTATATTCGTTTGATGCAGAGTTGATATTGGAAATACAAAAAATAGGTTCATAGGCACTTTAACCTAATGCATATCTCTCAACAATTCAGTAAAGGCCATGACATGTTTCCGCTATACATTATGTCTTAATAAAGCTTGTGTCGATGGTATCGACACCTGGTTACATTATAATGATTTGAAATCTTTCAAAAGATTTAAAAGTTTGTAATATTGCTAAAACTGGCGTAATTAGACGCAGTGTTAATTTTTAGTATTTGGTACTTGAACTTTTGGCGACATCTCCAAACACAGCATTTATCTCAAGATATTAAGCTCAATGATAAGTTGTTCTGATATTGTAAACAATCAGCTTCCATTGAAAATGTTAAAAGCTGTATTCTTGTTATACGAGACGAAATAAATATCTTCGATGTTACATAAACAATAATCTACTTTTGGTATAGACCATTTCAAGGTTGCCATTAACACTACGATATCTACTTCAATTAGCGATAGCACCGGTGCTATTACAAAGGGCACTTCATAATTAGTCAAAATCCCAAATTTGATAGTTATATCTTGTATGTGAGCAAAGATACAGTCCCACAAAGTAAGACAATTTTACAGACATTTGTATGCGGGGGTGCAAATTGTGGCACCCCCTCATACAAATGTCTGTAAAAATAGAGCACTTTACTTGACTATATCTTGGCTTCTAGGTGTGGTATAACTCTCAAATTTAGGATTTTGGCTAATTTTCAGGAGCTATTTTCAGTAGCATCGGTGATATCGCTAATTGAAGTAGATATCGTAGTGATAATGGCGACCTTGTAATGTTCTATTGAAATATGCACTGATATTTATTTGTCCGTGGATATTATCTGTTCCGAGAAGTGAACAGTTTTGAGAGCCAACATCGAGGAATACTGTGAGGATAAATATTAGTTCTTATAACCCATCAAATATTTTATCTCTCGCGTGTTATTGGTGGAATGTGTCACGTGACCCGATATTTTCTCTCCGCCAGACAACAAATATCAGCGAATACATCCCATGTGAGCGTAACATCAGGGCATATTTCGACGCCACAATGTGGGTTATTGTTCTTATATTTCAACTCCACGAAGTAGGATATTGTCGTTATCGTACTCTAAATGTTTTATTTTGCGGAAGCCCTTGCGCGCGCTACGCCCACAGGGGTAGTCACGTGACGCGTACACCATTTATGCGTGAGACGAAATGTTTGATGGTTCATACAATTATTTACTTCAATAACTGAACTTTTTGTAAGCCTTTTAAAAGTGGCAAAGATTATTGACTTTTATAAAAATGTCTAGATAATGAAAGACTTGACCCAGTGGGGTCCATAATACCGCAAACAAATTTGGTAAATGGCAATACTGTTAACTTTAAAACAAATTAGTAATTATTCGGTAAAAAACGTATTAAAAATAACTTTGCAATGGGATGCGTTCCACAGGCGGAAATTCATTCGGCGATTATAGGTAATAACAGTAGTTGTTTTTGTCGCATGTGATCATTTTTCTCAAGTTTACTGGTACGTGTCTGCTCTCTTTTTGTAAGGCACCGTCCACACTAATTCGTTTTCGTTTGAAAACACTTACTTTTTTATCAGTTTTTACCGATCGTCCACACTAAAACGATCAAAAACGGGAGATGTTTATCTATGAAAATGGAGGTTTTCGAAAACGCTTTCCAGAGTGGAGATTTTTGAAAACGCAGGTCTATCATTTTAGTGTGGACGGCAAAAACGGAGCTTTTCGAACACGCTTACGTCACAAATCTTTATGCAAGCGTTACCGCGTAAACAAACCACTATTCAATATGGCGGACGAGCTTGTGTTTATGGTGTTTAGCCTTCTTTCTAGCTTGATTTCTTGCCTGGAATTAAATGTGGCAATGATTAATCTACATGCAGTAGCTTTACTTGGACGGCAGAATGTTGTACGGTCCTTGCTTCTTTTTAATCGCTAACAGAAACTTGTGAGGTGTCACAACCCGTATCGTCGACGAAGACTTTCGATCAGACCTGTGCGAACGAGTACTTGGTGTAAACTTCGAGCGAACGCGTCTTGTTTACAGTGTTTTCGCGCTTCAAAAATATCGGGAATAGCGAATAGTATCGCTGGCGCTATTGGAGCATGCGTATTGAACAGAAAAAACGTCCGAGCAGACCCTGGTGACGAAAACGCATCTTTGGATTATCGTTTTTCAGCCCCTTGTGTGGACGGTTGAAAATGATGTGAAATAGCCTGCGAAACAGGCCGTCAGTGTTATTTCAACGCAAAGGAAGTGATAAAATGATTTGGCCGCGTGAAAATGGAAAAAGGAGACTGGCACGAGAGAGAAGAAGGAAGGCCTGCAGCCATCCCTTATACATTTTCATTTCCCGTTCAGATTCTGAACGGAAAATACTGATTGGTCAATTAGCTGTCATCGCCGTCATGTGTCACGAAATGTCGCACATTCCTCCTGCGAACTAACTGAAATGGCGGCGACAAGAGAGAAGTGATCGAGCGGTTGAGTGTTAATCCAGGAAAGTATTTAGAGGAACAAAGCAGGCAGTGAATACATTTGTACTTTCTAGGCGAGATATTTTGGCGGTTTTACCAACAGGTGAAATCCTTATTTCATAACTCTTTACCGCATCAACAGCAATACAACTGTATGGAGTGTGTTAATGTACTGTCGCCGAGGTGTGCAACGACAATAGTAGATTTATTAAAACGTAACTTACAAAGAAACAAGTACTATAACTTCCATAAAGAGTTCCCGCCCTTTACGTCTATAATAGCCTATAATTCACGTGTGTCACAATAACTTTACACTTCGTATTATAATAGATTACACTTCGTGCTATAATAGCTTAGGCTTCACGTCTGTCACAATGACTTACGCTTCACGTGTATCAGAATGACTTACGCTTCACGTGTGTCACAATGACTTAAGACTTCACGTGTGTCAGAATTACTTACACTCACGTGCTATAATAGCTTACAATTACAATTCACGTGTGTCACAATGACTTGCACTTCTCGTGCTATAATAGCTTACACTTCACATGTGTCAATGACGTACACTTCACGTGTATTGCAACAGCTTACACTTCACGTGTATTGCAACAGCTTACACTTCACGTGTATTGCAACAGCTTACACTTCACGTGTGTCCTAACAGCTTTACGCTATTCGTGTGTCCAACGACACTTACACTTTGTGTCTATATTAGTTTAACACCTTGTGTGTCCAATGAGGTTACATTTCATCTATGTCTACAATAAATATGCACTTCACGTGTGTCCACAATGACTTGTCCACAATGATTTTAATTAGGTATATGTGTATCTATAATAGCTGTACATTTAAGTGTGAACACAAGACTTAACACTCATATGTATGTATAACAGCTTTATAACCTTACGTATGTCTATGCAGAATGACTGACACTTACGTATACATGTATCGATAATAGCTATACACAACGTGTCTACAAAGACTTCACGTGTATCGAAAACAGCTTTACACTTACAAATGTCCACAAAGACTTACACTCACATGGGTATATAATAGCTTTACAACGTTACGTATGTCTGTGCACAACGACTTACATGTCCAGAAAGACTTACATACATGTATAATAGCTGTACATAACGTGTGTCTACAAAGACTTGCCTAAAACAGCTTTACACTTACACATGTGTCTAAGCACTAGGACTTACATGTGTCCACAAAGACTTACACTCACATGGATATATAATAGCATAACACCTTATGTGTGCGTCTATGCACAATGATTTACATGTGTCCAAAATTACTTTACGCGTGTCCGCAATGATTATTACTTACGAGTGCAAGTATATATAATAGCTGTACCCGGCTTACGTGTGTCCACAACGATTTACACACCACGTGTATCTATAATCTGTATAATAGCTTACCGCCTGCATGTGTCTGTGCACAGTGACTATATGTGTGCCACACTGACTTATACTCTGATGCATCTATAATAGCTTTACACCTTACGTGTGTGTCTATACACAATGACTATAATTATACGTGTGTCTACAATGACTTTACGGCACTCCACATGTATCTATAGTAGCTTTACACCTTAGGTGTGTCTGCAGAACGACTTAAATGTGTCGATAATGACTTTACATGCATCACAATAGCTTACAGTGTACATGTGTCCATGACTTCACGGTTTACAGGTGAAAAATAACTTCACACGTAACTGTATAACATTACGTTTTACAGTGCTAGAGTGTCTCGGGGGTTAAGACCTTAAAATAATTATCTAGTAAATAAGGTAAATAATTACAAATTGAATAAAATTTGCATTCTGGAGGCTGCACGAACGGCGAGATATGAATTGCTCTCTGAATTTGCTCGTTATATACATGCACCATTGCATGCCGGCCTTTTGTCACAAATGACATGCCAAATATAAAAAAAAATATGACACCTTACTACAATGATGCTCTTAAGCCGTTATGAATACGCTTTCCGACTTCACTTGTTCCGTCGGAAAGCTTCAATTCATAACTCTTTACCGCATCAACAACAATACAACTGTATGGAGTGTGTTAATGTACTGTCGCCGAGGTGTGCAACGACAGTACAATGAGATCTACACAAAGAAATGGCGGATTTGACAGCACCTGCAGACTAGTGAAAAACGCGCTCTTGCAATTTAATTAACTGTCAAGAGTATTGAAATGTGTAAACACTTTGGTATATTGATCAGTTTCTATACGAGATATATCATCTTGGTAACTTCCTTATAATTGACGAAACCGATGTGGTCTGCCATTCTGTCAATTTAGCAAGATTCATTGCGAGAAACTCTCTCAATAAACAGGATTCAACTTCCAGACAACTGGTTCAATTGTACTCAAAAATCTGCTGACTTGACATACAATGAACATATTGTGCAGACATTGTACTGCAAGCAAAATTCAAAAACGATCAATCACCTGTAACTCTCGAACAGGTATACGCACAGCTAGCATTCTGGTTAGCTGAAATTATTTTAACATTCTTGTTGTCTTTGACGTACCTAAGCTTTTCTCTACTTGACATCTTTTCAAAATCCTATCAACTGTTCATTCTGAAACTTAATGAGCGGCACCATAGCCAGTTGCACTAGCATCACAATGAATTACCTTGGTACACGTAACCTATATACTGCCGAATATTGCAATGTAGTTAATCCATTAAAAGCATCAATATGGTGAAGCCAGAATTTAATTTCGGTCTGAGAATTCAGTTGAAAAAACACAATATCGACCAATACAGCCTTGATTGAATGCTTGTGCATTAAAGTATCAAGAAAATTGATTGATTGAATGCTTGTGCATTCACAATATATAAAGTCTCGAAAAAAATCGAGTAACACTTCTATAGCGAACGTGATAGAATTCTGAATTCCTGCAATGCAAAGGTTCATTGACTGTCCGGCCTGCATCAAAAAGCCGAACACTACCTCTTAAAATTATTTCCAGCTATCAGCGGCGTCGTGAATATACACAATTGCTGAAATTCCTTCTGCTCTCCATCTAGCAACAAAAGGCTTTTTATCCGTTTTTGGGGAACCAAAAACGGTCGTTTTCAAAACCGCATTAGTGTGGACAGGGTCTATAACTGAGAGTCTTACGCCGCAATGTTTATTTCTAGTAATACCATGATCCCCTCCGTTTTATTTGTTTATTTAAGGCCATTTAATCTCTAAATTCCTTCATCAGCATGCATACTTTTTCTAATTATCCGTCATTGACTTGCAAGAGAGAAAATTAGAAGGGCATACACGCTGATAAGGGAACACTGGGCTGTCCCCTGGCACACTCTTCATTTCTCAAACCCGCTTCTTCCATGTGGGATACTTAAAACCATTAACGTGACGTACTTAAAACCATAAACGTAATTAAACGCCATGCATGCACTTTGAATATTTAGTCAACCACATAATTACATTTTATTTTAGTGTTATTCCGACTCAAAAACAACACGCTTGTCCCCAGGGAAGCCAGGGTAATTCAATCAATGGCGCTCAATCAAGCATAATAACAAAACATTTTCGGAAGCAGATCAACTGCGACGTCTTTCGTTTTGGCATAGAAAACTAAACTTTTCACAGATTTGGTCCGTTCCTCGGTGATAATCGTATTACAAGTGATAGCATGATATTTCGGAAAATTAGTGATTAAACTTCCCCTCGAGCCTCGGGAGGATCTGTAAAGTCCCTCCGCCACTTCCACAAATCCTCCCTCGGCTCTCGGGGAAGTTCAATCACTAATTTAGATAGATAGATTGATTGCCTTTATTTAAGTAATGGTCCAGATAAGAACTGTAGTGTCTACGGCAAGGAATGTTAAAAGGTGTTAATTTTCTATTATTCTTTCTCGTAATTTCATTGGTTGATACTTATAAATTCAATAGAAACCCATCGAAATAATGCATTTTCATTCGATATTTTTTTGTGATTTGAATTTATTTTTGATCAAACTAACTATGGTTTAATTTCGAAGAATATCATATGTGGGGAAAGTTCTGAAATTTGCGATTGAAAAATCCTTTGTTTTCTCTATATCTGATTGGCTGGATGGTGGCTTCTCTGCGTTTTCACAGAAAAAAGAGCCAATAGCATAAAAAATACTTTATTTTCGAGATCTAGTTTGGACTGTAGATACCTCCTAAAGCACTTAAGGCATATTCAAGCAAAATCGTATGTGGGGGAGGCTCATTGCCGCAGAACAATGGATTCCACTACAGTTCTTATCTGGACCATTACTTAAACACGATTATGATTAAAGCACAAGGAGCGTGGGGTCGTATGGCTACTACTAAGAATAATATAACTTTACATCTATTTACAATACTAAAAATTACTAAGAATACTTTCAAATGTAATGACTGTAATAAGTAAATAAACTTCAAATTACTAAATTGAACTTACTAATAAAATGATGATGCTAAGATTACTACAGAGCTGCCAAAATGCTTTTCTAAAATACAATACATTCATACTAGGCCTCAGTTAATGAGTGGACTCATAAGTAAATGAAGGCATCACTCTTAAATCTAGTAGAAGAGGCAGATGTAGTGTTAAACTTGAACTGCTCAAACACCGCTAATTTATTTAAACGACACTCAAGATCCTTATCTCCTGCATATACTATTGACTGATCACTAGAAATAGCACTATTCCATAAAACCGATCTACTATACTGAACTGAACCTTGAAGGAACTTAGTATTAAAACGCGGTATTTCAAGGGAATCCGCTACTCTTAGATTATAACGGCTAGTCCTCTTAACTAATATCCGGTCGCATAAAAAATCTGGTAACATAGCATGGAATGCCTTGTGCATTGTCTTAAACAATACTAGTTTATGATAAATACTGAGTGAATACCAACTGGCAAGCTGCAGAGCATCTGCGGAAGATGTGTCTCTGGGGAGATTGCATATAATTTTTGCGGCTCTACTATGAAGCTTCTCAAGTGATGTAAATTTTCCGAATTATAACAACTTCCCGAAAACACCATGCCATAGTTCACCGAAGGCAGTATAACTGAGAAATAGAGTTTCTCTAGTACATGTTTTGGCAGAAATCTAGATCTTTTCAGTAGCCCTAATTTATTAGCATAACTCTTTTTCAGTTCTACTGTATGTGGGATCCAAGTTAAGTTATTATCAACCGTCATGCCTAATAGTCGGGATTTCTTAACCCACTTAATTTGAGAGTTCCCTATTATCACGGGTGCAATCGGTCCCATAGTATAACTAGAACGCATAATCAGAGTAGTATAGGGCGCATGGAATTAGCCTCCTTTTTAAGGCGCTATGCTAATTTTTAAGGCGCACTCTCATTAATTCAATGACGTCAGGGTTCTATTGTCTTAGACTCATGAATAAAGTGCGGTGGTTTCTCATTATCTATTGTCTTTCCACATGAATAAAGTGCGGTGCGCTCATGAATAAAGTACGGCGCTTCATGAATAAAATGGGGGTGAATAAATTATCTATTGTCTGGAAATTGAAGTGGAATCTAATGACGGCATAGACGATGGAGGATTTCAATTTCAGCTATACAGCAGAATCCCTACAGAACGCTTAAAATGTCTTTATTATTTTCCTTACAGGTATTATCTTCACCATCACTCGTAACGTGATTCTGAGATCAGAATATTTATAAACCTTTACAGTAAATCCACTATGACTCATAAGAGCAACTTTGCTATTGTCCTTAGGGATTAACGATAACTGAAGGCCATGAGTACATTTTGATAGAAACAATAGTCCTATTGTTTCGAGGAAAACTCTTGTGATGCAGATTCTTCTCTAAAACTGATCTATAATTACCATACGAATAAAAACAAACCTCCAGATAAATTAAACAAAGTTTATTCAATCTCAAAAACAGTTCATTTTCCTTATCCTCGCGGAGTAGATAACTTTCTTATTTCTCAGTTCTTGGGTTGATATAATGTACCGTGTTACAAGATCACACTGATTTATTTTTATTGATTTTTTCTTGTTGACAAATGCTACAGACAGTTGTGTTTTTACTGAGGAGAGGAACCCTCCTCCCTCCCCCCTCCTCCCTCCTCCCTCCTCCCTCCTCCCTCCTCCCTCCTCCCTCCTCCCTCCTCCCTCCTCCCTCCTACCTCCTCCCTCCTCCCTCCTCCCTCCTTCCTCCTCCCTCCTCCCTCCTCCCTCCTCCCTCCTCCCTCCTCCTCCTCCCTCCTCCCTCCTCCCTCCTCCCTCCTCCCCCTGCCTCCTCCCTCCTCCCTCCTCCCTCCTCCCTCCTCCCTCCTCCTTCCTCCCTCCTCCCTCCTCCCTCCTCCCTCCTCCCTCCTCCCTCCTCCCTCCTTTCTCCTCCCTCCTCCAACCTCCTCCCTCACCGCTACCCCAAAGCTTCCTTATGTTACAGAAAATATCTGGACAACGAAATTATAGCATAAGGAAGCCTTGGGGTAGCGGTGAGGGAGGAGGAGGAGGTGGGATCAAGCGGGATGCACAGTGCTTTAACACTGCAATTGTAACAACTCGCCCATTAATGATAGTATTGATGGCGCAATAGAACTAAATGACCTACAGGCATCAGTGTTACTAGGAAAACTAGATAATTAGTTGAATTTGCGATATAACACAGTTATTTCGAAGTCCCAAGTTAAAGGATTTGCTCTGTGTTTTGTTGTCAAACACAGCGGTACAAATGGAAGAGCTTGGCCTGTGCCATAACACTGCAAACGTGACAACTCGCCCATTAATGATAGTATTGATGGCGCAATAGCACTAAATTGACATCCAGACATCAGTGTTACTAGGAAAACTAGATAATTAGTTGAATTTGCGAGATAACACAGTTATTTCGAAGTCCAAAATAAAGGATATGCTCTGTGTGTTGTTGTCAAACACACCAGTAGAAATGAAAGAACTTCGCCTGTGCCATAACACTGCAAATGTGACAACTCGCCCAATAATGATGGTATTGATGGCGCAACAGAATTAATTGACCTCCAGCCATCAGTGTTACTAGGAAAACTAGATAATTAGCTGAATTTGCGAGATAACACAGTTATTTCGAAGTCCAAAATAAAGGATATGCTCTGTGTGTTGTTGTCAAACAGACCAGTACAAATGAAAGAACTAGGCCTGTGCCATTACACTGCAAATGTGACAACTCGCCCAATAATGATGGTATTGATAGCGCAATAGCACTAAATTGACCTCCAGGCATCAGTGTTACTAGGAAAACTAGATAATTAGTTGAATTAGCGATATAACACAGTTATTTCGAGGCCCAAAGAAAAAGGATTTGCTCTGTGTTTTGTTGTCAAACACACGAGTACAAATGAAAGAACTTGGCCTGTGCCATAACAGTGCAAATGTGACAACTCGCCCAATAGTGATGGTATTGATGGCGGAATAGAAATAATTTGACATCCAGACATCAGTGTTACTAGGAAAACTAGATAGTTAGTTGAATTTGCGAGATAACACAGTTATTTTAAAGTCCAAATATAAAGGAGATACTCTGTGTTTTACTGTCAAACACACTAGTACAAATGTAAGACCTTGGCCTGTGCCATAACACTGCAAATCTGACAACTCGTCCAATAGTGATGGTATTGACGGCGCAATAGAAAAACATTGACCTCCAGACATCAGTGTTACTAGGAAATCTAGATAATTAGTTGAATTTTCGAGATAACACAGTTATTTCGAAGTCCAAAATAAAGGATATGCTCTGTGTGTTGTTGTCAAGCACACTAGTACATATGAAAGAACTTCGCCTGTGCCATAACACTGCAAATCTGACAACTCACCCAATAATGATGGTATTGATGGCGGAATAGAACTAAACTGACCTCCAGACATCAGTGGTACTAGGAAAACTAGATAATTAGTTCAATTTGCGAGATAACACAGTTATTTCGAAGTCCAAAATAAAGGATATGCTCTGTGTGTTGTTGTCAAACACACCAGTACAAATGAAAGAGCTTGGCCTATGCCCTAACACTGGAAATGTGGCAACTCGCCCAATAGTGATGGTATTGATGGCGCAATTTTAGAACTAAATTGACCTCCAGCCATCAGTTTTACTATGAAAGCTGGATAATTAGTTGAATTTCCGATATAACACGGTTATTTCGAAGTCCAAAGATACAGAATATGCTCTTTATGTTGTTGTCAAACATACCAGTACAAATGAAAGAGCTTGGCCTATGCCCTAACACTGGAAATGTGGCAACTCGCCCAATAGTGATGGTATTGATGTCGCAATTTTAGAACTAAATTGACCTCCAGCCATCAGTGTTACTATGAAAGCTGGATAATTAGTTGAATTTGCGATATAACACGGTTATTTCGAAGTCCAAAGATACAGAATATGCTCTTTATGTTGTTGTCAAACATACCAGCTCAAATGAAAGAACTTCGCCTGTGCCATAACACTGTAAATCTGACAACTCGCCCAATACTGATGGTATTGATGGCGCAATAGAAATAAATTGACCTCCAGGCATCAGTGTTACTAGGAAAACTAGATAATTAGTTGAATTTGCGATATAACACAGTTATTTCAAAGTCCAAAATAAAGGAGATACTCTGTGTGTTACTGACATAACACTTCAAATATGACAACTCGCCCAATAGTGATGGTATTGGTGACGCAATAGAAATAAATTGACCTCACTTTCTTACACTCGCACGATTGCAACCGCTGAAACAATAAATGTAAATCGAAAGATAACTCAAATCGCTCTAGTGTCAAATAAACCGAACAAGGAATAATTTGGTACCTCGTTGAATGGAGCAGCTGCGTTAAGTTGTAGGTCTGTCTGTACTCCCGGGGGGTGACTCCCTTATGTGAGGGGTACATGGATGCTCGTCGTACCGTTTAGGGGTCAAAATCAGGAGTTTGGTACCACTTAGGGTATCCACGATCAAACACAGACATTTCTATGTAAAGCGGTACCTTTAATGGGTCGGGTGTCAATTTGTTGCTGTTAACGAGTGTCACCGAATGCTAGAGAATTACAGCGCTTTTGAAAACAACAAGGAAGAAAGTGCTTGATGATATTATATGTTAATAGCAATAAAAGGCATCGAAAGTTTAAAATGTTGGCATGTTTCTATCGGTACATTTTAGGGGTAAAAATAAGCTTGAGCCACGCCCATTTTAGTACCTCGTAGGGGTCAAATCGAAAATGTCCGACGAGCATCCCTAGCCCTTTTATATAGGAGTCCCCCTCCCGGGGCTGAACTACATCCTCGGCCTCGGATCGGACTTCAGCATTATTAGCAGCATTATTTCCTCCTACGGCCTGTACCACTTCGTTTCGGACCTCCTCTAGCACTAGAGGCCGAAGAGGTTGCTCTCTATCTCCCATTCGGTCGAGTAAGTCGGGTTTGAAGTTATATATACGCCGCTAAGGCGAACCGTTCTCAGTCTCGGACTAGAGTGGAGTGAACGAGTGGAGCACATGTTCGCCTTTATAGTCTCATTTGCATATCATTACTAATCCACAGTGCATGCATTACCAATTCAATAATAGCTTTGAATAGCGTAATTCATACACCCTTTTGGTGTGAACCAGAGGATATTAATTTTACTGCATTTTCGTGTAACGGTAACAGTAGCTCGTGTAAACATAAATATTTTGTTGAATAAATTCAGAGAACATGTAAGCCATTTCATAACAGAGTCGGCTTAGTCGCAATAAAATGCGTGCTCTGACGGGCTAAAGTGTTTTCTTATCAGAATATAAAGCATACACTGGTCTTCAATTTGCTTTCATCCAAGTGTTGGTCTGCGTCGACGGGGAAGATACTACACTGGTATAATCAACTAAAAGTTGATTTAGCCGGTATGTCAACCGCCGTGGGGAGCGAGTTAGCAGCTGACATTTCGAGCACTAGCCCCCCATCACAGCAAATGAGGGACCCGTTCATTGATATGGTTATGATATGAGATGGAGTATATGCCGGGATTAGCTGGGAACTCAGTCAGTAATCCTGCCCACACCAGGGGAAATTAATTATTCTCTGCGCGCATAATCCGTGCTCATCATCGGGACAAGAAGGGTACGATTGCATTCAGGGATTGAATTGCGGGATGGCATTGAATTGTGGGATATGAGCGCCATTTTCATTTCAACGAGCACGACAACGGCACTGTCTTCATAATATCTGTATAATTATAGCTTCAACCAAACGCAAAAGAGTCTACAAACCTCCTGGAAGATTAGGAGACTATGAAGGTAAGAGTAATCGTTCAGTTTGTGTAGTTACGAGGGACAAGTGAATTTCCCTCCATTTGGGTTATCACACTTCGTCCAACACACCTTTGTAGATCATTCAGAAATTGAGAATCGTATCAGTGGTATATTTGGCCGTATATTTATTCGGAAAACTCAACAAATCCATCCATGAACTTATCCAGTTTCTATAGGGCGACTCTTCTTGTGAAGAAATCGATCTACAGCTGTTGTAAATCAGAATTTTTAGCGAACGCTTTTATATTGGCAAACGCAAAGCACGCACCGCACGGCGCATGTTCAGAACAAGAATTATAGAAAATTTATTCGAAAATGCCTTTGTGATCAAGAAATATAAACTCCAGTCCTACAAAAAAGGAAGAGATGTAGGCTAAGAGTTACAATATTTTTTTGAACAGTTTGAATAGAATAGTTTGAATATCCCAGGGTAATCAGAACAAACACTGGTATGTAATCAACTAAAGTCGATTGAGGTATGCTAACCGCCGTGGAAAGCGAGTTAGCATACCTCAATCGACTTTAGTTGATTACATACCAGTGTTTATCTTCCCCGCCGACGCATACCAAAACTAGTTTTTACAGGAACTAGTTGCCTATCATAATCAGAACAAACATAACGGGAATTAAGCAATATAACACGCTTTCCATGTCTTTGTTCTCTTATATAAACACGCGTGATATGTTGGGAGAACAAAGAAAAACTTGAAAATCACGAGCCGCTAGGCTCCGCTAATTATTCAAATAGTTCCTGCATGTATCTTGTTAAAGCCCATTGGAAGCCCTCTAATTTTCAAATTATTAAATATCATTCTCATTATAGTTAATAGAGTGGAATGGTTATGAAACCCAGCGACCTTCTTTGTTATATGTCTTTGTTAGCTTTTTTCAACCGTGACCTGCACAAAACACAATAGAAATTCCAATGTGTTAATCAATCAGCCAATAGAAACGTGTGAGTTCAGTCGTTCAGGGGACGCTAATGAACTATGACCCTGCACAATCTTTTGTCTTGCCCCCTTCCAACATAAATCGCAGCGCCTTTGTTAGCCCCTTTGAAGTTTGCCGGGTTTCATAACCATTCCACTCTATTAACTGTGTTCTCATAGAGTTCATGTTCTACAGTTCAGTAGCTCACACTCGATTGGACATTTGAGAAAACACTTGCTCCAGGCCCCTCCCTTTAAAAATCCAAGGAATTTGTTGTGTAAAGTAAAATAAACGAGACATGATATAGTGTTGTCCATTTTTTTTATCATTATTCGTTAATCGTCACATCCTGCAAAGAAACGAGAGATAAATTATTAAGAGTCACTTTACTTATGAGGGGTGATGCATGTATCACTAACACGGAACTAATTTTATGCGTCAAAGCCCTGAATAAATTAAAGAGGACGATGTCATTCTAAAGTTGCATCTGCAAATAAGATACGCTGGGTGTTATTTGGCATGATGTTAATGCTAACCCACATAGCCAGGGCAGCTAAGAAATAAACAGGGCATGTAATGTTTATACCTGGGTGAGTTTTCAAAGAGTATCAAAATTGCACGAGCCCGCAGGGCGAGTGCAATTTGAGCTCTTTGAAAACTCACAAGTTCGAATTTATCCCGAATTGCACGAGAATACCATATGATTTCATTTTAATCATACACTCTACAAATGTACTTGAATCTTCGGACGATCTTCGGAAATATTGGAACAATTAAAGCACCGTAATGCTACAGCATCTGAAATGTTAATGTTTAGTACTGTCAAATGAACTTAAATGGTTAGACGTATATTTGCCGTAACTACAGCGCAGCATAGTCAGTTTTAAGCATTCGGAAATGTTGGGAAACTCT
Source organism: Actinernus sp. WN-2022 (assembly GCA_030867875.1). Lineage (NCBI taxonomy): Eukaryota > Metazoa > Cnidaria > Anthozoa > Actiniaria > Actinernidae > Actinernus > Actinernus sp. WN-2022. Next base: position 156,471 of record JAOWCC010000041.1, read on the forward strand.
TCGGAAATTTTCGGAAAATCATCGGGAAAAACCCTTTACCAAAACATGACTGTGAACAACTTTGTGTACTTCAATTTCATTCTGGAGCTTCTGTTTTCGATTTATAGATTGTCAAATTCCTGATATGGAGTGCAATTTCAACCGAACAGTGCAATTTGGGATAAATTGCACTGCTCTCACTCAATCAGAATCGAGAAATTTTGTTGAGTACATGATTATTAAAGACTCTATGTCGACCGGCATCCATTGCGGGCATTTGTTTTTGTTTTGATTCAAGAATTCCACCTGGCGTTCCTCGCTAGCCTTCTTGACGGCCATCTTGACCTCTCAAGACATCAGAAGACGAATTGCAGAGGATTAATGTTTATGGTGAGTTTTAAGTTTCTATGAAACGCCAACAAGTCAATAGACAATACGGTCGGTATTTATCTGTGTTTCTTTCAATTCAATTTTACTGAAGGTTGCCGGCGAAGCCGAAGTTCTACACGAAGACAGAGCCGATACGGCGATAGGATATTTTGCAGTTCAACTTTATACTTGTATTATTTCAATAAAAAAAAGATGGCCAAACACGTGGCTGCCCTTGTAGGACGGCTGACTTAGAATGTATGGCGAATAAGGCGAAGTGTGGTACATCGAGAAAGCCATGTGCAACTGAAGGTATGAACACCTGAAAAGAAAGTCAAAAGTTTGTGCAATCAACAAAACACCCGACTAAATATTTTTATCACAGCCAATGTTTCTGTATTACGAACAATATTTCAGAATTTAGAAACAGTTCCTCAAGGAAGCGCGCGTTATATAAGTGTACCAGGCTGTTCGCTAGTGAGGCAAAGAAGAGAACACCAAACAGGAAATAGCTAGTGTATTAAAGTACACGATATATATTTTTCAGAAGGATTTTAGTATAATCTACAGTGTCACTAAAGATTTCTTTAACGATTTAGCACGACGACAGAGTTGAAATTCTTGTAAAACTCCAGGGGGAGGGGGGGTACTCCCTTATATGGCCTAAACAGGGACGTGCGCTGCACAGGATCCGGTTTTTGGCCTCTGTCCTGAACAGGGTATATAATTTCATGAGAGTCTGTTCTACCTGTCCTAACCAGGGTATTGATTATTGCACGATTATCTTCATCTCACCGGTCTTTAACAAGTCATCAGTCAACAGAGTCTCCACAAGATCATTGTCACTCAATCATTGCAATTGCCAATAAAACATAATTGTGTAAAACAAGACAGTCTGTATTTTGTCATTTGTCCTAAACAGGGTCCTAAACTAGAGGGTGTTGTCCTACACAGGGTAGGTATTTAGAGTTTTACTGTACTAAACAGGGTCAGGGTTTCAACCCTATACCCAGACATGGGTCCAGTACCCCCTGGGGTAAAACTGTTGAACAATGGCCGTGGGAGCTTAGATTTTACAATCTTCATGATGAGTCACGAATCCAGGCCCAGAACCCGGAATTCCAGGAACGTTGTGCCTTGCTCCTGAGAATAAAATTTAATGTTACAGACGAAGGGAATGCATCACTTCATACGCCCTGGACGAAACAGACATGTTCTCGAAATTGCCATTCGCTGTAGGTGAAATTAGGTTGGATCCTCTAGACGTTTCAATGGCCAGCTACCGCAAGACAGCCTAGACAGTTTATTTTGTGGGAGCATGGCTATTTGGGGAAAGTAACAGTTATTCCTTCTTGTGCCGTAAAAAAGATCCATCAACATATCCCTCCCCAGACAATGTCTATATAGGCTTGAGATCGGAGTTGAAAAGTCCCCCCGGAGGGGTGGGGGCTCCCATATAAAAGTGATGGGATGCTTGTTGAAAGATTCCAAAGGAACCCTTAAAAGGTACCAAAATCTCATTTTTCTGGGCATGGCCAAAATTATTTTTTACCCCTAAGAGGTAGCAATACTAGCTATTTTAATATCTTACTTGGTTTACTCTGAATACCATAAAGTACTGTTGGCATTTCAAATAAAACACCCAGAGGTACCAAAATATGTGTTTTTAACCCAAAAGGTATGATGACGATCGCCATCAGCGAGATATAGGGAGTCGCCCCCCTGAGAGTCCCCCCCCCCCCCCCCAGATCGTTTTTCAAACTAATTTATCTTCAGAATATTCTTTAAACAAGTTTGCTTCCATGAATTGTTTTGCGATGATCATCTGCTTGTAGGATTTCTTGGTTAACTTTTTTCCTTGCACATTTTTTTAGTGAGGAGTTGTCAACCACAGTCCAGTGGTTTCTAATGGTCCACCCCTTACGAATACTTTTCCTAAAGTGATAAAGTGTCCGAAGACTACTGCAATGCTGATCAAATACAACGCTTGTCGAGGTTTATACGATATTTCGGCTGGCCAGTACCAGCCTTCTTCAGGTTTATTTTACAGTGGAGGTCACAAATGGATACAAGGCTTATATAAATTGCTAATTACGTAACTATGAGCGGAAATTACAAAATCGATGACATATGTTTTATACAATAGTAACACATAAAAGGAAATTACGAAATAGGTTTGAAAAGATAGTACAGATAGAGTAACAGCCGACAATAAAGGTCAAACGGTGAAATTACATTTCATCACGTCTATTCATTCCGAGTGGTTCGAGGGTTTTAGCTTTATAGATGAGATATGATTCACGTGCTTTTCTCACGGAATCACGTTTAGAATAGATGACTTCTAAAGGAATAAGGAGCATGTCAGTACTAGAATGGTTAGGGCTGAGAAAATGTTCAGAAACGGCTGTAGGTTTAGATTTGATATTGGATTTATCTACAGGTCGTCTGTGTTCGTTAAAACGGTCTTTGAGGCATCGTTTTGTTTCTCCGATGTATTGTGAATTACAGTAGTGACATTGAACCATGTAAATTACGTTTTTAGTATTACATGTAATGTGAGATTTGATATGGTGAGTTTCGCCAGTGGAGGAAAAAGTGTATTGTTTGAGGCCATGTTCGATGTAAGGGCAGGTAATGCAGTTTTTACCGCAGCGATAAGAGCCGGGTGGCAATGGTGTTAGTATCGTTAGGTAACTGAGCTCTTACTAAAATGTCACTTATGTTATTACAGCGGCGGTGGGCTACTAAGGGAAGATTTTTGAAAATTATTTGGGAACGTTTAGATGAATAGAGAATGTTAGAGTGTTTATGAATTATTGATGAGATGTTAGGTAGTGCTGGATTATATGTAATGATAAAAGGAATACGGTCTGCATCTGGCTTGGGTTTGTTTTGTAAAGCATCAGTGCGAGAAATGTTAGATGCACGTAGTATTTGTGTCTTAGAAAGTAAGATTATAGCCGCGTTTGTTAAGGTATGTTATTAATTCATTAGTGCGTTTCTTAAAGCTATCGTCCGAAGAGCAAATGCGGCGAAGGCGAAGTGAAAGGCTATACGGGATAGAGTATTTAGTGTGACCGGGGTGACAAGACGTTTTAAGAAGGTACTGGTGTTTGTCAGTGGGTTTGGTGTACAAGTCTGTTTCTATAAATCCGTTTTTAAGTAAAACGTTAACGTCGAGAAATGGGATGTTAATGGAAGAATGGGAAGAAGTGAACTTGATGGTAGGGTGGAGGTTATTGAGATAATTAATGAATATTTTCAGTCGATCCAGTCCTTCGGTCCAGATCACGAAAATATCATCAATATATCTCAACCACGTGTGTGGCTGGTAGGGTGAATTAGATAGTGCGTCACGTTCGAATTTAGCGAGAAATAAGTTGGCGAAGGAAGGAGCCATTTTAGTACGCATGGCTGTTCCATGTATTTGTAGATAGTGTTGTTGATTAAACGAGAAATTATTCATAGTAAGAATCATGCATATAAGGTCGCAGATGGTTTCTGTGGGTACATGTTTATTAACGCGGTTACGAAGAAAATAGCGACAAGCATCAATGCCTTCATTATGCGGAATGTTAGTATATAAGGAGGAAACGTCGAGAGTTACGAGCAAAGCGTTATCAGGGAGCTTGTTAAAGAGGGAAAGTTTATTAAGAAAGTCAGTAGTGTCCTTAACATAAGAAGGAGTGGTGGTAACTAACGGTTTAAGATGATAATCAACGAATTGCGAGATGCGTTCTGTGGGGTGGTTATTAGAGGATATTATGGGTCGTCCAGGATTATTGTTTTTGTGTATTTTAGGTAATATGTAGAAGCGTCCTGGTTTGGCGTCGTTATGTACGAGGTACTGTCTTGTTTTCATATCAATCATGTTTTCGTTGAACATACGATTAACGTATTCTGTTACTCGTTTCTGTATGTCGTTGGTTTTGTCGGCATCAAGTTGTTTATAAAATGTAGGATTGTTAAGTTGTCGTTTACATTCGTCGATGTACCATGTTTTGTCCATTACAACTGTTCCCGATCCTTTGTCAGCAGATTTGATTACCATGTCGTGTCGTCGTTTGAGGTTATATAAGGCTTTACGTTGGAGTTTAGAAAGATTGTCAACAATACTGGTAGGTTTCGTTGTAAGTATGTCTTGTTTAACGGCGCTTAAAAAAGCATTAAGTGCAGCATCTCTGTCTGTAGGAGGTGTCCAAGAGCTTTTAGGGTGAAAAGGATTACGTTCGTATTTACTATTAGTTTCGTCATAAAAGAATTCAGTGAGTCGCAAATATTTATTACGTCGTGCAAATTCGTCAAAGTCAGCATTAACTTCCGACCAGTTGATTAGTCGAGGATTAGGGCAAAAGGTTAAGCCGTGTGCAAGGACTTGGATTTCGTCATCAGAAAGAGTAATATTAGATAGATTAATTACAGCTGAGGTATCAAGAAGTACGTGTTTGTTTTTATTATGCTGTTTCTTAGTGTTCTTACGTCGGGTCCGTTTACGTTTCTGTACTGTTATGTCGTTGTGATCCGTAGTCAATGGATCTTGGTGGGCTTGTTGAGTTAAGTTGACTGTCACGATGTTAGTTATGGTAGAATGATTATTTCTACAAGAGAAAGTTGTACGTTTGTGCGATCTACGATTACGAAGTGCGAGTTCTAGAGATTGAGCCATAGAATTAAGCTTATTCGTGTAATAGTTAAAACAATAAGTAGTGCTGACTTGTCGTAAATGTTCCTTGTGTTGTGAAAGTTCCTTTTGAAGTGTTTTTAATTTCTTGAGGCATTCTTTGGTGAGTAGTTTGAGGTGCATGCGGCTTGTAGTGACTTGAATTTTCTTCCACTGTTTGTGGAACCACGGATTGCTTGTCTGTATAGTAGGTCGGCATTTGGATAACAGTCCATACGGGATAATGTTGTTGTTCTGGTAATAGTTGTAGTTGTAGAAGTGGTGTTGGTATCGAACAATTTTCCTATAGCCCACTTTCGATATAGCATAGGGAGTGGCACGGCTGTTTCAACACGCTGAATTCGCGACATTAGGTTCCAGTCAATTGCGCGGTTAAGCCAGCAACGCCTGTAACATTGCCTTGCTGAGATAGCCGCCATTATGTTTGTGAGTCGTGTTCCACGAGTAGATGAAGCCTCAAAAGAACTACCTCCAAAACGTGCACATCTTTAATTTTGATTGACTAATTTTGCACGTCTAGTAGAAATATAGTAAGAAATGACCAGTTTATCAAAAAAACTAGCACTAATTGTGAATACGAGCATGAAACCTGTGGAGCTTTTGATCCGTAATGTCCACACCCGACTTTTTCCAGATATGAAAATGGAAGTTTTTCAAAGAAACAGTGGGGATTATATGAGCAATTGATGGACAAAGGTAAGTTATTACTTTTTAGTTATGGTTCCATTTCACCACAAAGTGACCTCAAAAAGTTGTTACCATTTTTTTTCCGGACTGAGTAAAACGCAGGGTGCAGGGCACGCAGGGCACGCAGGGCACGCAGGGCACGCAGGGCACGCAGGGCACGCAGGGCACGCAGGGCACGCAGGGCACGCAGGGCACGCAGGGCACGCAGGGCACGCAGGGCACGCAGGGCACGCAGGGCACGCAGGGCACGCAGGGCACGCAGGGCACGCAGGGCACGCAGGGCACGCAGGGCACGCAGGGCACGCAGGGCACGCAGGGCACGCAGGGCACGCAGGGCACGCAGTAAAAGGGTAGCGACAAAACGGCTGAGGGTCCATGGACCACACCCGTGGACCACCCATAAATTTCATATATTTTTCGAGAATGAACGTTTTTACATTTATAGCGAGTTTGAATTGTGGCAAGTCTAACATTTTTACTTTGTGTTCTGGTGACACAGACTGTTATCGTAGTTTTGCCTTTACTTGCTGTTGCATTAAACAGTATCTAAAAACCTAGGAGGCCTTGACTTTCCTTACCTATTCCACTACAAGTAAAGGCAAGGAACTGTTTTCCGAGAACCGGAGCGCCATAGATATAGGAAGAAAGAAAAACTTCTGTCCCCTAAGTGCACTAATTTAAGTCGGTAGTTGAATGACCGAGTGGTTAGAGCGTTCGTCTTTTAATCCAGAGGTCCGGAGTTCAAATCTCGGAGCGCACAATTTTTGTCGATTTTTTTCTTCTTCCTCTTTTTAAGTTTTCTTCTTAGTGTTCTACCTTCCACACCAGTAGTATTCTTTAAACCCACCATCAGCCAGCTACAAAATTAATATTCGCTCCTTGCTGAAGTCATTGTTTACCTGATTTCTGCCTCGTTTAATAGCGTAAATTAAATTTCAAGCTAAAACAGACAGACTACATCAGTTGAAAGAGAATTTTAAACTCAGTAATCACCGAAAATTTGAGTGATAATAAATAATTTGAGGAATGAGCGATTAAAAATCTCAAAATTTATAAGGAATAACTCTGTCACCCAGCCCATTTTACAGTTTTGAAAAAGTCAATTTCACCATAAATATTTAACATATGAATCTCAAATTTTCGGTGATTACTGAGTTTAAAGGCAAAACTACGATAACAGTCTGTGTCACTAGAACACAAAGTAAAAATGTTAGACTTGCCACAAGTCAAACTCGCTATAAATGTAAAAACATATATGAAATTTATGAGTGGTCCACGGGGTGGTCCATGGTCCTGGTCCATGGACCCCAGCCGTTTTGTCGCTACCCTTTTACTTTCACTCTAAAATTAGCATAATATTTGCCATGTGAACAATTGACCTTTGCAATCTGATATTCCAAAGGTACTAAATTATGTAACTCTATTGTTTTGAACACCATGCGTACCCTGCGTGCCCTGCGTACCCTGCGTACCCTGCGTACCCTGCGTACCCTGCGTACCCTGCGTACCCTGCGTGCCCTGCGTGCCCTGCACCCTGCGTTTTACTCCGTCCGGTTTTTTTCAGGCTTGACTGCCACTAGTGCATGGTGTGCTTTCAGTTTCAGTTTATGCTATTTTATACAAATTATGTCCACTGGCCTGGCACAGCACCTAATCAACATCTGCTTCGACTGTCCTAAATGCAGCCACCTGAAAAGCGAAGTCAGAACCACGATCTGTGTATTTAAGGTAAGTTTTAGCCCCTGCCTTCTTTTATTCATAATCCTGCATTCGTAACCTTAATATTCCAACTTAGCCTTAGGCCTAATAATACATTTGTACTTGCATATATGTACATAATTATTGTTTCTGGCAGGTTTCCAGAAAATTATTATTATCCTGTTCCCAATTCGGATGGGACAATTTGCAGGTGTTTGTCCAGTGATGATGAAGCCGGCTAGAGAAACACTTAAGCTATGTTGGTAGTATTTCAGATACATGCCGTATTGCTTACATACCCTATCTAAACATAAGTGACAGTGCTCTTGAATCGGTTAGTATGATTATGATCGGTACCAAAATTCCTATGTAAATTGTTTGCCATCCATAATTTGTATGTAAAAAAATTCTGCAGTTGTACAAAACTTGAAAGTAAATTACTTCCCCTGAATCTGCTGTCTGCCATTTTTGGAAGGCAAGTAAACTACCCTAGGGATCTATCATGTGTAGAAGTTGAGCAGAACCAGAAGCCTTTAGGCTTTATGGGGGTCATTTCTATAAACTGCATGTAATGACCTTTTCCTGTGTTTGCCAAAATATATGTACAACAACATGCACTACTGTGTCACTAAAATATTATCAGAATTATACTTTAACTACTCTTCTTTTGGGAATCTCTTTTTCACAGGGGGAGTTCGACCAATGTTGGATGGATGGGATCTTCTGTGCTGTCTTTTACCATCAGCTGAATAGATCTCTCTTCAGCTGATTCATTCGAAAATGCAAAGGCTTAGCAACTTGCTCTCCCATCATTCCAGTACCCATCCTGATACTCTCCACCCAATTCATCACATGTTTCTCCAAGATGTTTAGCTTTGGAGTTAAACTGGCTGTAGGGAAATGGTTTTTGTAATAAGCCATGAAGAAATTACTATATGTACACATGTATATTATATACCACACAAGTGAAAAGTATTTTCACGCGCCCTGATTGGCTACTCTGAATATCCTGCACTATTCACTCCCGGCTTGGTGATAAAATGGCACTCGTGACGTATTTACTTGAGAATGGCATTTTGAACTTTCTGACTATTTCACTTATATGTGGTATATAATAAAACAATTATTCACTTCAGTGTCGGTGACTAGCAGTGGATATTTACCTCAAACAATTTAAAGGAAGTGCCTAGCCACATTTGTTTACGCAGGAATAATATGTGCCGCGTCAGGCAAAAAGGGCCCGGACGACATTCAAGTTAAATAATTCCTACAACACTGTTGCTAATAACAGGTTGAAGATTGTATTGTATTCTTGACGAGAAGCGCTACATTTCATTCCTAACAATAAATGTCAGTTTCAAGAAATTGACAACAAAAATCTGGGGTGAAATTTACGTGATTTTGATGCAAGGGCGCGATTACAAATATGACCACAAAAATTAGGAATCCTGTCAGAGGGGATGATTTTGATGTATGACATTCATTTATACCTGCTGGTATTAAAGAGTAAAAAATTGATAAGATGAACAAGATGATCACTTTTTGGCCAAAAAAAATCTTTTCTGCAGTCATTCTACTCCCCGTAGCTCATAATATGATGTTAGCAATAGTACAAGTTACACCTTGAAACAATCGTCTGATGATAATGAATCATTTGCGCCTGCTAAAATTGTGATCACACCCTCATGTAAAAATATCGTAAATTTCGTCTTCAATTTCACTGGTCAATTTCACTACTTGTAGTAGCACAATGTGGCGCTCGTGATGCATATTGTAATCGCACCACAAGTATAAAAAACATGGTACAATTTCAAAAAACATTTACATATTATGTCGTCCGGGCCCTTTTTGCCTGACGCGGCCCATATGTTTTACTTACTCAGCATTTGCATACAAGTGGAAACAAACAGCGTCTGACAGACTGTCTATTTGCACTGCTGCTGTTAGCCTTACCTCAGTTCCCTCTTTGATCTTAATATAAAATGGCATTTCCTCGATTGGCATCAAACCAATTAAACTCCTCGTCCTGGTCAACTTCGCACTGTTGTTTTTCACTGGCCAGTTGAATACGAAAGCTGTGTAGCCAACTATACATAAAGATATTGGGTCGACTTTTTAAACAAACTCTTAAACACCGTCTATTGTTTTGAACACACTAATACAATATACGGTGTTCGAGATTTAATTTAGACTAGTATTTTTATTTAAAAATCGGCTTAGGGCAGATTTTGTATGAGTGGGACAAACTACGACATGTCGGTCACCGTGCTGTACTGTAATTCTGTGATTTGATTTGATCAGAAGGACGTAAACAATGGGACACCATTTCAACGTCACAGCATGCTGTACGGTAACCGTGCTGTAGTCAATGCTATAGTTTGTCCCACTCATACGAAATCTGCTTTATCGTTCTTTAAGAACAGGCGTATTTGGTTTACTCATTTGGAATGTTCATATAGCTCAATATGTTGGCAAAATACAATATGTGAACAATTTGCCGTCTCGTGTATCGTATTGTTCCAAGGCAATCCGAGCGTTGCTTTCATAGCTAAACCTTCCATGGGCTTGATGTTAACTCCCATTCCCGCTTCCTTCGCAATCGTCGTGCGTTCTTTTGCCCCAAGTCTTATCATTTCTAAAGCGTGTACTTTCTGTACCTGTCCCTTTACTTTTAATTACTGGATGCAAGCTACCTGAAGGTCACGGGTACTGTTCCGTAAACAGGGAACAATTTGTACGTGAAGAGGCTAATGATATATACAAGCCATCCAGCGGAGGAGTGCAAGATTTGTTACGAACGACTATCATCGTACCAGCAGTGTTTCCAACATGATGGACACTCTTAAGTGGGACAACCTCGAAGCACGTAGATCGCTCACTGACCTTACGATGTTCTACAAAATTCACTCGGGCATGGTGAACCTTAAATTCCCACCCGAGATGGTGATATCAGATCCTAGAACCAGACCTTGTAATCCTGAGAATTTTCGCCATCTACAGTCATCTGTAAATGCATTTAGACAGACGTTCGTTCTACGCCGTGGGCGTTTCAAGCACAAGCTCGTGCCTCCCTCTGAGTCACCTAAATTTATTATTTGTAATATTTGATTATTTATTTCTAATGTAATTTTCTGTCACTTGACAATTAACTTAATGAATTCACTAGTAGTTTTTAGAACTGTCCACCGGCACAGAACACTGTACCAGCCTGCCGAGATTAGCTTTAAGCTATATATGGCAGTACATATATTTAGCTTTAGACAAGTGTAAATAGGTAAAAAAAGGTCATACAAAAACCCGACTAATTCACGTGAAGCTTAAATTCATATACTTTACTTAGGGTTCCTCGTGTTTGAAGCTTGATTAGCTTGAAATCACTGGAGACGAGCATGCTTTTAACCCGCAAATATGCAGCGAGCTGCTTTCAGTTTCTACTTTATCTAGGGGTTTACCAAGCGGCGCCTCGAGTACCTTCTCCACAGCATGTGCCAACGTGGCTTTCCCATGGGTTCGGTAGTTCGTACATGGTCGCTCGTGTCCATCTAAAAGCTCCAGTCTGACACCATTTTTACAAACTTTACATAACTATAATGCAGCCACCAGCATATTTTGCTGCAGTCGTGGGGCATCCGTTATTGATACAGCGGCGAGTTGGGACTTACAGACGGGCAAAGGCTTAAATTTCAGCAGGTAGGCGTGAACAAAACATTGTTCGAGGCATTTCCTGCAAGAGTAGTGTTCGCATAATTCTTGTATTGGCTGCTGCAGGATGTTCTTGGAAATTTGGCAATGCAACTCTTCTGACAGATCGAGAAAACATTATGCTTCTGGCATTGAACCTGGATGAGAAGTTTAGGCGCAGTTTCAGTTGGAATTATCTTTACGCTAACACGTGTTTGGTCGTGACAAGTTAATATTTTGGGTGGGTCGTACTCTCCCATTGATCCTTTCTTTTTTTCGTTTTTCCGCCTTGGCAATGCAATGGCAGCATGGGATTTCACTCAAATGGTTTAGTGGCGAGCCATCGCGCGCTTTGTTCTCTTTTCTTTCTTTAGCATGTTGGACCAACATTCGAAACACCGCCTCTTGGTGAACATCGGGCTTGTCAACAGAAACGTCTACTGAGAGAACCTTGAGAAATTAGTGTAACGCCTCGGGAGGTTTGACAGCGGTATACACTACCTGCCTGTAACGCTCACATAGCCACGGCAACACCGCTGGAGCTGGCTTTGCTGATACTCTTGCATATTTTGTCTCAGTCATCGCTGAAATTGATACATTGTCAACATCGTCGTTGCACGTGTAAAGTTTTACTCATGGTTATGAAGAAAAAAATGGTAACACCATTTCACAGCAAGAAAACAGAAAAGAAGATAAAGCTGATTTTAGACGTCTGGTCAAATAATATTTGCATTGCTCACATAATGCACATTTAAGTCTTGAAAATTCTATTGACAATCAAAAAGCTACGAGTGTATTCGATAGGAGTTTTGAGGTTTACAGCAGTTACAATGTTGTTTTCCAGAAATAATACAGATTTGACTCCACACTTAGCACGATATCCCTTTTGTCTCGTAGAATACTCAATCTGTCGGTCTTCATACAATGCTGAGACGAATAAAGTTCGTCAAGAAAGCCTATCCTTGGCAACAACATATTGACCGAGCTGCGGCCTGGAACCTAATGTCGCGCGCGAAACAGCCGTGAGTGGAGTCAGGTAGGCTCTCACAAATATTAGTCAGAGAAACAAAGTTGAGGGTTTATATCAGGTTTATATCAAGTTTTACAACATCAAATTTCCAAGGAAAATATCAGATTTTAGGCTCAAGACATAAACTCTGTATTCACTGCTTTCTTATCCCAAAATTGTGCAATTTGTTGGAGGACACTTTGCATAAATACAATAGTTATTCCTCTCTCCTGGAACAACTCATCTTTTCCAAAAACATTGTCCCATGGAAGATAAAAAAGCTATTGTGTTTATGCAAAGTGCCCTCCAATAATTGTAAAATTTTGGTTTGAGAAAGTGGTGAATCTTTATTGTTCAAATAAAATAACACTTCCTGTGCTCTCATTGGACACAGATGACCAGACACGTGACTAGGCAATATGAGAGCATAGTGGAAGGTGCTCAGCTAGCACTATTGCAAAAAAAAACAGAGTAACAACAATAATAACAACAATAGAGTTTCTGTTGTGGGCCTATAGTGCGATATTCATTTATCTGACATATATTAGTTGTTAGAAATCAATTGTGCTCTATCAGCAATGCTGCAATCTAATTGGCTAAGCTACTCACTATAACACTTGTGTGGTATATACTAAAAACATTATTCAACACAGATCCAGTGACAATTGGTGGATATTTACCTCCCTGTGAAGTGACATGGCAAGTTACGGTGTCACAACTTCAACATGGGCCACCACATTGTCAAATTTGATTGGCTTGGAAGCTACTGATGTCTGGGCCTTTAAATTTTATTGGCTTGGGGACTACCAAAGTCTGGATGATTTGTTATAAACTTGTGCTGTGACTGGCTGGTTAGAGTCGGGTGTAAATATCCAATACTAGTCACAGACACTGTAAGGGATATTTATTTAATTATTTCTTAGCCCTAAATCTGCTGCAATATTAAGTAATCAAATAAATCAATTCTGGGCTTTCTCGTAAAGCAATAGTTGGAGCCAGATGTCTTGGATGTTGTTGTGGCAGAGGCACTACCCTTTTGGCTACTTGTCATAAGCTCTTGCTTTAAAATTATGTGCTGTTATATAAGGGATAAGTGTTTTTGAGGAATAATTCTCAAGTTGTGATTCTAATTGTCACCACAGAGCTAAGGCTTATGATTTGAGAAATAGGCTTTTAGTGTGAAACCCTGATCCTTGGGCCTAGCTATTACAAGGTTACTCTTGTAATTTTGAGAATGCATAAAAAAAATGAAATTCCCTATTCTATAGAAGACTTAACCTATCCAAACTTGAAGCTAAATACTGAAGAACTTCAAGAATGTTAAAGGTAAATTGTATAGCCTACGTGTTACTGTATATCAGACCAATACGACTGTGAAACCTGCATGCAACTTTACTCACTCATGAAATTACATAATGATAGTGACATGACATGTATAACGTTGTTGAGGTAGAGTTTGCTCGTGCTGATCACCTCCAGATCCTGTTGTGCTGATTGGACATGAACTGAAGACGAGACCAATACGTAAGAAAGATAAGAACATATTTACGTGAGTAGAGCAGAGAGTGAGAACAGACTACAAACTCAAGTACAGAGCGCAAACAATTTCAAGTATTAGTTACTGCAGTAAAACTTGAGCGAATTCACTGACCGTGAGTCTTGAATAACCCTTCGAGGCTTTCCAATCCCTCCACTGGCCTTGTACCGCCGGATTCTCTTAAGTATATCACTTTCAAAGTCACTGGTTTTTTGGGCCGTCCTCCTCTACCTAGTTGCCGTTTTGGTTCCTTGGACGCCATGTTCTAAAAGATGGACGACTCTAAACTCATGACTCATAACAGGTCTAACAAGAGTATAGAATTGAATGATTTTTGCGAAATAACTGAATGTAAAGTTAACTGATTGACTTTTGAGAGTATTTTTTTCCAAAAAGTCGCTATGATTACAAGGATGGAAGAAGATTACTGAACCATACCGTCTAACTCGCTAAAATTCGAGGTTTCGTATGATACGAAACCTCCAAAGCGCCCGCATTGCATGCCTCGACAAAGAGTCTTTAAAGAAACACTCATGCACATGTATACCACAACCAACTGTTCAAAATGGATTTAAAATCGTACACATATTATCGCATCTACAATGTATTAAATAGTGCCAGAAAGTGCAGGAAAATGCGCATCCGAGAAACTGAAATTCAAGTTCGTAGCTGCTTTCAGTTTTTGGTCACTTGTTCAGAGATATCTCTCATTAGTAAATTTGGAAACTGCAAAAAAATAGTACAAAAAAAATCGTGCAGAGGCGCGAAAAAAATTCTGCACCGATATGGGCAGAAATAATAAATAATTGCAAGTTAAAAATGTCCCCCCCCCCCCCAAAAAAAAAAAATTCTAAAGGTCCGACCTGAAAATATGGGTTATCGCTAAGTTAATCTAAACTTATTGACTTAGTTGACAGCTTGTCATCTATTTTGATGTTTGAGGTAATTAAATCGTACTTTGTGGTTTCCGAACTGTCAACATGCATCATATGTCATTATCAGATGCCTCTCAGACAGGCGTCTGGTTTTCTCTAGGCTCTATAGTTTGCCTGGTTTACTATAGTTTGAAATATTTAAAACAAAGAAAAATATAGTTTCAATACATTTTCACTCGTGTTCACCTTTTATTCACTCGTGTTCACCTACTTTACCATATTTTTCACTCGTGTTCACTCGTGTGTAGTTTTAGTCAATATTCTGTTTAAGGACTCAAAAGGGAATTGTTAATTTCAAGTAATACCAAAAAGCCCAGCCAATGCAAGAAGACAAAACGCATTTTATTGACACGGTTCTCGTAAACCTGCTGTTAATCCAGCGTATAATTATTTAATAACCGAATCCACAACTTCTGGCCACAGGGTAAGACACGTTAATATGGTACAAATATAAATATACATTTGAGACAATCATCTATTAGTACTCGGAACCTGCAGTATAACAGAACAGCAGACTAAATTGTAAACGTGTGTTACATGAATAAGTAGTGTTTACAGCCGGTAAAAAGTCAACTTTTTAATTTACATACGAGAAAAACAAAAATATATTTTGTAGTGTAGTGTATTTCATCTTCAATCTCATTGGGAACACACCATCAGAAATCTACAGAAAGGTAGTCCGAAATAAAAAATAAAAATCCTGGAACGCCAAAATATCAAAGAAAAATACCTACCTTCCACAGCCAAGGGGCCAAAAACAAATGGCTGCACTGATGTATATAGCGATACTTACTGTTTGTAAATACTGACGTCATTTATATATTTGCATTATTTTATAAGACTTATAAGTTAAGAGCATATAAGCTTCGATGAAAGGGCTTGCTTGCATTTTGGAAGAACAAGAAAGTAATTTGGCGATGAATAAGTACCGACTTGTGATATTTTATAAGCAACTGACTGCATTCACGCTTCGTTTCTGTGGTAAGTGCAAATGTGGCGTGACAAATGTGGCGTGACTGGCCTGTGTGACGTCACAGTAAGTATCGCTACATAGCGGCCCGAGTGAAAGCCCAGTTGGGCTCTTGTTTAGTCTTAGACTGCTAAATGATGGAACTTTAAAGACCCTGTGTCCGAGCCCTGATGGTGCTTTGCGCCAATGTTATGATTAGTTTGTTTATCAATGGCCGTATAAATTAAAGGCTAGCTTTTAGTCGAACTAAAATGCTCTCGATTGTTTATAAGTTTCATAAAAGAAGTACACATACACTTTGGATAACGAATTTCATAATTTCTACAGGATTAAAAACCCAATCGAGCCCACGAATTTTTCCCGGATGCTTCGAATATGATTTCAACAGTACTCGGCAGGAAGCCAGTCGTACTGCCTTTAGATTCTAATTCGGTTTACGAGTGCGACTTTTCACAACTCTACAAGCAAACACATACTCTTGCTACCTTGTTTTCATGTCTCCAGTATTGTTTAGCTGTATTTGAAGATCTCAACTTTCCTTGTGAATGATATATTTTGAGTGCAAAATGAAATGTCGTACTCGCACTCGCATTCGCATTCGAGTCAAACTCACAGCGAAATAACAGCTGAACTCGGCAGATTGCAGTTTGACCTTCTGGACTTTCTGGACGTACTGGAGGATGAAAAAAATGTTAGGGGCATTGCTTTCTCTGCTAATAAAAATGCAAAACATATACATATACAGATAAGAATCTGGTGTACTACTCTAAAAAGACAGGGGATTGTCACCCGGTACAGTAGCCTGGCCATTGCACTTACCACATACTCAACATTGTAAACTGCGTGGCAGCTATTAGCGCCGTAAGCAGTCCGAAAAATTAACTGACGGAATATGTCAGTAATATGTAAAGCGCCATGAGACTGTGGTGATATGGCGCTTTAGAAATATGGCCATTATTATAAGTCGTAACACCTCAGTGGAGCTGAGCCGTGCGAAATTATAATTACGAATGATCTTGATGCCAGAAGTGGTTGCTTTGTATTTCCAAGGAAGCCCGCCGGTCCCTTAGTGAAGCAAATCCCTGGGAAACTCACGTAGTAGTCCTTTTGAACCACAAGTGTTCTCTTGTAGACCTAGAGAATGTAAAATGTGGACTGCTGAAGGATTATTTGTCGAGTCGCTTCGCCCCGCTATCTGTTCTTTCTTCAGTCGACATTCCTCTACTCGCCACTCTAGACCGGGATTCGAAGAAATATTCGAACTAAAGTTAAGATAAAAGCAAGTCAGTTAAGCATATATATCTATAAATAATTACACGATGGCCCAAACTAGAGATCGATTTCGAAAGATTCGAGAGTCACAATAACAACACCGATCTTTCCGATTTTCGTAGCCTACGAAAATGATTTGCGCCCGCGAAGCACCATGGGCTCGGACACTGGGTCTTTAATATACGATTGATATATCTATATATGTGCGGGTGATCACCAGACTTCGGTGTTATTTTTTATTAAATGACTTGATTAATATTTTCAACATGTTGTCAAATATAGCGGTATGTCGATAAACTACATAAATTCACAGCAAATAGCGGAACAAATAGTGATTTATACTGCGTAGTCTTTCAGGGGAATAAATAAAGGAAATTCCCATGCACTTCCCGCTCTAGACTGCTAGCCATCTCTACTCGACTCAACTACTGGTTCCGCTAATTTTGTACGAGAGCGAAGCCCATAAAACAATTGTTACCCGAAGCGCGTTATCTAGTTAACCTGTCCAGTTATATCATTCTACGTTTCCGCTCTAAACCCAATATATTCATATAGAAATTGGTGGAAAC
Source organism: Actinernus sp. WN-2022 (assembly GCA_030867875.1). Lineage (NCBI taxonomy): Eukaryota > Metazoa > Cnidaria > Anthozoa > Actiniaria > Actinernidae > Actinernus > Actinernus sp. WN-2022. Next base: position 173,858 of record JAOWCC010000041.1, read on the forward strand.
AGTTAGTTGGGTAGGGTAGGCTAGCAGCATAGAGCCGGAAATGCATGTGAATTATCTTTATTTCCCTGAAAGACTCGCAACACCATGATATAGCTCCCTTAACGCAACCTGAGCCATAGTGGTCTTCATCCTTTTAGAAACGACAGAGAAAAGTAATTATCTTTGATATCTACATCACGCAAACCAAGCATATCTAATTGTCTGTAACCAGTAAGAAAATATATAAGTACATGCACAAGTTCTTAGTTCTGCTATAGAATATGAATATTATTTGATAAGATGTTATGGAAATTTTAGAAAATAAGTTGAGAGAATGAGGCTGTCTTTGAGTTCTATAGTGCTCGGAAACATGCAATTTAGATTTTTCGTTTAACTCAATTAATGTTTGCATGTTTAACTGAGCAGTTTCTAATTAAGAGGAGCAACAACAGAACAGGAAGAGTGTAGTATACTTATCACCATCCTCGTTATCACAAGAAAGCAAATAAGGTAATTTTCTGTCTATTGAACTCGACTCTTAAGGTAAAATTTGATATTAAAAACAGCAAACATTTTCTAAATCGAAAGATGAGAAAAAGTCACAACGAACAAGTAAGTTACTTGATAACCTCAAAGCTGGTAACACAGCACTATCATGTTTCACTTTCGCATGTTTCATATATTATTTTTGCTGTTTATTTACTTAGGTTAGGGTTATATCTTCTGATATTTTTAATAGAGTCGGTAAAGTTGTGTGTTTGCTATGATATGATATGTGCCACTGGATATTAGTTAGAATTTAAGATTCGAAGACCTCAACTCCTTCCGTAAAAACTCTCGACTAGTTTTCTCGCATTTCCTTTTTAAATAAGGATTGATAATAATGTTTATAATTAACTGCACGTTTGCGGAAATATTCTGTTTAAGGACTCAAAAGGGAATTATTAATTTCAAGTAATACCAAAAAGCCCAGCCAATGCAAAAAGACAAAACGCATTTTATTGACACGGTTCTCGTAAACCTGCTGTTAATCCAGCGTATAATTTTTTTAATAACCGAAGCCACAACTTCTTCCCACAGGGTAAGACACGTTAATTCCCAAAACATTTAGCTGATCCAAGCAGTAAACTTACGAAAATGTTCATCGGAGTTATGCAAAAAATATTGAACCAAAGGAACAGAAATAGAAAAAAAATGAAAACATTACACATGCTGAAATTTCAAGATAAGTAGTCAATTGCCAACCCCTCCTCCCACGTGTGTTTTACAAGCTCATATTCGAAGAGTAAAACGTGGTGCAATAAGAGAAGGAATGCCTCCCGAAGCTGTATAGCTGATCACTGCTTTCTTGTAGTTTGTGTTACAATGTATACTGATGGGAAACTGTTTTTAATTGTATAAACCATTTTTATCTAACCTCTGACTATGTACATCTACCACTAAAACAGGGGATGCATGTGTCACTCAAATTAAAAATGTTATCTAGAGAAAACGTTTCTAAACTTTATGGTAAGATAATTACACCATATGGTATCTTCAGTTGTTACCTATATATATCAACCTAAAACCATTTCAAAAACTGAAGCACTATAAGTTGATGCCTACACAGTAAAAAGAACTATTGTTAACTAGTTTGGGTCTCGGCTCGAAGGTATACGATTTGTATTTATTTTAATGTTTGGATAGCATAGTTTATCCCAAGCAAGTAAAACAGGAAGAGGTAAGAACATGTTATTACTACTTAAGATTTAATAAAATAAAACTAAAGTTATGACCTTACATTTAACCAGTAGTGAGTGTAGAACATTCGTTGAAACACGATTTGAAAACAAAATATTACTTCAACAAGAAATCAGCTCTATTCTCGCTTGATGAGTCACATTATATTCTAAGGTTACACTTGTATGAACTGAGCAAATGATGGTAATAACCTGAATTATCATATGGACGAGAATATGTTACCAGTTTCTAAACCATTCGTATATTCTATAGTTCACTCGCTGGAGTGAAATGTGGGAAATACGCCCATCTTCCCCACATGAGGAGCAAGAAAATGAACGTTGCGGGCAGATAAAAAACAAAAAAGAATGTAAAACACTCTAGACAATTTCTTGACTTCAATGAAGCATGACGAGCTTAGCTCGACTCAAAAAGTGGACTCCCTGCCGATTAGGTACATTTGGTGAACCTAATCGGCAGGGAGTCAGTTCAGAGAAAACAAAGGAGAATGTAACCTGAATACAGGCATATGTGGTTTTAGTGGATCTGTGGTAATTGCATAACTGTCACCACTTGGTGGCGCTAATAAGTTGAGCCTTCCCCGCTGCGCAATATTCCAAGTGTTAAAACCTATTAGCTATTAAAACGTAACTGTACGAAAATGCAATACAATAAGGCCGCATTTCTGTCGGAAAATCTTAACGTAAGAAAGTCTTATAAGTAAATGTAATTTGAAATCCAACATGATTTAACCAAGTTCCTTACTAAAACGAATTTTCAGTTTGTCTCCTGCCACGGATTTTGCCCTAAAACTGATATTGCAGCTCCTGGTTTCAGTTAGCCCGTTTTCCAAAGCGTGACTGAGTTATTCCGGAGTTTAATCCCAAATCCAAGGTTCAAGGTTCAAGGTTCTTTATTTTACACTATTTACAGGTACATATAGGTATGAAATTTGACATAGGATTACTGCGAGAAAAGAAAATTAACAAAAGTACTATATATGGTTTACAGGAATTGTGTGTAGTGGCCAAAGTAGCATTGAAGCTTTCGAGTTAGCCACTACCATCAGAATAAATATACGAGGACAGGTTTACCGGAAATGATATCAGAACTTCATATAGTAAGGAAATTAAGGAAAATAAGAAGAAAATAAAAAGAAAATACAGGTTTCAGTTATATATATATATACATATTACATGTACGTTATATGAAATAGACAGTAAATAGACTTAATATATATTACTACATAACATTCTCATTGGTGTATATATGTCAGGTCTGATTATCAAGTAAGAATAATTTATATTTTTTCTTAAAACTACTTTGAGGTAAACATTTGAGATAATAAGGTATTTTTTCCCATATCTTGGAAGCCATAGCTTTAAATGTAAATAGACCGTAATTTGTTCTGGCAGCTGGTCTGTATAAGTTTTGATTGGCTGCATATCTTGTATTATAGGAATGGACTTCAGAGGCAGATGTAATAAAGTTAAGGATTACAACTGGAGTATTTATTTTATCATTTTGAATTCTGTGTACAAGAGATGAAATTTTAAACTTAAAAATATTACTTAGTTTTAGGATTTGTAAGATTTCATAATAAGGGTTAACACTTTCTCTTTTGTTTGCAAAGAAGATACAACGAATACATTTATTTTGTTTGGAGGTAATTTTTTTAGCCTAGATTGGTAAGCAGTACCCCAACTCATTAATCCATAGTTTAAATAAGGGTATACAAGGGTATAATGTCTTAATTTACGGATAATTCCTATATTTTTTGCTAATTTATTGTTGACATGTTTTATTTGGTGATCCCAATTTAGGTGCTCATCTATATATACACCTAAGTATTTGATATATGTTTTTTGTTCTATTTTGCAGGTTGTTATACTTATATGTGGCGATGTTATTAGCATGTAATTTGTCTTTTTAAAATTAATTGATAATTTATTGGCTGCACAGTAGTTGAGTACATGGGTGAGCTCATCATTAATAACTGTTTCCAATTCACTTAAGTTATTGGATGAATAAAATAAATTGGTGTCATCAGCAAAGATTCTAAATGAAAACGTTTTTGATGAGTTTGGCAAATCGTTTATATATAAAAGGAAAAGTATAGGTCCTAGAGTAGACCCATGTGGAACACCACATATTACGTTTTTCAAACTAGATTCAGTATTACCAATTTTCACGTACTGTTTTCTATTGTTTAAGTAGCTAGAGAACCATTCATGTGGGACTCCCCGAATTCCATATTTGTTGATTTTTGCAAGTAGTATGTCATGGTTGATCGTGTCAAAAGCTTTAGAAAAATCGAGGAAAATTCCACAGGTTATTTGTTTTTCATCTATAGCTGTTTTTAGCTTTTCTATGATTTCCAAAATTGCTTGTTCGGTTGAGTGTCCTTTTCTGAATCCAAACTGGTAATTATATAATATTTTTGTTTTTCCAGAAAAAAAAATATTTGGTTATACACAAGTCTTTCTAACACTTTACTAAAGGGAGAGAGAATGGCTATTGGCCTATAATTGCCTAGCTCTGTCACAATACCACTCTTAAATATGGGAGTTATCCTAGATATTTTAAAAATATCAGTTACTATTCCTGTTGATAATGACTCATTGTATATTTTTGTGAATATGATTGATAGGGGCTCACTTGCAAGCTTAATAAGTTTATTTGGGATATCAATGGATGTTTTATTTTCGTTCAAGGTAGCAAACATTGTAAAAACTTGAGATTCAGTAACAGGTGAGAGGAAAAAGCTTGAGGATGGTGAGTGAGTGATATACTGAATGGGGTTAATATTATTAGTATTAATTGTGTTAGCTAGAGTTGGGCCTACATTAATAAAAAATATATTAAATTTCTCAGCAATGTCTGTTTGTTTAGTAAAAACACTATTTCCTTGTATGAACCTCGTAGGGTTCCTCGTAGGGTTCCCTTAGTCTTCCGTTTAATCAAAGTACCAATAAGTTTCCAAGTTGATTTTAGGTTGTCCTTACATTTTGAAAAATGGATATTGTAGTAATCTTTTTTGCTTTTACTTTTTAGGTGAATGAGCATGTTAGCATATTGCTTGTATTCATTAATTTTACATGGATTTTTACTAAGGAAATGTGTATGGTACATTTTTTGTTTCCTTTTTATTGATTTTAAGATACCATTTGTAATCCAAGGCTTTGTTAGTTGTTTTTTCTTTGATCGGGAAACATGTTTCATTGGAGCGTGTTTATTGACTATTTTTTTTATTGTGTTAATTGCATCTGTGGCTTTATCATTTATGTTTATATTTGGTACAAGGATGTCATCCCAGTTAATTAAGTTGATATCATGTAAGAATAGTTCACTATTAAATTTGGAATAGTCTCTAAAATACAGTTTACCATTTTATTTTATTTTTACTTGGGTATCAATTATACAGAATACTGGCAAGTGATCAGATATACCAATAGTTGCAATACCAGCAGTAATTTGGGAAATTGGAGAATTTGTATAGATATGGTCAATTAATGTTGAGGTATGATCAGTCAATCTTGTTGGTTTAGTGATAATAGGAAGAAAAGTATTAGTGTAGAGCATGTCTAAATACTCTTCAGTTTGAGAATGCATGTTGTATTTCAGAAAATCAATGTTCATATCACCTAAAATGTAGACTTGATAGTTATTAAGGTTTAGTGTTTTAAATATTTTTTCTAGTTGATTAGTAAATTATGTGAGGTTAGAAGTTGGGTGCCTATATATGCATCCAACAATAATGTGTGATTTATTGTTACCAGGGTCAATTTGCAACCAGCATGATTCCACTAATTCCATATCAAATTTAATATCAGGTCTAGGAATAGTTTTTAAATTATTAGACACGTAGATACCTGCACCACCAGCATGTGTTAGTGATTCGGTGTGAAAAAAGTTGTAAGATTGGATGTCAATATTAGTTACTGAGTTTTCACTTAATTTGGTCTCTGTTAATGCTAGGATGTCAGGTTTAACATTTAAAGAGTATAATATATCCTCTAGAAGATTTATGTTTTTTTGTAGACTCCTTACATTGCAGTGTAACATTGATAGAGATTTTGGTCCAGCTCTAACAAGTGCCTTGTTTAATTTAGAGGTTGAATAGTAGTCGGAGGTTGGCATAGACAACATTAAATCCGGATCACTTTCATCGAATTTGTCCGGATTACAAAGTAAACTATATAAATCAAAATCTGAGTTAAGTTTAAAAGACCAGTTGCCAGTCATAGCATTAAATTCCTTATCTGATAATGTATAGAATGGGAGATTACTTACTTGATTATCAGCCATGTTAATGTTGACCTGTTGTGCACTTGTGGGTCAAGTGCTGTATACCGATGTACATAAATGAAGAAATATTATAATGTTCATAAGTTCAGTTCTAATTAATACTTAATTAATACTGTGCCTGGCTCTCAAGAAAGTTTTCAAACTCCTCATGGGTTTTGAAGGACAACGGACGAGAAGTATCAGACTCTCGCAGCATGATTCTGCCATTAACCGTCCAAACATATTTAAAATTATGGTATTTCTTGTACGTATGAATACGACCAAAGAGGCGTTTTCTGTATGAAGTGAGGCTTTCATTAATATAGAGACAACGAAGACTAGAGCCCGTAAAAGGGCCTTAAAACCAGCTAATAAATCTTATTTTCTATCTATTAAATGGCGCGGCAATCTGAGCGAACTAAGAAAAACGCGATCTTTCATTACCGATTTATTCGAGGCAAGATATGCAGAACGTCTTTGAAGGACTCTTTATTGACAAGAAAAAAGACAGTGTCCATTCAACGGAAAAATAGCAAGGAAAAATGCAATATTTCCTCGAAGGGCGCTTAATCTAAATTTCACTTTCCGAAGGGGGCGCTTAATCTTGGATGGGTGCTTATTCGAGTGAGAGCGCTTACGTTTATTGGACGCGCAACTGTGAAATACCGTACTGATGAGGATTGAAAAGTCAGGGGGAAAAAAATGTCAAAGTCAGGGAAAAGTCGGAATTTTATTAATCTGGTCAGGGAAATTCGAAATTTCCTGTTAAAGTCGGAATTTTATTTTTAGTTTGACACGACGGCCCCTCATGCCTCAAAGTATCTGTGAGGGGAGGCTACAGGTTTTGATGACTTTTATTTTGGACGAAGAATGTCGAACAGTCTTATTATGGTCGTCAGTGAAAATTGTTTTCTGGTCAGCGAAAAGTCAGGGAATTATTTTTTTCCTGATTGGTTGGCAACCATGCCGATAAAATAAAAGTAATCAACAAGAACAATTATAACGTTTTCCACAGTCTGGGCTTTAAACGTTTTTACGGCAAGAGACACTTTGATACATTATGCACCAACCAGTCTTTATCTATATTCGTTTTGGGGGACGGGCCGGAGTGGGCGCTTAATAAAGGGAGGGAGCTTATTCGAGGAAATACGGTATCATACATGGATCAGAAGAAAAACGGCGCTTTTAACTATATCTATTTTTGTTATTCTGTAGGGTATTTTATCTTTCAATGTATGAGGATCACAAACTAGCTTGACTACTCGAGTCCATACTGCGGCAAATCCCTGTGCATGCGTCTCAGTATTAGTGATGGGTGCACGCATGTGCAAATTTCCCGCGCAATTTTTTTACGAAACCAAGACACAGCAACCAAAGACACAGGCAAGTTAATGCCCCAGTGCGATGCTGCTTTCTATGTTCACTAAGACTAAATAAAACATTTGACTTAAAATACGGGAGGCTCTTCCAAATTTATAAGCAGCTAAAGACACAGGCAAGTCAATGCCCCAGTGCGATGCTGCTTTCTATCTTCACTAAGACTAAATAAAACATTTGACTTAAAATACGAGAGGCTCTTCCAAATTTATAATCAGCTAAAGACACAGGCAAGTCAATGCCCCAGTGCGATGCTGCTTTCTATGTTCACCAAGACTAAATAAAACATTTGACTTAAAATACGAGAGGCTCTTCCAAATTTATAATCAGCTAAAGACACAGGCAAGTCAATGCCCCAGTGCGATGCTGCTTTCTATGCACACTAAGACTAATTAAAACATGTGACTTAAAATACTCGAGGCCCTTCCTAATTTTTTAGCAGCTTAAGACACAGGCAAGTCAATGCCTCAGTGCGATGCTACTCTCTATATGTACACTAAGACTAAATAAAACAATATGCGACTTAAAATACTAGAGGCCCTTCCTAATTTATAAACAGCTTAAGACACAGGCAACTCAATGTCCCAGTGCGATGCTGCTCTCTATATGTACACTAAGACTAAATAAAACAATATGCGACTTAAAATAATAGAGGCCCTTCCTAATTTATGAACAGCTTAAGACACGGACAAGTCAATGCCCCAGTGCGATGCTACTCTCTATATGTACACTATGACTAAATAAAACAATATGCGACTTAAAATACTAGAGGCCCTTCCTAATTTATAGGCAGGGAAAAAGACACAGGCAAGTCAATGCCCCAGTGCGATGCTGCTTTCTATGTAAACTAAAACTCTATATTATATAATACTAGTGCCTTATAGAAGCCCTTCGTCCCATGCTGCTCGTGCATGGTTCCCGCCATAAACGATTGAGTAAACGAGGCTATTAGCCTAAAACATCTCCGAGACTCGATCATATTTTGTTTGTCACAGGCCTCTTCCTGGGGTGTTTATAGGTAGGTCACTGGCGTTTGGCGGCTGATGCTTGAATAGCTCATTCTCCCGCGGTAGAATAATAAGTATAAATAAGAATAATAAAAAGAATTCTCTTGGTCTTCGACGTCTTGTCCTGCCCTGGATGGCTCACTAAAGCTTGGTAATTTCCCGGTTCGTAATTATTGACCAATGCAACTATTGCTTCAGCAATCCTCCTAGCTCCAGTGAGGCCAAACAAGGTTCTGTTCAGCGCGAAGTTTTTGCCCGAACCAGTCTTCGGGTACAGACTCCCCATTTTGCCGCCACCAATACGCCGCATTCACAGAGCGAATTTCGTTCTTGAGATGTTCAAAAGACGTATTCTTCAGAAATTCCAACACTCTTCCCCACGTACGTTACTTGATAGAGCAAACCAGTGCTTTTTAGCTGTATGGGAGCGAAGCTGGAGCGGGAGATTATTCACATTTATCTCGCCCAAATAACCGGCTGCCCAGCTGACAGCTGACATTACACAAGGACAAAAACCAGCAAAATAAGCCAGCTTACTTTTAAATTTTCTTTTAATTGTTTTGTTTTTAATCCATGTGATCCATTGCCATGAGACAGTTCATTCAATTCTTGTTCAAGTTGTCTGAAGAAAAAACCTTGCTTAATGTACTAATTTTAAGAACTGCTGGAATTTAATTTTAAGCTAGCTGCAATAGTTTTGTTCAGTTTTCTAGTTTTCGATTGTAAAGTTTATTTTGGAGATGTACAACAGTTAGTTATAAAACAACAAAGAGAGCAGCAAAGAGATAACTATTTTATTGTTTTATTGTGCTTGATGAACTGCCTGAAATCAAACTTTGCTTGTGTCAGTGTCTAGAAATTGACCTTTTCCACAGGTTATAGCTATTTCATCTGATATCCAGTCGCCTTTCTTTGAGATTTGGCTGTTCAATTGCCCTATATCATTATGACGTCAAATCAAAACAATCTATTGTTTAAACGCTAAGTATCACGGTCGTGGGAGGGGGACAAAACAGCAACAACACAAAGGAAATCGCTATCAAATGCATTTTGTAGAACGTAGAATAGCGGTAACAGCCACCAAATACGGTAAATATTGTGGGATAAACATTGATACAGCTGATATCTGGAAACCAGACAATTCGAAGTTAATTTTTCCTCAGCAGAGCAGATTTAGTTCAAAATTATATTGGTCATGTCGATTCTGTCCCCCTCATAAACAAGCCGTGACGTCATAATGATATAGGGCAATTTAAAGCAGGATTTTTCAAATTTTCACTTGATCTCAAACTCAAAGTAAACAAACTCGGTTCACCTGAGAGAACATCTGATTGTCTTTTTCAGTAAATTTCTAAGCCTAAGGGCATATTATAAACAAATAATAATATAGCACGATTTGTAGTGATATTTGGCATAAATACATATTTCAAAATTGTTCGTGGCACGATATTAACGAACAGTATTTATGCCAAATATCACTACAAGTACAAATCATGCTACTAATACTAATTCGACGTTTTACATACGTTTTTCGATATTTACCCTTCCAGTTCGGTTTCTACGCCTTTTCATGAGAAATCATGTTATTCTTTTGACAGTTTCAACTCGGTTTCCTGTACCCTGCGAGCATTGGTTTTCTAATCTCCTTGCCCTTGCCCAGTTCGGCAGTTGGTTTCCTGAGTCACATCGCCATATCTCGGTTTGTAAGTCATATCCATGCAGTTATTCTTTTGGCGATTTCAACTTTTTCTTATTGGTCGATCTCCATACAGTCACACCCAGTCCATTTCAGTGTTCCAAGTCGATGTTTGACTCCGGAGTCCGGGTTTGACTCTTTTTATAGTACAAAATGGCGACTGGAGAGAAATCCCATTCTCGCTCCCTGTTGAGGAGGTACTGGAAACGAGAATTAATTTAACGCATGCGCAAAAATGTTGCTGCATGGAACAAAAAAAAACAGCCTGCAGATTTAGACTCGGGCGATCACAGGTAGCCCGTGTAATCAGGTTTCATTCATATTATTTACTATTATTAGTAAATTAGTAATCAGTAATTAGTAATCAGATACATGTGTGTTGGTGAACTTTTTTTTTATTATTATGCAAACATGACAAAAATTAATTGAGTAATAATAATTTTAATTATAAAAACATTAATATTGAAAACTACAGTTCTAATATAATAATGATATCTATACTAAGAATCTCTGCTCACATATACATTGCATGTTCATGTTAATTCAAATCATAAGGGTTTTCAATGTTTTTAAGTTTTAGACTATCAATAATACTAATATGATTATAATTAATTGCATATTTATGTAAGTTGCATCTGAATCTTAAATTCAGAAACAGTTTACCATCTCAGAGCATCCATGAGCTTTATTTCATAGCAGACTTCATAGCCATTTCAAAAGGGGTCTACTTAATACAGAATACACATTTGGCATTTAAAAAGATATATATTTAAAAACTTGATTTTAAATGAACATGCATGATCATAAGCAGAGATCCTTAGCATTGATATCATTATTATAATATAACTACTATTAATTAAGTGTTTCTTTAATTACATACTGTCTGATTGTTATTACTATTATTACTAGGAGTTACCAATGGCTATTATGAAATAGAAGCCACTGGAAATATGTGCTTCATTCCAACATACTTCCCCACATTGCTTTCCTTTCCCAAATCAATTATTGTACTTACACAGACTGGACTATCACATTCATTCACTGGGCACCTAACCCTTCCCCCTCCTTCCTCAAAACTATTTAGAAAAAAGCTGACCCTCTTCCTGCCTTGAATTGATCCCATTAGGTGCATTAGCATTTCAGAGATATACACGATTCACCTCTGAAATAAGATCACATAAAATAATACTTCAAAAACTCATGAATAATTAATGAGCATTTTGTCCAATCAGATGAAGCAAATCAGTCACGTGCATGCTCCTTTATACCTGATAAAATCTCATCATTCTAAAAGTCCCGCGGAGGGATTTGAATTCTGTCCCAGAGGGAAACGGGGTTAATGATTGAGACAATGGAATTTCTATTGATGTTTCAGCTTTCTCACTGAATTGCTAATTAGGATGAACGTTTTATATAAAGAATATTAATGAACATGAAATTTTATATAAAGTTTCATCCTAATTAAGAATTCACTGATAAAGACCCAAAGATAGCAAAAAGTACACGGAACATAAGGTACCTAGATAATAAATTTTGCACTAAATTTACTAATATCAGCAGACTACCGAGATACACAGATAATATTTTTAAAATGAAGTTATCCAACTACCATTACTTGTTTACCGAGCCACTGTTTAGTTCCAATTATTAAACCAAACTCAAAGCCGTAAAATAATAAAAACGTGCATTAAACTTACATATTTTGTGCCGGAGCCAAAAATTTAGAGTCTGCCGTCATGTCAGTCACATCGCTTTCCAAGTCTTGAACTTTATCGAGGTACACCACGACACCAAATCCTTCAAGTGCAGATTCTACTTGCATTGCGAAACGCGGCTTCAAACAACATAGTATGGTAATTTCTTCATTTCATTCCCTTGAGATGTTCGTAATTGCAGGCGGTGATTACTCGAATATTTTGCATGGCGTTGTGAATACAAAGGTTCAATGGTTCATTAAGTAACCATTCCCTTGAGATGTGCGTCTTTCTTTCATTGCATTCTTAAAGCGTTTTTGAAGCCGTTTAAAACACTCACAGCACGTGTTTTATCAAGTCTAAAAATTCTCGGGCTTCGCCCTCGAATTTTTAAACTGGATAAAACACTGCTGTTCGTGTTTTAAACAGTACATAAAACAAGCAAATGACAACACATGATCTACCGTGCCTTTAAAATACGTTTACACAATTCATACAAATTTCATTTAAAAAATCAAGCTAAGAAAACATGGTCACTTATTATTATTGACGTTTGTTAGATTAGCCTTTCACATCATTTCAGAAAATAATTTTCACTGAGTGTGCACACACTTCATAAAATTTGTATACTACAGATGTACAGAAAATGGGGCCATACAGGAAATGGCCACTAATTATCTGGGGTATCAAAACCAGAGCCATGGCCAGGACTAGCATGCATCTACATTGTACTTATAACCTGAAATAGCCTTATACATGTATAGCCAGCCAGCTACACATACTATAATATTTGTATGTTAACATACATTTGTTACTAAAGACATATTTACAGCTACTTTCAAAGTCCAAGCCAGTTACACTGAAAATTAATTAAACCTCTGCATTATGCTAATAATGTAGTTTAAGTGTTAAACTTCAAATGAAAAGAGGATCATGAAAGAGGAGCTGCCAAGTTTTTCAAACAAATTAACAATTATCTTTGTTATATATAAACTCAGCAAGATAGTAGAGGTTTCTGCTGCATTAAAAATACATTAAAGTAAATACTTTTTAAAAATAGTTTTAGTCCTTCCTGTTGTACCGTGTTCCAATTAAAAACAGGTTTACAATTAACACAGTTTATTTTCTAAAATAAAGTATACATGAAAAATGTAGATTTGTTCTCAAAAATGTGCATGTAGTTTGCTATAGAGGCTATTTATATCTCTTTCAATTATCTTACACATGTATTTGTTTCACTTTGCTTGTGCTTGGGGAGAATAAAATGAAGATCAAGAGAAGTGATGGTGCTTGAAGAGTCAGTCTACACAGGCAAACATGCTCCTTTAGTCCAGATATTCAAAACATATTAAGTAAACACTGAGATAACTGGGAAGGGAAAGGTATACTATTGCAGACTTCCTTTTTGTGGGAAAACAACAAGAAATACTGTTTTGTGTAAAGCAAACAAAGGTTGGTTGAGAAAGTCCACATGCAGGCTCTTGATTTCTTACACCAACCACCTCCCTTACAGAACTGCATACAAGTCCCATACAACATAATCAGTGTCACCTCTCTAACATGGATAAAATTAAATGCATTTACGGAAGTGACGTTTTTTACGTCACTCGAAGTCCTCGCGGCTACTCGGTGGTGCATCGCGCAGAATGGCCTTTGTTCGAGGGACACTTTGAGATTTTGGACTACATTAAGGTCAACTAATTATAATATTAATGAGTTAGAGGATTGCCCTACGATTGGCTTAAATAAATGAGCTTTGGGAGTTGCTTGTCCCTAGCCGATCTCAAACGGAACGAGCTTTGGGAACTGCTAGTCCCAAGCCGATCTCAAGTGTGAAAGTCAATTCAATAGAAGTTCGTAAAACCAGGTAATGGAATGAAAGAGCCAAACAATAGTTTATCCACAAAACGACAAAGCCCTTCGGCTTAAACCTCATGCTCTCAATTTTTTCACAGCGTGTTCACATCGCATCGCAAATAAGTCTAAATACAGATTCTAGGACATTGTAGCTTTAAAATGAGATGTTATTCAAGCTTATCCGTGCCCTAGAAGTCAAACAAAAACGGATTCACAAAATGACCCACAAAGAAACTGAGCAAGCTGTGTTCATGCATGACTCACGTCGAAACGGGGAAAAAGCCCGTCGGCAAAACGACAAACAGTGTTCAAACTCTTTCTCAATTTTCTCCCAATCGTGTTCAAATCGCATCGCAAATAAGTCTGAATACATATTTTTGGAAGATGTAGCTTTATAGTGAAATGTTATTCAAGCTTATCCGTATCCTAGAAGTCAAACAAAATCGGATCCACAAAATCACCCACAAAGAAAGTTTAACTGAGCTAGTTGCCGAAGCGGTAAAAAAGCCGGTCGGCAAAACGGCTAGCAGCGTTCCAAGCCGTTCTCAATTTTCTCCCAGTCGTTTTCAAATCGCGTCGCAAATAAGTCTGAATAATGTAGCTTTAAAATGAGATGTTATTCAAGCTTATTCCTGTCCTAGAAGTCAAACAAAATCACCCAATGAAACTGAACTGAGAATAGTATAGGCTCGATAAATTGGGGATAATTCCGCTCCAATTCTCAAACATCGGTGTTTTATAACACAAACAATTCCCTTAAAGACTGGGATTCCAAATCCCTTTGCTCAAGAAGTACGAAAGTCGGTTGCTTAAAAGTTTACTCATGTGCTAACTGCTGAACTATGGATTTATCTACGTCATAACTGCGCAGTTTTGTGTATTTCCCTCGTTCGTTTAAAGAGCTGCAGGAACTTATATCTTTAAAGCAATGGCGATGAACAGGCTCGGGAAAAGTGCAATCTTGAAACGGAGCTGCGATATTATTATCAGCCATGATAGACTTTTAGAATCAGAATGTTAATAATGTTGAGCTTCTCTTTTCTTGTGCTAATAAAACTGGTATCCAAGCAACTAAAATGCAGTTGATATATTTAGCTTGCTTTAAAGTTCCCGCTTCGCTTTCAGGATCTTAATCACCTCCCATGGGACTCAACACCACGCTACTTGATAATTGTCAATAGATAAATCCGCTTCTACATACATTATCATAAGTGGCACGAAATGCCGTTTTAGTTTAACTTTTTACATTTTTTTATCCAAGGTACAGGGTTTTTTCTAACCGTTTGGGAAGCTTGAAGAATCATTTTAAAGCTTATTTTAGGGTCTACAAGAAGCCGATTGAAAATGACTTGTGCGTCTTATATTTCAGTAGAAATCGAGATCTGAATATTGGACTGAGCAGTTTTCCATACAAAATTCGGTCAAAACTCGCTTAGATTCAGAAGGCTAAGGTACAATGGTTTTTGAAAGATACAACTGAGGTCAATAGCTCTACTGATTTATGTGACCTTTAGCTTTAAAAAGCCGATTGAAAATGATTTTTTCTCCCAAAAATGAAGCTGCGAGAGCGCTTCAAACGTAAGCTAGTGGAAGCGTTTTCGCCATTTTCTTTGTATTTGAATCTCCCGCTCCTCATTAACTGGGCAATCGTTCAAGTACTTACGGGGACTTAATTATATTCAGAACTGGATATGTCCATTGATTCTGGGCGATGACTTAATTTCTTTATAGGATGCAGAAATGTGTTTTTCACATATTTCTTGTGTGTGAGGGATTAGTCGTATACAAATTCACGATGAAAGAAAAGGAGTGGAACGCTTTCTTTTCTTTGGAGATTTATTTAATTAAGTTAGAACATGAGATAATTTACCGGCGTATGTCTGCCAAACCAAAAATTCGATATTGATGACGTAGCGTGGCCAGGATGTGGTCACGTCATTTGATTGGGTGATATATGATAATTAAGTATATTAGTCAATCAAATGACGTGCCAAACCCGCTACGTCATCAGTATGGAATGGTTCGCCTCGAATCGCAGACGTCTCTCGAGGGACGCGTTTTGATTGTGGCTCCCGATGCTAGACGGCTGTATTCGCAGGATAGCTCACGGCTCAACTTCGAATGGATTCAGAGGCGGTAGGTTCTGGCTTCATAGCCGCTCCAAGCAACATCGGGCAGAATGGCGCGACACATCCGGGTCTTAAAGATTACAGTACACCGCCAAATTCGAAAATTAATTTGAACAGGACGGTCAATTTACAAAGGAAACAGTACAAAATGGCGATAGTGGCTTAAGGTTTGGTTTCTTTTCAACAGGAAAGAAAATCGCTACAAAAAACCAAAAGGGCGCAAAATATAGATAAGATGATAAACTTCACCATCCTTGAAAAATATTTCACCTAACACGGAACCTCAGGGTTTTTCGTGTGTTTTAAAGGGGAAATTTACTACTAGTGATATGCGAGAGCGATTTACGCACAAATAAAAACCTCTTCTAAAAACCAAAAGGGCGCAAAATCATGAACATATCCTGAAGGCCTTTACTGCCAAGTTTCAGCGCCAACCGACCACGATTAGTTATATGTTTTGAAGGTTTAATTTCACCTTCATGAAATCTCTCAAAGATGGCTGCTGAAACCTCAGTTGAATATGCGCGCTTCTACGCTTCAGTTAGTCTGCCTCCGCCTTCTTCAGTTGTTGGCTCCGCCTCCTAAAGACGATATGTTAATATCTCACTGATGCCATTTGGAACTGACTGGTCATTCATCTAGCGCGTCAAAAGCAAATCATAACGTTGTATTCAGAATAATTCAAGCTTCAAATTGAGACGTTGCTCTAGTTCGTACGTGCTCTAGAAGTATTTAAAAGCTAAAAAACATCGCCCTGTCGAGTTGGCGGCAAAGTACTTTCAAACTGAAGCTGAGTAAAAGGCAACCGCGACAAAACAAATAGCATTAAATAAAAACTATAAACTTACGGCGTCGAAAGCAAATCATAACGTTGTATTCAGAATAATTCAAACTTCAAATTGAGACGTTGCTCGTGTACGTACGTACTCTAGAAGTATTTAAAAGCTAAAAACATCGCACCGGCGATCTCAAAATTATAACTTTCTCCGTTTTATACGATTCATAGGAAGAAAAGTAAACCAATACGATTCTTTAATTTCTTTAATAAACTAAGCGGCGATTCGAATCATGGATTTAACCCAAAACTTTTACAAAGACAAGGTATCTTAAACTTTGAATTGATAAGTTCTAAGTCTGTATCTGTGTAATTGGCCCACCAAGGAAATAACAAGATCGAACAGACGAAAGGCTTTGCTTTTGAACTTCAGGGGCAGTAATGACAAATGGGCTTCTGATATAGCAACATTAGTTAGTGCGATGACCTCCTTTAACGGGCTTTGGGAGTCCACTATTCCCATGAAGCGAGCAGTTGACAGTGATTGACATGTGTTTCATGTGATGTGGGAGTAGAGTATTCCCAAACCGATTTGTCAAAAGCCAATCACAATCGCTCTCCCGCAGAATTAATAAGTAATGGTATAATTATTCCGTCCCGCACTTTAACCTCTCGGCCGTAAGTACATGTCGCCGAGAACAATAGAATTATGCGCGATGATCAAACTCCCAAAGTAGAACCATGACCTCATCCACAGAAACAATAGATAACGAAAACCTCACCACGTTAGTCGTGTAATAAAAACATTAGATAATTGAAACCACACTTCACTTTATTCATGCATTAAAATAATAGATAATGAAACCCATTTTACTTTATTTATACGTTAAAACAATAAATAATGAAATCCATTTCACTTTATTTCTGCGTTAAAGCAATAGATAATTAAATCCACTTCACTTTATTCATGCGTTACTACGATACATAACTAAATCCACTTCACTTTATTATTTATGCGTTAGTACGAAACATAACTAAATCCACTTCACTTTATTTATGCGTTACTACGATACATAACTAAATCCACTTCCCATTATTAACAATAGAAAAGAGATACCACTTCACTTTATTTATGAGCCCAGGACAATAGATAATGACGTCATCCTAAGAAAATGTATTCACCCCCTTTAATGAATCACCCCCAAAAATAGACTAATTCGGTTCGTCTCCTACTACTCTCGAATCTTGAAGTAAAATTTGATATTAAATACCGCAGCAAGTTAATAAGTTCATGCTAAACTAAACAAAATAGTACATTGTACCACAGTACAAACGCATCATAGATTTAAGAAATAGAAAACGTTTACCGTATTCACATAGCTTGATGCAAACACGAGGGGAAGTTTGGGAGGATTCTCAAGTTGTTGTGTAAACCAGGCTTTTCTTTGTTGTCTCGGTGAGAAGCCTTTATATTCGCTGCCCGGGCCGGACACAGTACTTTTCAGCGATTTTCATATGAACTGACGAACCTCGCGCACATGTGGGATGGTTCAAATCATAGCTAATATGCAAACATGACTAACAGGGCAGGGGATATTAACAATTTGAAGGCATTTAACAGCCACCGAGTCGAACAGAACTTAACTCCAGACATGCGCAATACCATAACATGGCCCCTTTAATGGTAAACATCTTTGAATGCATATTTAATAACGTGGCCAGTGGGTATTACAACCGCAAAGTCAAGAATATTTTGTAATTGCGTTTTTAAAACTGAAAGGTTTGCAAAACTATATCAAGGGACATCACATTTTTTTTAAAGATTACAGATACTGAATATAGAAGCCGTTGTTTTGCTTGAAAATGTAGGCGCTACCAAGTTTAACTGTAGTCGCTAAAAATCAATTTGTATGGATTTTATCTTCTACGGAACCTTGTACTGATAAGGACAATGTCAGAAATCCATCCCACGCGTGCGCATTCGACAGCAAATTAGAGCAATAGACAGATGTCGAGATGCTCAAAATGTTACTGTAGTTTTTATGGAAGTTTATGTTTGAATTTAAATTATGAGACGGTATTTTAACAAATCTGATGGACTTTGGCAAAAACCATGTTCTGGCCATTGCTTTCATTTTGACCAATCAGAGCGAAGGTTTCATTCACAGGAAAAAGTTCCCTCCATACCAACCTTGGTAAAGATGAAAATTGTTGGTAAATCCATTTCCCAAGTTTGGGAATTGTGAATTACCAAGTTAATACCAACAAATAACAGAATTTTTTTTTTTTAAATTTTCCTGAAATTGGGTTATTGTTGGGAGTCGAACAAAAAAGCTAAAATTGGTAAATTTTCAAGTTGGTATTGGGATATTATGTTGGTAAAATGTTGGTATTGTACAAAATCCCCAAATCTGGAAAAATGAAAAACAAATATTTGCTTTCTACCAAGTCCGGAAGAGTTGGTAAAGTTTTGGTAAACCATTTCCCAATATTGGGAATAATGTAATACCAAGCTAATACCAAGCAAATAACGGAAACAATGTTGTGCCAACTTCAGGGAAATTGGTATAATGTTGGTAATAATAATAATAGTCTTTAGCTGGGAAATTTTGAAGTTGGTAATGGGATATTGTGTTGGTAAAATGTTGGTATTGTACAAAAACCCCAACACTGGAAAAATGAAAAGCAAATATTTGCTTTATACCAAGTTCGGAAGAGTTGGTAAAGTTTTGGTAAACTATTTCCCAATATTGGGAAAATGTAATACCAAGCTAATACCAAGCAAATAACGGAAACAATGTTGTGCCAACTTCAGGGAAATTGGCATAATGTTGGTAATAATAATAATAGTCTTTAGCTGGGAAATTTTGAAGTTGGTATTGGGATATTGTGTTGGTAAAATGTTGGTATTGTACAAAATCCCAAAAACTGGAAAAATGAAAAGCAAATATTTGCTTTATACCAAGTCCAGAAGAGTTGGTAACGTTTTGGTAAACTATTTCCCAATATTGGGAATAATGTAATACCAAGTTAATACCAAGCAAATGACAGAAACATTGCTATGCCAACTTTAGGGAAATTGGTATATTGTTGGCAATAATAATAGTCTTTAGCTGGTAAATTTTCAAGTTGATGTTGGCCGCCCCGATATGTTTATGGAATAATGCTGGCATTGTACAAAATCCCTAAAAAATAGAAAAATAGAAAGCACAATTTTGGTTAATTTCAACTCTGAATAAGTTGCATTGTTGGTAAACCATTACGCAATCATGGGAATTATTTTGTATCAAGTTAATACCAAACAAATAATAGAAACAATGTTGTCTCTCCCTTTCGATTTTCCCAATGCTAAGGTTCTTGCAAGTGGTAGATCACTCTCCTTCTTTACCTCCTTCATGTAGTCTTTTTTAAGGAAGACAAGCATAATGGTTTCAGCTGATATCAGGGGTCATTGTTTTGTTGCTATGCATCAATCTCAATAGGTGCTAGATTTTCCACAGTCTCCGAGGTCAAGTCCAAATTTTATCCACGCTATATCCACTTACAAAACTACGAACTCTGAATCTCTGACGAGACCTGAAACAACCATGGGGGCTGATCAAAGCCAGGTCCCGGCTATTATAAATCCACAGATCGAATTGGAACTATCGCACGGTTTCAGTTCATGGCACGTAAAGGAACCACCTTGGACCGATTTACTTGGAGTATTCTTTAATGGGAGATTTAAATGAGCCTTTTGACGACAGATTTGATAGTAAACATAAACGGATTGATTATCTTTCTTATCTTCAAAACGTACAATTTGGGGTTTTCACGTTGTGTTCTTGCAGACAACGGTTGAAATGTAGGCGACTGCGTGTATTTATTGTGTTTTGTAATTTTAATTACAAAAAATGCTATTGTTTTATGCTGTCGTCGTAGACGTTGCCGTCGTGGTCGTTGACCATCGTTGCAGGGAACTTATTAAAGCAACTGTTAGTTCCGATTTAAATTGTATTTTTTTCGTAAATGAAGAGTTTATAGTTATACACTGTATAATTGCTTTTGTGTTACTTTCCTTCCAGGAAGGATTATCAAGAAATAATTATATCCTGTCAAAGAATATCAAAGGAAACACTTTTTACACATAGGAATCACCTGGACAGTTTTCCATGCAATGATTAAAGCTAGGTCATCACTTTTTTATGTCAGTATTTTTGCAAGACTGTAAAGTGTAATAATAGACCAGTTCGTGGTAAATTCAGACATTTTGAAAGGGGTGCAAACATAGCGCGAAATACAGTGCTTGTATGGGAATCGATGGGAATCCGATGCCAAATAAAATCTGTAAAATTGAATTTATGAAATATTCTTCTGATAAAAACTACCAGGTAAAACATTAACATATCGAAATTTGAGGGTTTTAGCTGTGCTGGGAAGCGTACAATCGTATTTTCAGTTTTCCATACATTGTCTGTAAATTTTCATGCGGAATTTTATAGACAAATGTATGGAAAACTGCACTCTTCCCGGCAAAGCTACATCCCTCAAATTTCGATCAGTTAATCTTTTACCTGGTATCTTAAGTTTGTATCTTAAGAATATTTCAGAAATTCGATTTTACGGATTTTATTTGGCATCAGATTCCCTTTCAAAATGTCAGAATTTACCGCGAACTGGTCTATTATACCACTTTTTATGATAAGTGTATGCTAATAATAAATGTTTAGTTTGTTAACACTGACCAGTTATCCACAAAGGCATTTTATACAATATACGGTTTATATACAATAAAAAAAATGTTCCTAGGTTTCTTTTATCTGTGGATTTGATCCTTTGGGCTAAAATTTAGCAGCTGTGGTTTATTTTATCCCACATGTTTTTGCTTCACGTACGAAGATCGGTTACACATGTTTCCCCATTTGTTATAACCTTGGGGTCTCTTAGATTGGATTAAGAAAGCACTACTCTACATGTAGATCAAAATAATATAGGAAAACATTTAGTCTGGATTTGACAGTTCAACTGCAGAATACAATGCCACTTGGTCATTAATAATTCATTTTCTCACATTTTCATACAATTAAACTTTTAAGAACCTAACCCCAAAATAAAAAAAAGCCTAACAATTTTAAACCTAAAATCATTCATAGAACGTTATTCACACCTGAACTATGATGGTGAATTTAGCAAAGTTTACAAACGATCTTTTAAGTGGCACTGCAGTGGTATTGTATGCTGCAGTTTTGCAAACAGTTATATTAGCTCCTTCATAATAATTATTATTGTATACATGCAGAAGATTTTGAGCTTAGCTGTTTGTACTAACTGGCCAGGCCAGAGTTACCCTGGTCTGACCAGCATGGTCAGGATGTTATCCTCATAACTCTGGCCAGGCCGGAGTAACTCTGGCCTGGCCGGAGTTTACCCTGGTCTGGCCACAAGTAGTATGAGAGGCACCGAATTACCCCCCTTTTTGTGGTTGTTTCTCATTAACGTGTGGTGGTTTGTGGTGGTATCTCATTAACGTGTGGTGGTAGGTATGACGTCACAGTTCTATTGTTTGAAGCTCATGAATAAAGTGGTGCGCTATGCTAATTTTTGCGGCGCGCTCATTAATTCAATGACGTCACAGTTCTATTGTCTTAGACTCATGAATAAAGTGCGGTGGTTTCTCATTATCTATTGTCTTTCCGCATGAACAAAGTGCGGCGCGCTCATTATCTTTTGTTCCTTTGGATGAGGTCATTGATCTATTCGGGCATGTTTGGGCAAAGCCTATTGTTTGGGATCGTCTGTAAAACCAGGAGCCGTCGGCCCTGAACACATTCAAGAAATTGAGTAGCAACAAGATGGAAGTCATCTAAAATCCATTCGAAGTTGAATGAAAAAAGTAAAACATATCTCGCAATATCTAAACCCCTTCGTAGCGTAAATAGTAAAAACAAACTACTCGTGATAGGCTCTAAACTGTCTTTATTATTTTCCTTTACTGACAGTTAATAACTCATAAGATAATTGTATACAAAATCCGGTATGGTTCATTAGATCAACTCTGCTGTTGTTATTAGAGATTAGCGATAACTGAAGGGCCTATTGTTTTGAGGAAAACTCTTATGATGCAAATTCTTCTCTAAAACTGAACTATAATTACCATACGAATATAAACAAACCACCAGATAATTAAACAAAGTTTATTCAATCTCAAAAACACCAATTTTAAAAAACAGTTTGTTTTCCTTATCCTCGCGGAGTTGATAACTTTCTTATTTCTCAGTTCTTGGGTTGATATAATATACCATGTTACAAGATTACACTGATTTATGTTTCATTGATTTTTTTCTTGTTGACAAATGCTACAGACAGTTGTGTTTTTACCGAGGAGAGGAAAATCAATGACCTAGGTAGTCTGGTCTAGTCTAAAAACTCTACTTTAGCTATCATTTTCTAGTCTAGAAATTGTATTATTTTCTAGTCTAGCCGTTCTAGATTACAAAGTATCTAGTCTATAAACTCTAGAAAGTCTTGCTAAACTACACACAACACTCACAACGCCCGCCGCCCATCAACGCCTGCAACACCCTCCTCCTCCTCCTACCTCATCCTCATCCTCCCGCCTCCTCCTCCTCCCGCCTCCTCCTCCCTCCACCGCCTCCTTCTCCTCCTCCTCCTCCCGCCTCCTTCTCCTCCTCCTCCCGCCTCCTCCTCCTCCTCCCTCCTTCTCCTCCCTCCTTCTCCTCCTCATCGCTAGTCCAAAGCTTCCTTATATTACAGAAAATATCTGGACAACCGAAAGTGTAACAGAAAATTTTCTTATGTTAGAGAAAATATCTGGACAACTGAAAGTGTAACATAAGGAAGCCTTGGGGTAGCGATGAGGAGGAGAGGGAGGAGGAGGAGGAGGAGGAGGCGGGAGGAGGAGGAGAAGGAGGGAGGAGAAGGAGGGAGGAGGAGGCGGAGGAGGAGGTAGGAGGAGGAGGAGGGATGAGGAGGAGGGTGTTGCGGGCGTTGACGGGCGGCGGGCGTTGTGAGTGTTGTGTGTAGTTTAGCTAGACTTTCTAGAGTTTATAGACTAGATACTTTGTAATCTAGAATGGCTAGACTAGAAAATAATACAATTTCTAGACTAGAAAATGATAGCTAAAGTAGAGTTTTTAGACTAGACCAGACTACCTAGGTCATTGATTTTCCTCTCCTCGGTAAAAACACAACTGTCTGTAGCATTTGTCAACACGAAAAAAATCAATGAAACATAAATCAGTGTAATCTTGTACCATGGTATATTATATCAACCCAAGAACTGAGAAATAAGAAAGTTATCAACTCCGCGAGGATAAGGAAAACAAACTGTTTTTTAAATTGGTGTTTTTGACATTGAATAAACTTTGTTTAATTATCTGGTGGTTTGTTTATATTCGTATGGTAATTATAATTCAGTTTTAGAGAAGAATTTGCATCACAAGAGTTTTCCTCAAAACAATAGTCCCTTCAGTTATCGCTAACCTCTAATAACAACAGCAGAGTTGATCTAATGAACCATACTGGATTTTGTATACAATTACCTTATGAGTTATTAACTGTAAAGGAAAATAATAAAGACAGTTTAGAGCCTATCACGAGTAGTTTGTTCTTACTATTTACGCTACGAAGGGGTTTAGATATTGCAAGATACGTTTTACTTTTTTCATTCAACTTCGAATGGATTTTAGATGACTTCCATCTTGTTGCTACTCAATTTCTTGAATCTATTCAGGGCCGACGGCTCCTGGTTTTACAGACGATCCCAAACAATAGGCTTTGCCCAAACATGCCCGAATAGATCGATGACCTCATCCAAAGGAACAAAAGATAATGAGCGCGCCGCACTTTGTTCATGCGGAAAGACAATAGATAATGAGAAACCACCACACTTTATTCATGAGTCTAAGACAATAGAACCGTGAGGTCATCGAATTAATGAGCGTGCCGCAAAAAATAGCATAGCGCCGCAAAAATTAGCATAGCGCACCACTTTATTCATGAGCTTCAAACAATAGAATCGTGACATCATACCTACCACCACACGTTAACGAGATACCACCACAAACCACCACACGTTGATGAGAAACCACCACAAAAAGGGGGGTAATTCGGTGGCTCTCATACTACTGCCACAGTTACCCTGGTTTCCCTGAATATTTATCCTCTTGCTACCCTGGCCACTGTGCTAGCCTGACCCCGGCTTTGAGGCCAGCCGGCTTTGACTGGGGATTTCCCCGGTCAGGCCAGGTACTTTATGCAAGGGTTAATCAGAACAGTGAGATATGTTCAATCTTCACAGAGACTGTATTAATATTGTGAAGACCTGTGAGTTAATTAAACATCTGCATGGTTTTGTGTACTTTTTATTGTTTCCAATTACAAATTAAATGATGAGCTTTTTCCAAAATACTTATCTTGATCTGTTGCCAACTGCATAACTTCTAGATGCAGAGTAGATCTTGTTGTTTAAATAACCGGTGGTTGTAGTTTAAAACTAGATAGTCATATAGTTATGAGACGTGGTATTTTAAAATTGTTAAGCATTGGTATTTAATCTGTCGAGAATGTAATGTTGATAATATTGCTTTGCTTTATGAAGTTATTTAACACGAAAACATTATTTTTTCTTTATTTTCCATAACTTGACATGTTTACATTATTATATACATGTAGTTACAAAAATGTTAAAGATATATATGCCTGTAAAATACAAAATAAAACAAAGTTTATACTGTTATAATTATTGTTGGCAGTCAATTAAGTTATGATGTCTTACCATTCTGAAATTGGTAAAAAAACAATACTTACCAACAACTGTGATATTTCCCAATATCATTTTTTTAAATACTAACTACATTACCAGGTTTTTACCAAATACTGACATTGGTAATAAGTTTCTGAAATTGGTAAAACTTTGGTAAAAACCCATACTTACCAACAATTTATATATTTCCCAATATTGGAATTAATTGGGATTTTAGTATTACCAACTACATTACCAGGTTTTTACCAATTTCTGACATTGGTAATAAGTTTCTGAAATTGGTAAAACTTTGGTAAAAACCCATACTTACCAACAATTTATATATTTCCCAATATTGGAATTAATTGCGATTTTAGTATTACCAACTACATTACCAGGTTTTTACCAATTTCTGACATTGGTAATAAGTTTTTGAAATTGGTAAAACTTTGGTAAAAACCCATACTTACCAACAATTTATACACTTCCCAATATTGAAATTAATTGGGATTTTAGTATTACCAACTACATTACCAAGTTTTTACCAATTTCTGACATTGGTAATAAGTTTCTGAAATTGGTAAAACTTTGGTAAAAACCCATACTTACCAACAATTTATATATTTCCCAATATTGGAATTAATTGGGATTTTAATATTACCAACTACATTACCAACCTTTTACCAATTTCTGACTTTGATAAAATGTTTTTAAAACCATATTCCCAAAGTCATGACCTTGGTAAAGAGATTGGTAATTTTGTTGGTAAATCTAAAATTTCCAACAATCTTGATGTTGGGAAAAGTTCTTTTTTCCCAAGTTCGGGAATTTCTTGGGATTTCAGGACTTCCCGATGTTTTACCAACATTTTCCCAAAGTTGGTATGGGAGGGATTTTTCCCTGTGATTATTAGAAAACTGAGGTATGCGTTTAATGTCTAGTGGAGCCTGAAGGTGAAGCCAAATGGCGCACGATACCAACTGACTTGATATCGCTTTGGAATTTTCGGCATTTCTGAATTATTTTCCGAAAAGAGAAAGGCATTATTATCCTTCGTTTCCCGGAAGGACCTTGGCCACCACAGCTGCATCTATAGGCGACGATCAGGTCGAGAATTGAGCGAGGAGATATTATGTAGCCTTCTACAACTTCTACAGATCGCCAGAATCACGCACTTTCATGCAGTGCAGAATATGTTCTACAGCTTCAAACTTATAGAAACAGAACGTGCAGAAACATGTTGTCCTCAGACGTGTACCGGGAAAATCTGATAGGAAGCGCTATCGATATCGCGATGTTTGTGAATCTACATGCGGGTTTTGGAAAATCATAATCTTCCTCGACCGCTTAGTTGCCATAAATCTAATGTCGTTTAAAATGCAAAATCTGTATTTTGACAGGCAGTGAACACACATACTGAGTATGTCATGGTAATAGTTTCACGACATTTGGACAAATATTTATGTTTGCAGAATTTTTAACACACTTTATTTTGACAATTTTGCTGTTCTATAAAAAGCTGAAATATCTTAGCTTTTTCGCCTTAGGAAGACTCAATCTTTCATGGAATGGCATGACATTTCTACAGGAGTGAACACATATAGTGAATATGTCATGGTAAAAGTTGAATTACATTTGCCTAAATATTTATGTTTTCAGAATTTGGAACAGTCTTGATTTTGAGACTAATTGTAAAGTACAACAAATCCGGTGGTTAGATCAGTGTTGTGACCATGCGCTTGAAATACTGTACGAAAAATCCTGTTTAAAAAGTTACTGCTGCCCAAAGAACCAGAGCAGCTCAATAGGATAGGGTTATGAGAAATCGACAAAAGTTTGAAGCTGTAAAGCATAAGAATTCTGCAGTGCATGAAAGTGCGTGATTCTGGCGAGCCGTAGAAGGCTACATAATTTCTCCTCAGACACTCAATTCTCGACCTGGTCGTCTCCTATAGACCTATCACACGCGGCGACCATCTTGAATTAAACCTATTGTTAATGCTTACCCAGCCTCGGTTAAACACGTTTGAGACCGAGGCTGGGTAAGCATTAACAATAGGTTTATTCCAAGATGGCCGCCGCGTGGGATAGGCTAATAGATGCAGCTGTGATGGCCAAGGTCCTTCCGGGAAACGAAGGTTAATATTGCCTTTCTCTGTTCGGGAAATAATTCAGAAATACCGAAAGCCTTGTTCGCAGCCATATCAAGTTCGTTTGTAGCTTCTGCCATTTGGCTCCACTAGACATTTCACGCATACCTCAGTTCTCTAAAAATGAAACCTTCGCTCTGATTGGTCGAAATGAAATGACGTCAGGCACACGGTTTCTACCAAAGTCCATCAGATGGGGAGGGGGAGGAAGTGAGAGCGGAGAACCTCATACCGTCTGAAAATCAGGCTAGGGTGGCGCAGTGGTTAAGCGTTTCGCCACTTACATTTGCTTCCCAGATTCGATCCCCGGAGGCGGCGCTAAATGTGAGTTGAATTTGTTGGTATCTCGCCCTTGCTCCGAGGGTTTTTCTCCGGGTCCTCCGGTTTTTCTCCCTCCACAAAAAACACAAAAAACCAACACACTAAATTCCAATTCGATCTGTAATTTAGCCGGATCCTAGGATCAGCTCCTATAGTTGTTTCAGTCCCATTAGAAATTCAGAGTTTTTTTATTTCTAAACTTCCCAAGCTTTAATACAAAGCTACCAGCTTTCACTTATGGCCTCAATGTTTAGTGTAATATCTTTACTTTGAGTTGCTACCATGGTTCCTCTGATCAACTTTTTGGTATAAAAATGGAGCGGTTGTTGTTTTGCCCCGATCAATTATATTAGTTCAAAGGACGTTTTATCACGTAAATGTGTCCAAATAAGGCCTCACATTTTACTCACGCTTACTGATAAAGAATACCATTGTTTTAGGGTTAGGGTTTTTAGTATTTTAGGGGTAGGCTATTGTTTGGGTAACCAATAACATTTCAGGTTGCAAACGGTGAAGTCTGCCCCATAAATATGAGTAATTTTGAGGTTTCTGTACAGCCGCAACTTGGAGTCCAGTAAACATTAATTATCTTCTTACCCCTCTTTGCCTTCTTACCCCTCTTTGCCAAAGCCGTTCGTCCGTCATTACTCGCTCGATTTTCCTGTAAAAGCTTGATAACTTGTAGATTCTTAGTAGCTATATGATTGCTTGTATTGATTTTCAATATAAGAACTCTTTTTATTGAAGTAAAAATATATGCGTGAATCCATTGAAAAACTTATGTTCAAAATTATCATGATTGGTTACCTCTAAGAACTCTCTGTTCTCGCTAAAATGATGATGTACGAAGGGATTTCTAAGTGGTCTATTCCATAATGACAATTCTTCTGGATTATTTGCCTAAAGTCGTAGTGAATTATGAAAGTTGTGCCTAAATATGTAGTGAAATTTAGCTGAAATAACTGAGAAATCTGAGTTCTTCGAGTCTACCATGACTTAACTCCAAACACACAGCTAAGGCATGTTTTACGACAGAATGCCATAGTTGTAAGTCTTTCTGCTGAACTGAGAGCCTTAATACATGTCTGCTAATATGGGGAAAGCTGAAGAAGATCAATTTGACGGCAGATACCCTCACTTAGCTTTTAAATGAGGGAATACCAAGCGGTAGACTCACAGTGAATAACAATGTAACAAGAGAAAACCAGAGAAAAAGAGCGCCTGAGGTCAGCATGCCCCAAGCTGACAGGCGGTATTGCATAATTTTACGCCCTGCCCACAATGGAGTAGATTTCTGACAATGACTACTGCTTACAGAAATGGAAAAGCACAATATTTGTTGTTCCTATAGGCTATGTAATGAATCATCGTCAATTATAGCAGCTTGATAATGAAATGTACGCGTTTATGATTAGTATAAAACTTTTCCCAGGTAAAGCTGAATACATGGTCTTTACAATAAGGATTTTTTTGATATATATTCTTCACGTTTATGAGATTTTTAATTTGCAAATTTGCCTTTTACATTGGTTCCGGAAGAAGTGTTTAACCCTTGAGCCCCAAGGGCTTTGAACTGATTTTTGGCTCTTTCTAGACAGCAACAAACCCTCCCCCCTAAGAAAACTGTAGTCACTGTTACCATGGAACTTTCAACTGACTTATAATAATGGGGGCTCAAAGTTTTTTGTCGGCCATTTTGGATATGTTGACGTCAGATCTCTACGGAGCTGGAGGGAAGTTTGTTTGGGTGCATACAGAATCAGGAAATTGTACAATTTTTCACTTGATTTGGTCGTTATGGTATCATATCTGCATTTTGACGAAATAGTTGATTGTTTTAGCAATGTGAAGAAAACGATTTTTAATTTTGTTTTAAAATGAAGTGTTACATGTAAAAAACTTAATATGTTATAATTGTTCTGTTTTCAGAAAGTACATAGTTGTAATAGAATGCCTTTGGTAGAGCAGTTTTGTTTTCATTTAATTTTGTTCATGTTAGAAGAGGAGCGACAGTAATTATATAGTGTGGGACTTGTGTTGATTCTGTAAGAGGTGGCTGGTGCCTACATGTGGACTTTGTCACCCAAGCTTTGTGTTTGCTAGCTTTAAACGAAACAGTACTTCTTGCTGTTTTCCCAGAAAAAAAGGAAGCTTGCAATAGTATACATTTCCCATCCTAGTTCCTTCAGTGTTTACTTGATGTTTTTGAATATCTGGACTAAAACAGCAAAGGGGCATGTCTACTTGAGAAATGGAGACTCTTCAAGCACCATCACTTCTCTTGATCTTCATTTTATCCTCCCCAGGCATGCAAGCACAAGCAAAGTGAGATAAATATACATGTGTAGGATAATTGTAAGATATAAATAGCCTCCATAGGAAACTAGATATACATGTATGAGAACAAATATACATTTTTTCATGTATACTTTATTTGAGACAATAAACTGTTAATTGTAAACCTGTTTTTAATTGTTACACGGTAAAACAATGAAGGACTAAAAAGATTTTTTTAAAGTATTTGCTTTAATGTTTTTTTAAATGCAGCAGAATCCTCTATATTGCTGAGTATATAATTTCCCACAAAAGTGAAACCTATATTCTAAAAGTTGAAACTGTTTACACGTATCTCTCTTTTTTCATTTGCCTAATGGTTACAAATCTACATAATTTGTACAGGAATCCATAAGCAATTACATATAATCAAATTGTTTGTTAATTTGTTTGAAAAATGTGGGGGCTTCCTTTTTTCATGATCCTCTTCTTGGAGTTACACAGAAACTACATTATTAGCATAATGCAGAGGTTTCATTAATTTTCAGTGTACCTGGCTTGGACTTTGAAAGTAGCTGTGGATTTGCCTTTAGTAATAAATGTAATTTACAATACAAATATTATAGTATGTGTAGCTAGTTTTACATGTAAATAGCTATTTCAGGCTAAGTGCAATGTAGATGCATGCTGGAGCTGGAGCTCTGGTTGTAGCCAGGTTATTTTGAAACCCCTGTTAATTAGTGGCTATTTTGTGTATGGCCCCATTTTCTGTGCATCTGTAGTATACTTATTTTATGACTTGTGTGATTAATTTTAAGTGAAGATTATTTTCTGAAATTATGTGAAGGCTAATCTAAGAAACATGTCAATATTAATAAGTGTATGTTTTTTCTCAATTTGATTTTTTAAATGAAATTTGTATGAATTATGTGAAATAATTTTAAAGGTACTGTGAATCATGTGTATGTCGTGCTTGTGTTTTATATATTATTTTATGTGAACTTATTTCAGAAGTGAATCATATGTATATGTTTGAATTGCTAATGCCCTTAATGGGATCATTTTAAGGCAGGAAGAGGGTCAGCTTTTTTCTAAATAGTTTTGAGGAAGGAGGGGGAAGGGTTAGGTGCCCAGTGAATGAATGTGATAGTCCAGTCTGTGTAAGCACAATAATTAATTTGGGAAAAGAAAGCAATGAGGGGAAAGTATGTTGGAATGAAGCACATGTTTCCAATGGCTTCCATTTTATAATAATATTAACAATCAGACTGTGTAAGTAAAGAAATAATTAATTAATAATAGTTCTATTATAGTAATGATATCAATGCTAAAGCTCAGGGATGCTCTGAGATGGTATTTTTTTCTGAATTTAAGGTTCAGATGCAAATATGTAATTGACTATAATCATATTAGTATTATTGAAAGTATTATTATTTTATATCAGTCTAAAATTTAACTTAAAAGAATTAAAAACCCTTATGATTTCAATTAACATTAACATGCAATGTAAGTGTGAGCAGAGATTCTTAGTATTGATATCATTATTATATTAGAACTGTTGTTTTTAATATTAATATTAATATTTTTATAATTAAAATAATATCATTATTAGTCAATTAGTTATTTTGTCATGTCTTGCATTTAAAAAATATGTTCACCAACACATATGTATCTGATTGTTAATGTTAGTATTATGAATAAAACCTCATTGGAATTAATCTCCCTAGCCATCACAAGTTTCCTTTCCCAAATACATTACCAAACTATATAAACTGAATGAAATATTACATTCTTTCAATCAACACCTACAATGTTACCCTTCTAAACTCAAAATGTGAGTTACAACATCAACACACATGATTTACCTCTAATTAAATTTTATAGAATCGATTTGCATATATTAAGACAATTATTTAATATTCACATGTTTCATAGATTTAAAGTACATACTACATACATGTTCTTGGTTTTGGTAGAGAATAAGGATCAAGAGAAGTGATGGTGCTGAAGAGTATACATTTCTCAAGTCTTCCATATACTCATTTGTGTATGGGTCCAACTAATTATTTTGTTCTTTTCTACAGTAAAAATAAACATTTTTAAAACACTTATAGTCTCAAATAATGAGAAAGTATAGATGAAAACTATATAGTTAACATTGGTATTTATATGCTCATAGTTTGTTATATTTGCCTGACTTTGCTTTTGCTTGGGGAGAATAGAGATCAAGAGAAATTATTGTGTTTGCATGAAGTCTGCATTTCTCGACAAGTAATCTGTATAACCAGGTGATCATTTACAATTTCGGTCCAGATATTCAAAACCAGTAAACAGACACTGAGTCATTTGGGAAGAGAATCACGTTTACTATTTTAGAGAAAAATCAGCAAAACCAGAAGTACTGCTTCTTTGTTTGATCTGCATAAAATGTGCAAAGCCAACACAAAGCTTGGGTAAGAAAGTCCACATTCAGGCTCTTCATTTCATAAACCAACCACCTCTCTTACAGAACTGCACAAAAGTCCCACACAATATCATTAGTGTAACTCCTCTTCTAACATGAACACAATTAAATGAACACAAACCTGCTCTGCCAAAGGCATTCGATAACAACTAGGTTTTATTGTTGGCTTTCTGAAAACAGAACAATTATAACATATTGTCTATAACATGTAACACTTCATTTTCAAACAAATTAAAAATCATTTACTTTACATTCGTAAAACAATCAACTATTTCGTCAAAATACCGATGTGATACCATAACCAAATCAAGTGAAATGTTATACAAGTTCTTGATAATAGCTCTGTACATTTACTTACAGTCTTTGGTAATGCGGATTGTTGTTCCAGGATTTCTACTGCTGTAAAGTGTAGACAGTCTAGTCACTAGACACTACTGACTACTGTAACTTCAAATGCTTCGTTTGAAAAATGGTATGAAAATATCGAATATGGTATTATATATGTTGAAAACCATTACCTTCTTGGTTCTCTACCGAAGTATAGAGCTTATATATTCACAAGTTTCCTTATTTTTGGCGTTTTTCCAGTTGCATATGAACATTTCGAAATGCTTCTTGAAGACAGAGTTGAACGAGCAATTGTAGCATTTTTGCTGTGAACTGGATTATGTGTTATTTGAGTTCAGAGAAGTCACTGAAGAATATCAGTCCATGGTGTGAAGTAATAAAGTAATCGTGGTATTT
Source organism: Actinernus sp. WN-2022 (assembly GCA_030867875.1). Taxonomy (NCBI): domain Eukaryota; kingdom Metazoa; phylum Cnidaria; class Anthozoa; order Actiniaria; family Actinernidae; genus Actinernus; species Actinernus sp. WN-2022. The sequence continues at coordinate 207,074 of JAOWCC010000041.1, forward strand.
CTTGAGCTGTGAGAGGTCCCTGGAAAAGAGCTACCAATTCACTCCCGCTCAGCGGCCATCTTGATTCACTTTTAATAAAGTGCCTAGTGCGCATGCCCTCCGGTTTTTCCGCTTTGTCCAAAGCAAGTAACCAGTAATAATGCCATATGGCACTCTTGGAAGTGAAAGGTTTAACTCTGAACTGGCCCCTGCGATAACTCGCGATTTTCAAGCTTTTATCGTGTCATCCCAACATCTCGCATACGTTATTTCGGCAGCAAACACATAGAAATATGCAGTCTAATTATTCACTGTATATTAAATAGTTTTTGGATGAGGTAGAGAGTGATATCAAAAACTGTCAAGTCCAAGTCCTATTGTACGATCTCCGCGGTTTCGATTGTTCAATACTACATTAATCTAAAAGAAGTGGTAGGTCTATGAATAACGAATGACCGAATTGATTGTACAAATCTTGCAACTAGATATCAAGTGATTAGGATCACACAAGATTTTTAGCTTTGTAGTTTGGAAAACGGTATTTTCGGGGCTAGCTGTCTTTCGGAGTAATTCGTGACCTATCTATCGTGACTCCGTGAAGTAGCACACTGAGGTAGCTCAATTTTTGGTAATTGTTAATCGCGTTATAAGAGTTTGTTTGGGTTTGTCGCCAGCAAAAAAAATGGAAAACGTTTCGCTGCTCTTTTGAGTGGTTTCGTATTCAGAATTTTTATCCCTAAGTAGCACAAGGGGTGAGCAGCCAGGGTGGCGCAGAGGTTAAGCGCTTCGCCTCTCACCTCTCTGGCACAGGTTCGATTCCCGAACGCCACATGTGAGTTGAGTTTGTCGATATCTCTCCCTTGCTCTGAGGAATTCTCCGGGTTCTCCGGTTTTCTTCCCCCCCCCCCCTAAGAAAACAACACGCTAAATTACAATTCGATCTATGGTGTAGGCGGGTCCTGACTTTGATCAGCCCCGATGATTGGTTCAGGCAACCGTTAACAAATCGTTGTTAGAGGTACATTTACCTACAGTTATAGTCTTGAAGTATGGCTGTCACAAAGTGTGACTTTTGGCGGTTGTCTGTTCCCACCTTTGTTGAATGACATTTATCTCTCAACACCTCATTGAGATAAACGGATTAGTGATTATCGCGATACTTGAATAAATGGCCACGCTCGTGGCAAATTAATCCCAAGCTGGGTGGTGTCGCGTAGTTGATGTCTTCATTCACCAAACTGAGCTTGACGCTGCCATACAAAGCACATTTCACACATAGATGGTGTGACTACACAGTAGCTTTTCTGGGCGCAACATAAAAGTAATGTAGTCTCATGACACCCAAGTCATGATGCGATTAGATTCGTGAAAGCATGATATATCATCAGTTTTCGTATGTCAGTTTAACGCTTCGAAAGCCCTTCTCAGGCTATCGTGCTTGTTGAGAAATCTTCACCAAAATTTACGGTGAAGAAAAGCAGTTTGACTAATTCCCCTAGATACATGTTAAATGCAAAAACAATACTTTAAATAATGCCTTTAAAACGTACCCAAGTTAATTTTAGGCATACATTGTATCTAGACATTGGTATCAAAGCTGTGAAAGGAACATCGTTTACCACTTTTGTTTCAGGGAATGCAGGGAACACAGGTCTGTCTTACTGTTGTGCTCCTCATCCTAAGTTCAAATTTACACAAGGGAAACTCCGGTAAATAATCACTTTCTTCGAAAAATTGAAAGACAAAAATATTAAGCAGCATTTGGGTGATCCAAGAGATGTTTTACGTCTAGTATAGATTCATATACAGCGTTTATGTTTTTAATTCGTTCATAATAACCTTGATACATTTCTATTTCAAACATCTCAAGCGTTAGTTGATGGAAAAGGCATCTCATTGGTAGTTATAATTGTCATTATGATTGTCAGAATTGATTATTACGCAAGGAGCAGTGTTTACATCTTATAAGAGGTTGTAAAAGTTTAATGGCAATTAAAGTGGCTGAAAGAGTGGTCAACGTGTAGGTCAATATTCGGATAGACGCAGCCAGTTAGACTACCGTAATTTACACTCTATTTGGAATTTCTAACCAGGTCAAAGACCTGACAGAAATGCAGAGTAGCACATGCAGTATATAAATTGAAATATTTAACAATTATTCACCTCAATGTCGGTGAGTAGTGGTGGATATTTACCTCGCCGCCTATACCACACATTAGTGAATAGCCAGCACCAAAAAGTTCTTTTATTTTCTGTCAGATGGACAAAATCTCGCGCGAGGTGATCGCTGCTTCGCTCGGAGGTGAATATGAAATCATATTTACTGTTTGAGTAGCCAATCAGAGCGCGCGAAAAGTGATATTTACTGGTGTGGTATATACTAAATATAGTTATAACAAAATATACACATGTATCATGACGTTTATCTCAATGATATCGGCCGACACATACAAGGAGTTTTCGAAATCTATTATAACATCCACAGGAATCTGCCCAAGGTATCCACCAGCAGCAGAATGTCCCCCAGAACCAGACGATGAGTGCCACAGGGACGATGAGTGCGCAATATTGCATCCAGGCAGAGGTTTAAAGTGTTGTTTGGAGGGATGTGATTTGATTTGTGTATGTAAGTATCGATTGAAACCATTTTATAGATCACACCTGTATCGGTGGCCAACATAACGATGTCGTGATGGGTGTAGTGTTCTGAGAATCTTCCGAGTAATCGAGACGAAGCGAGAGCGTAGGCTGATACGTGCCTTTAGTTGTGTTATGTAGGGAGCGCTGGATGCGTTCAGACGTTTCTAGTGAGGGAGTCCGTATCTGTATTAAGCGACATTGTTGTGTGTGGGGGGAGGGTGTGGGTGTGTGGTATGTGTACGTTTTCCGGGCTACGGGGTGGGGCCTTGCTCGGTCCGAGGTTTGTGTGGGCAGTCCACTGCGGCGTGACGCATTTTAATGGACCTTATGTATAAACACGGGCCACAAAGAGATGTTTCTCGAATACTCCTTCAACCCTTGTCACAGTTGTTGGACTGGAAGGCCCCATAATAGCGTACGGGGGTGACCTTCCTAGTGTTACACTAGCTCCGACGCTGACTGACTCGAGGTGTGGAATCTTGCGGATGACTCGAGCGTGTAGGTCGTCGAAGGCGTTGTACTCCATTGTACTTGGCCGCGCTTTATCTTTTTCAGGATCGTCTTGTGACCGTATTTTTCATATTTTCTAGGTCTCCTAAGTGACGCAAGCGACCGGTTCGCTCAGGTTCTCGGATAAGCCCAGAAACAATTATTTCGAGCTCGCCAGTCATACGTTGCTGATAGGAACGTTCGGCAAATGTAAACTCTTGTGTGCTTGGCAAAGCATTCAAGAGATCCTCATGAGGCCAGAAGACATAATGTGATACTAAAACGGATGCCTTGCGTGCCAGACCGCTCCTCAATTTCTTACCTGCGATTTTTGAATCGGCTTTCTTTATTCTCGTCAATAATTTCTTATGATAAAATTATTCTTCAAGGGATTCGTCGCTGGACTCGCCTGGAATCGGTGCCTTCGTCCGAGAATTCTTGGTTATGGAGTTCTAGTTTGGCGATCTGGCGATCAACCTTATGCTCTAGCGACTTGACAGCTCTGAGATCTGTGATAGTTGGGTCATGTTTCTTGGCGTGGGCCGTGTCGTTGCACTCAGGTTTTAACGAATTCTGAATGACTTTTAAGCCTTCTAGAGCGGTGATTATCCCCTCCAAAGTCACGTGAGGCTTTAGGAACTTTGCAGGCAGGACAAAGGGATTTTCTTACCTTGGTGAATGATCGGCCATCTTGGAAGGGCGTAATGTTCGATAATGTTCGAACACGTTCAATAATGGAGGTGTACAATCATGAGCAGTGTTCAACCTAAGTCACCGAGCAATACGAAACCTATGCTAACCGGATGGAAGATCACGTTATGATATCACGTCTGATGATAATTGACATTTATGTACAACTACATAATTAACCAAATTATCCATTACTCCTCGTTAACTTAGTAATATTTATTCTGCTCCTCCTTTTTCCTATTTAAAAAAATCATCTCTCAAGAAGTTAAAAACTTTCCACTGAACTATTTTTCAGTGCCGATCCCAGTTCCTCCAACAAGTTTTCCACAAAACATCAGCGTTATAACTATTAACACTACATCGCTGCTCGTGAAGTGGACTCCGTTACCAAAAGTACACCAGAAGGAAGATTTCAAAGGGTACAAGGTGTCTGTAAAGAGAACAGGAGACCAAAAGAGACCAGAAAACCAGAAGACAGAAGGAGACAAAAAGGATACTCATCCCAAAGTTGTTAATAGTACAAGCATTGTGTTGAGTGACCTTTACAAGTGCACCGATTACCTAGTGACGGTGCTTGCTTACAATCGCGATGGGGACGGGCCAATGTCCCCATCAGTCAGCTTCAAGACGAATAAAGGTAGCGTGTAGTATGAATACTACATTTATTGACTGACAATTATTTCACTAAAGTAAATCTAAGACCACGGCCAAAACTATTGGAACGGCCCCCTATTCCCCCATCTCAATGTTGAGTAACCAAATGGTAAAGGAAAACGTTCGCATCTCACAACATTTAATATGAGTGAGGGGTTGTCACATGAGTCTCGGTGTTCATCTAGTTTTGTCCATTGTTGTAGCTTATTTAACCTGTTAGTTGGATAATACTGTAAAGAAAATAGAAAAGTCAAGTCATAACAATTTAATATGTTACACAGAACGTTTTTAATTATTAGATTACTCGATTTAATCAAACGTAGAACTAGGGGATAGTAATTCGTAATAGCGTTTAATTTCAGACACGTTTAATTTCATACACAATCAATAAAGTGCTAGCTCATATCTAGATGACACAATGTGTGTGAGATGCAAGCAAGCCTAGGTAAGATTGTGTGTTAATTTAGGTCCTAACAAATTTATTTTTAACCTATAATCAGACATACCTGGTGTACCATCCATTACTAACAACGAAAAGGAGCAACCTGGATGCAGTATTCATTTGAAATGGAAGCAGCCTTACAACAACAATTGCCCTGTCGATATGTACAGTATGTACTACAGATTGGTGCAGTCCAGTGAGAGAAGCAGTCCTTGGTTTGTAGTGAACACGACTCACAACAATTACGAGCTGTTGCTTCAGTGTGACAAGTTTTATGATTTCATGGTTCGTGCCTCTAATGCCAAGGGGATATCTGAAGTTAACTATTATAAGAAAAGAAGAATAAAAACTGGCAAAGGTAGGCAGTCAAAATTATTTCACCCATCTTCAAGAAAGGAAACTGAAATAAGATCTTGAAAGACAAAATAGACAACAAGTAAAGCATAAGAAACATTTATTTACTTACAAGGGTCTGTGATCAACTAACGTCTTTAAAACGGAACCATTAGCAACTAATATGTGGCGCCTTTCGGGGATGATTCAGCTGAAAATGCTTAAACAAACATTCACTATCTTATGACCTTGCTGAACAATTTCGATCAAGTAGAGTCTTGATTATTTTGCCCACTGATCCAGGTCAATAAGATCGACCCACTGATTCAGCCGCTTTTATATGTGGGGAAGAGTGCAGGCTCTGACGTAGGGCTAGCGCTCGAAACGTCAGCTGCTAGTCGCTTCCCAAGGCGGTTAGCATACCTTAATCGACTTTTAGGTGATCAGAACAAAAGGCGTTTAAACTATGATTTGTTTGATGTCGAAAAATAAGTTATATTATTAGAAAAGCTGGCCGTAATCTGCCTGATACGCTTTTATTTCGACAACAGATAAAGTGGGAAAGGGTAAAATCCTTTTACGCAAGACATCAACCACATCTAAAAGTATTGGCCTAACTTGGGCTGTCCAGCAGCCAAATACGACGAACATGACGAAAGATGAGATCCTCACCAATAACTCTGTTAACTACACGGAGTCAAGACCTTTGTCATTCTATCGTATTGACTATGAAACCACTGGCGGATTAAAGTGGAATAAAACATTCCAGGGTGATAGAGACGAGTTGACAGGTCTACAGCCGTATACCATATACCGTGTTGTGGTGACAGCCCTTGGTGACAAAACTGGTAATAAAAACATGCTTACATCACTGCCCGTCTTCCTTTACACAGATGAAGAAGGTAAGAGATTGATTATAGCTATCCATCGATGTTTTAAAATGTCGATGTTAAGAAAAAAAAGCAACCCAAACTGACAATTTGACATGAAAACACGCACCGTTATTAAGAAAAATGTGAAAGAGAAGAACAGGTTAACTTAACTTAGAAAAGTAATAAATGACAAACAAATATGAGAGACAACTTCAAAAGAAATAATTATGTTATATTGGTATGTTTCTTTATCTTGTGTGCAGTTCCGAGTGTTCCTGTTCGTATCAAGTTACTAAAGAAGACATCGACAAGTATTCGTATTTCCTGGACTCTAATCGACGACAGGTCGTTCCAAGGAATTCCTGTTGGTTATGCTGTCCAATATAAAAAGGTTGAATCGCAAATGAATTCTGGTATATATCAGATGATCGAAATGTTTAGCAAAGAGGTGAATGAGACGCTAATAGAAGATCTGCATCCCTTTACGACATATATGATTGCAGTAGTTGGACGGACGGCGAAAGGCTTGGGCCCTAGCGGCCTAGAAATCAACGTTACGACAGACGAAGAAGGTGATTTAAAACCTCATTGTAACATGTCAGTAAACTATTCATATTAATTTTAAGTCAATATTAGCATACATATACAGAAACATATAAAGGTAAACATAAAAATACACACACATACATAGGAATAGTGCCTTTATTTTCCAATTTGTACCTATAGAATGAAGGAAAATGTATTTTGTGTCCAAAATATGTTTAGCAACAGAAACATAAAACGTGTAAGAGCTCTATAAACAGTTTCTAAAATCTTTTTATAGTGCACACGTATCTGCTCTTAATGAGTACATGATTTAATTTATGACAGCTATTCTTCCTTGTTGTATTCTCTGGTAATGTGTTGTACCCAGTCTAGCCGTTTGATTTCCTTCATTTCCGTTTTATGGAACTTTTAATGGAGATGCATATTTATAGTTGTTTATGCCTTCCCCCTTCCTTCAAAGCGTAATACCCAAAGTGCTGCATTCACTGAGCCTGTTTGCTGGGCAAGATACTATAACTCACATACAGGCATGATTTGGAGAAATATCGCTATGAGCCAAAGCCCATAGCCGCTTTTAATAAAAATGACCATTTCAATAGTAATTAGTTACTTATTTACAAATGTTGATCTAATCATTTTTTTGCCCAGTAAAGGTGAGGGCAAGGAAAACGCCAAAAGCATCACGATGAAAGAAGTGATGCTGCCCCACCCCAGGCGAATGCAGTACTGGCAAATGTCTCATGTTGATAATATGATATTAATGGCCTACTGGTTGCCCCTTCCAACCATTTAGTAGAAAATAAACAATAGAATACTGATTGCTACTGGCCTAACAGAACGGTTGCCCTTGCTAACCATTCAGTATAAAATAGATGATAATATAATTGCTACTGCCCTACCTAACCATTTAGTAAAATAATAGATACTCCAATACGAATAACGTTGCAAGTAGCCTATAGCTAATAGACTGGTTGCCCTTGCTAACCATTCACTATAAATTCTATAATATTGTCATGGCTTATAATTACTAGCCCAATAGAATGTAAGGTTACCACTGCTAACCAATTATTTGGACTAAGATAATAATATTGAAAACTAGTTATAAATCAAGTGGTTGCCTTAATGTGCTAACCATTTTCTGGGGTACGTAATAATAAATCCTACATTACAGTGTCACCTTTGCACTAATGGCCCTCATCAAGACCACTGTTTTATATAACTTGGCAGTAGGCAGACATGAATACGGAGAAGTTTAAGAAGCCAAACTAGAGACACGGATGTATTTTTGGAAGGCATTAGACTTCCAACGCCCTAGAATTCTAATTTGTGCATCAGACATCCCCAGATCTGCAGCATGGGAGGCAGTTCCAATTCGAAAACTGTGTCCTTTGTAACGAGAGGGATCGAGTCCACAATGCTTAACATCCATAGAAAGCTGATCAGTGAAATTCACCCGATAAACTAGTGTGCCACCCACATCTACAAAAAGAGGACCAGGTGTTCTACCCCTCCTGGACAGATATTACAGGATTAGTTGGACCGGGCAAGAAACGGTCTGACGAGTTATTACTAACGAGAAGGGGCGTTGATTATAGTTATGCTTGAAATCACGAAATGTGATTGTCAAAGCTGTAACTTCATTAGCTTGATTAAAAACTTTTGTCAGTTGATTAAGCTATAGAGGAGGAGTTGACACCTGCTGAGCTGTTGAAGTTAGTTCACCAACTCGTAGAAATGCAAAAAATGCCAGAGCACAAATAGCTTTAAATTGACATATTTGATATGGAGAACCAGCAAATTGAGGTGCAGAGTTCACTAATCTAAATTTGGTAATCGGCTATCGAAACCTACACTTAGCTTTCCATAGCCTTTAAGCATTTGACTGATGTAAAATATTTTTGTGCGATCTGGGAAACCACCCAGCTTATGTGAGTAACCTAATGCAGAGATATAAGTATTCACCTTTGAAGGAGCGTAATGACGGTCAAACATGAAAGCTATGAAAAGGCCCAATGTGGGTGATGCAATTGGTAATGTGAAAGCGAAAGAATTAGTTCTGAAAATGGTGTACAAGAACTCATTAAAGAGTCTCCATGCCCGCCTATAAGTTGGGATGGACGACGGTTGCAGGCTAGACTGCAACAACTTCGAAACTATAGCTGCCAATTGCGGGGCTGCAGATGCTGGGGGATGTCTGTTGGATTGGAGTTCATGTGTGCTGGTGCCAGTAGTTTGAAGGCCTGCACCTGTCAGCGAGATAATGCCTCAGCCAAGGTATTCCGGATACGAGGAATGTGCTTTGCCTTAAAAACTATGTTATATTTCAAACAAACTAGCACCACATTACGGACGAGCAACATAAGAAATTTGTCCTTGCATGATTGCTTGTTGATGACATGTCAAGGGTCTCGTTATCCCTAAAAAAATACAACGATTCTTCAGGTTATGCATCAGTAAACAACTTGAGCTTTTCAGAACTGTACCAGGTATCATCAAGAAAAAATGTCTCCCATTCAAGTCAGACTAAAAGGAAAGCCACACATTGAGGTCTTCTTTAACTTCCTTCTTGAGTCTAATGAAGTGGTATGGTGCCTGAATACCTATTGTGAGGTCAATCAATCTAGGTAAAAATGCTCGACATGATACAATAACGGAACAAGCAAAATTTAACAAGCCTGTTAATGATTGAATCTCTTTTAGTGTAACATTTTTGGGGTGAAGAAATTCTGATAGGGCTTGAATGCATTTGTCAATCTTGTCACGAGGTAGGCGTGCTTCCAACGTGATTGAGTCAAGTTCGATGCCAGCAAATGAAAGTGTTGTGGAGGGGCCACATGTTTTTTTTCCTGTGCTATGGGAATGCCCAGATAGCTACATAAAGTTAGAAATATATCTAACTGGACCTGACAAAACTGAACAGTAGGAGCCACTATGAGAAAATCATCCAATAAATGTAGTATACTATTAATCTTGAATGCTTATCTGGGCAATCCATTCCACTGCGGTTCTAAATGGTATAGTAGCAACTGTCTAGGTTATTACTAGTTTCGGATTACCTGTGTCCCGACCCATAAGCCTCATCGGGGCGGGCGAACACGAGGGTTCAGGATTCCGCGACAAGGTTGTACCTTTTCTTATTGGTCAACATTAATTGCAAGATTTATACCATCATTAAGTACTCTAAAGATTCATTTCAACTGTAAGTTACGGTCATGGAAATGAGAGGCAAGTAAAGTGTTGATTTAACTGTGGAAAAGCGTCTTCATTCAACCTCGTTCGTGATAACAAAAACAACTACGGCAAACATACGGCTACGGCGAACCCTCGCACGGCTACAGCGGTACTGAAGGTTTCGAATGTTTTACAAGCAGTGGAACATCCCATGGGCATACACCGATCATAATAATATAGTCCCCGCCATTGGATATCCAGGAAATTGTAATCCTGAGCGAATCGGTATGATACGGAAGGCATTTTTAATGTCAGTTTTTGACAGAAAACAGCCAGGGCCCTCAGACTTAATAAGGCCAATTGCATCGGCAATGTTACCATATGACACCCTGTTGTGATCAGAGGATATGCCATCATTAATCGATGATCCTTTGGGAAAGGGTAAATGGTGGATCAACCGAAATTCGCCATGTGACTTCTTGGGAACAAGCCCGAGAGGAGAAACCCTGAGAACAGAGAAATGTGGGGATTGGAAAGGACCAGCCATCCTATGAGCATCGAGTTCCTTTTTTAGCTTAGTATCAACTATCTCTGGGTGCTGTATTGCCGAAATTAAATTATTGGCTTTGAATGTGTGCCTAGGGCCCTCATATTGCAGACGAAAACCATTAGTAAAGCCAGAAGCCAGGAAATCCACAGTTTACTGCTCATACCCAGACAAAAGAAAAAGAAAATGCTCAATTATTACGGGCGTTGGAAGGTCGTGACTTGCCAACCAGGGGAGGTTTGTTCGAAAATAGCTTTGAACCACGAAAATTACATTTTGTGACTGGATGTGCACCATCACATTTGAAGCACGAATGCTTAAATTGGCAGCCAGAACAGGGCGAACCCCCATGGTACTTGTAACAATACCCCGGTGGAGAAGCAGGGCGTCCAAATCTGTTAGGGTTAGCATTGCCTGACTGCATGGGGCCCAGATTGTGGTTAAACTGGGGGCTACGATTCTGTGGATACTGAGACCGAAGCCACAGTTCAACATGTATATCTCACCAGGGTAAGGCACTGGCTTAAAAAAAACGAAAGTTATCATCATAAAAATGCCAATGTTGTCCCCTGATGGCCAAGTCCCTAATAATGTCACCATATTTCATGAGGGCTGGTTCCTCATTAGGATATTTGGAGGTGTAAACTCCGACAAAGATATGGAAGGCGGCCATCCAAACATCAATTGTACTAATCTTTTTAGGCCTGCTGGATGGTTCTAGTGAGAGACATGGTGCATTGCCCCGTTCGGCGTTGCTAATACAAATCAGGATTTTTTTTTTATCCAGCATAGGACTTCCCAGAAGAGAGCCAAAATCAGTGTAATCACCATTCCATATCTTTGCCTGGAGTTTAGATGAGATCCTGGCAATGTGCTCACCTGACATGGCAAAATGTGCAGCATCTACAGAGCCTTGTACAATAGATGCTGCAAATGTCCCTGGGTAATTGGCAAAGCCCCGAGGGGGACAACCGAAATAGCTATAGCTGCTGCATCAGCCTCTGGACTGATATAGGGAAGTGGCAGAGAAGCAGCACTTGTTGAGGTACCAGACGAATTGGTGACTGGCGGTGCAAGTCTCTTTGCCACTTCCTCCGTAACTGTGGAGACCAGGCGGTCGAAGAAGCCTGGAGGAAAGGAGAATGCTGGGGCTGAGGTGGGCGGCTGAAGCTCGACAACTGATTCCACCGATGGAATAGTGGACTGTGCGGGTATTGATACTGGTTCGAGTGCTGGTGTAGCACACCGTACACTTCGAATAGGCCTTGCCACCAGTGCCTATTTGGCCCTAACAGATAGGCGTTTCAGTCGTTGGGATCGCTAGGGAGGCATGCTGCAACACAAAAATTTCCGGAGAAGAGGCAGAAACATAGCCCACGAATAACAATTGATGAACAATAGAGTGATTGTTGTTGGCAGAATAGAAGAAATAAGTGGCAGGTCCAAGCCATGGCAGACAATGTCTGCCGCACCAGCAAGTCCCTATGTGCCACAATAAAGAATAATTCGAGGTCCGTACCCTCTAGAGAACTAATTCTCCAAAACATAATAATTCGAGGATCGTACCCTCTGATCTGGAGAACGAATTCCCCAATACATAATTCGAGGATCGTACCCTCTGGAGAACGAATTCCCCAATACAAAATAATTCGAGGATCGTACCCTCTGAAGAACGAATTCCCCAATACATAATATAACACACATTAACGATCAATAAATGAATACAAATGAGATACAAATGAGGTTCCCCTATAGATATTGACCCGATTGAATCAGGTGAACACCATCTTTTGACAGGAAACCTTGGGAAAGATCATTGATCTTTTTATGGGACCACCAGAAACCATTAGGCAGAGGCTCCAGCACAACATTAAAATAATGATTTAGCGTGTCGGCGCGGGCATTGAAATTTGAGAAGAACGCATGGTCTTGGGGAGTGCCACGCGGGAGCTTCGCAAACGGCAATCACGCTAACTGAAAATCGCTCTCGCATCAAGCAAACGAAATCCTCGATCGCGGAACCGACAGTCTCGGGCCTCGTAGCACCCGATAAATCGTTGGTGCCAATTTCTAAAATGATAATATCGGGGGAAATGTGCGAGATCACACCAAGGTCATATTCCTCTAGTGTTGGAACAGTACGCCCTCCAACACCGAACATATGAACGTTCACTGTCCCAAGTAATTTAATATTACAGTCTGTGCGAGCATCAAAGCACGATTGCAAATTCTGTTGCAGCCGCTTTACAAAGGAATGGCCGAGAATAAGGACTGTTGGAATGTTAATTGCCATGTTAATGTAGTATGAATGGTAGCGTGATAGCGTGCCGTAGGCGTACAAATAGGCGTGAATCAAAATGTCTCAATTAAGGATGAAACATCGCGACAAAAATAAGATAAACTTAATCATAAAGTTGTATTGTCCCTCATATGAATAATGATACACAACAGGGGAGTGTGAAATAAACGAACAATTTTCTTACCTTGTTATAATTATTTTCACACGTCCTCTCTCGATGAGAAATCAAAGAGAATGACTGACAAACAACCGCCAAATGTCATATGATCATTCTGTATCCCATATAGGGTGGTCCATTATAATGACACTTGTAACCCCAAGGAGCCTACAATATGGCATTGTGTATGAAATACCAAGCATTTAATAATTAAAGTCAGAAGGAGGAAGGCATAAAATTCCTATTCGCAAGCAAATATTTTATTTCTCTATGTGGCTTTTGTACTTTCATGTCACGGTGCATGCACTAACAATTTCTGTTGTCAATTTCAAGTGCCAAGTAAATCACCACAAGATATACGAGTAGCTGCTGTCACCCCCACATCGGTGTTCCTGAAATGGAATCAAGTACCACTTAGTCATCGAAATGGTAAAATTATCAAGTACGAGGTAGAATACAAGAAAACTGGCGAAAAAGAACCCAAGCTTAAAGTGGTACCAGCTAACACAATAGCTCTTGTACTGCGCAATCTCAGTCCGTGCACAGAGTATCAGGTCGATATTTTCGCTTTCACGTCTATAGGAAGAGGGCCGTCCGCATCTAAGAAGATAGTTACTTCTAAAGGTAATAAAATAGACAAATAGTTGTAAATATTTGTTATCCTATTTAACTCGTGGATGCGCGCAAGCGCAGAAACGAGTTGTTGGGGTTACGGGAAGGCGTGTCACTGACATAAAAACCCTATTACGCCACTGTTACATGTGATTTTTTCCGCTGTGATCTTGATTTGTATTTTTGTGAAAAGTGCGTCGTCTACCTTCGCCATGTGTGAATGGTCTTTCCCGATACATACCGAAGACGACAAGGTATGTATAAATGGAGTTTTCAAAGAATTTGGAGGAAAAACGAAGCAGCTCTTCGTCTGTAGTTGATGTTGTTCAATTTAAACACAGGGTTCCTGTTTTAATCAAACCATTGATAAATTTATTTTATAAGTATATTATTATTCATTATATGCTGCTAAATAATTTATACTTGTGAGACAGACGAGCTGCTGAGAAGAAGAACAGTTCATTTATAAATCGCAAGGCCAATATAATGAATACGAAATCAATTCACTTTCTGACATAATGAGACCTTTATTTATAACACGAGGATTACCCTCAATGCTAGCAGAGGTTTCTCATCTTTTTTATCCTTTTCCCTGGGGCATTCCCCTGTTCGGTTTTCATTGTGTCGTTCTTGGACTGACTGAAATGGGAACAATCTAATTACAAATGCCTTATTTCCATCATTGTAAACGATAAACAGCTATATCCAGGCTATGGATGCAAGATTTCCAACAGCTGTTAAATGAATCACCGGCAAGTATTAAGAATATGTTCGTCGCTTAGATAAATTGATCCTAAGGTTCAAACTTTACCATGCCCATGTTTTGCTGAAGGCAATGAGCTTTATAAATGATTTATTGGAATAAACTATAACTATAAAACCATACCTCAGATGGATTTAACTGCATTTATTCGTGAAACAAATTTGCGCGAAAAGATGTACGTTTAGTAGATGTCACACTTCGGTCACACCGTTCACGGATCAAAATAAAAAGACGGAATCTAGTTTCAACAAGAAAAAAACAAAATTAGTCCGCTGCTGTAATCAAATATCATTTGCAACTACTTAGAACTACTTAGACATGTCAATAGGGTTTTTAACTCAACTAAAAAGGAATCAACGAGCCAGAAAACGTTTTCGTATCACAGAGGAACGAATAAAAAGATATTTAGTAAATTACGAGGAACAGCGGATATTGCGTGGTTCATATTCCTAGTATCGAGGATGCTGGTGGGATCGTTAAGGAAAAGGAACCACATTTCCCAACGAACTTTTGTAGTGTTTTAATAGGGATTAATTTGAATCGTAGGATTTCCTTTCGAAGACAGGAGAACTTCTGAATTCGTGTCGTCAGGTAAGACGACGGACCTTCTAATGGAGACACAGAAAGCCTAGAAATGCAACCTGTTATAAAGGGGTTATCTGAGATTTCTTGAAGTCGAGCGTGTAATCAAAAGAGATAAGAATATACGTGGAGATGCAATCTGCATCCAAAGCTGCCAGGGAGTTAGCTTCATCCATGATATGATGGGATCTAGGGTATAGGCTATAAACTCTCTGACATGTTCGTCATCTATATACTATGACAGAAGAACACCTAGAGACCTGATATAATTTGTGCCTACTAAGCCAATGGTTTGGTGTAGATAAGCGGATAATTTCTATCCAAACGGCAGGGTAAGGGATGTAAAATACCAAGTATCCCATTGGAAAGAAGCGCAATTGCTGGCTATCATCCGTCCAGGAGTTTATAGTCATAGTCTGCCTTTTCATCATGTGTCGTTTGGACACCAGCATCTAGTTTGAAAGGTTTCTCAGAAGTCCAGAAGTTAGTATGGCACAGATCGAGGCAAAGTCTAGGTTTTGTAGGCTCAACGGTTAATGGTAGTACGATGAATGGGGAAGTCACGGGACCACACATATCTAAAGGTATCACGGCACCTGAAGTAATTCTGGATAGAAGTAACCCTTGAATCTGTACCAATTAGACATGGGTCATGCCTACCAACAACTCGAGTTAAGCTATTTACTCAAAGATACTGTTCCAGTATAACAGACTTCCTTGTGGAATGTCAAGTGCACCCGGTATTTATCAGAGAGTGGTGGAACACCTCTTACAGGGAATATATTATGTAGTAGTTAGAGTATACATATTGCGGTGTCTGATGAAAATAGAGAAGCATACATCACAAATCAAGTTCTAGACAGACTTTTAATAGTTATACACCGTTAATAGTTATACACCGTAGTTCGATGGCTACTGGCTTCATTCCGATAGCTATAAAATTCATAAAACAAATATCTGAAAACCTATTGATACTGTTACATCTATGTCACATAATTAATTATTCTTTCTATACAGGAATTGTGGGGTCCCTCAGCAATCCATATTAGGATCAGTCCTGTTTCCTATTTACATAAATTAAGTATACTATTTCACTAGGATAATCAATTTGTTGATTACATTATCTATTGGCATAAGAGCATTAATAAGTTACAGTGTTATATACAGCGGTACAGTTTTATATGGAGGAATCAGACTTCCTCCTCAATTTTAATGCCACTATTTATTATTCAACGCACATTGCGAGTCATGACTAATTTCCCTTCTAGAGCTTCTAGCAAACGTATTTCAAATTAATGTAATTAATAAGCAACAACTTGATAAATTAGCTTATCAATATCAAAACAATTTGCTGCCTGAAATCTTCTCCGACTACTTCAAGCTCAGTTCGACAGTATACAGCTACAACACACGTTCACTTGCTAATCAAAATCTATATTTCCCAAAATGTCGTCTGAATCATAGTAAGGTTAGTGTCAAATATTCTGCAGTTGCTAATTGGAAACATTACCTCTGATCTAGAGGTAAAACATATCCAACGTTACAAATGTTTAGACAAAAGTAAACAGATATCCGCTCACCTGTTTTAAAGTTAATCTATGTAATTTGTCTGTTCTAGCATGTACATGTTCTACCTTAAGCATTTGAACATTTAGGAGTACAATGAGTGGATCAGTTACAGTGTTCTTCTCATGCTTACATTTCCAGCTCTTCCGAGCAGCCCATATGTAACCAACACTGAGCTTCAAGTGGACAAGTGTAAAATCAAGTTGAAATGGACCTATCCTAAAGGCACTGCATGTCCTATCACGAGTCAGACAATATACTACCGACAGGTTCACTCCATGATCAGTCATACAGATTGGTATGTCGAAACAATACGAGATGCACATACAAGGCAGCAAGAACTGGTTCTGATGTGTAACTCGTTCTACGACTTTATGATGACTGCATCCAATGATGTGGGAGAGACGAAAAAGGACAAGAGAAAATTGCGAACAATTTTGATCGGTAATACTTTTATTTGTTGAAATTTAGAAAAGTTTTGACATTTTGTATCTCATCGTTGTTGCCAAGCAAGAGCAAGAGATCCGATATCATTACGTCCGACTACGAGTACGGCGTTTACTATGGGTATGACCTTTAGAATCAAAATATCTCACTCGCAAGGAAAGTAGGGTGCTCTGTCAAACAATGCTAGAGAAACGAGAACTAGCTACCAAGAGTATTTCTTCATGTAACTTCTTAAAGTGGAACGTTGCACTCGTACTCGATACAGTGACTCAACAGATGACCTTATAAATCAAATAAATGCCGTCATTCAATAGTAACATACCTTCAAACCAAATTATCATTTTTTAAATCTGCATTATTTTTCATTCCTTAAAACTCGTGATAAACAGGATTTTTCATGAAGTACAATACAACCAAGACCCAACCTGTAATTGGTGAAATTAATATTTTCTCTTACTTTCTTGGTGTATCGGCGTAAACTAAAACACAGTTAATGATGTTAGCAAGGACGGTTCAACCAACAATAGAACCAATCGTTAGCTTAATCCAATGGCTTCTAAACAAGCAATATTGAGAGCCAGGAGCAATTTTACTCTTATGCCTTAAGTCTGGAAATATTATCGGTACCATCGCTTGAAAGTAGATTTAGCGATCCCTACGGTCGCCGGAGAGTGCTGTTATTTGTGATCGCTACGATCGCTGAAGAGTGGTTTCCATATGACCGCTACCATTAAATATTACTTTCTCCGGGGGATGGGAATCGGGCTTTAGCGATTTTCCTTGTAATCATTATCGGGAATAGTATGTTTGGATTATTAAAAGACATGAGGTTTTAAACAAAATCTTACGCGTATAAGGTTGTTGCTCTTAAATAGGTTCAGCATATACGGAAAGCGGAATGGTAAAGGCAACTATGAAGAGCTCGCAAAGTATTCTGGTAGAATGGAAGTCTCGCGAACTAGCTGGTGGGTACGAGATTATTTACAAAGATAGCACAAATACCTCCCGCAAGTTCGTCAACGGTTCTTCTTCTAGAAGGTACTTGCTAGAAGGATTAAAAAAATTCACCGACTACGAAATCACAGTCATGTCAGTAAAAAGTGGCGGAAACGAACTGATTGGAGTTGATAGCAGCAAAACAGACGAAGACGGTGAGATAACAACTTTATTATTGTATGTTTTCTTTTTCCTCCTCTATCTAGAAATTGAAAAAGGTTCAATGTTCCCAGTGTGTTATGGATTTCTGTACCTTTCACGCTACCGAAGTATTTTTCAGAGAGGCACTGTAAATATGAAAAATCACTAAAATGAAATAGGGTAAAACTAAAAGTTACTAATACAATACGTACTAACTGTATATAAAAAGGTGGAAAATGAAAAACGATCAACAAATGGCATGGAAACAAATGGATTGGCAAGATAATTGCTATAGGTTTGGACGTAAATGGTGATAATGATCGTATAGATTGAACATCGAAATCTAAACTATTAAAGTCCTACTATGCCTGGTGCATAAGTAGTTTTACTCCAGTTTGTTTACTGTGCGACTACTGTAACTGGGGTCACTTAGACAACGAGAGGCAATCACATTGCAGAACGGAAACAAAGCATTCCAACTTACGGTTATTTTATTCACTCAGTGTTGACTACAGGACAATAACATTTCAATTTGCTCGAGCTTCGATCCGTTAAAAGGCAAATTTGATGGAATATAATAGATTTGAAGTTGAAGTCTTTTGAATGAAGAAAATCGTGTGGATATGCCAGGATTTCTAAGTTGTAATGCAATGTGGTTAGTTCTCGTTGTCCTCATGTGGCCAGTAAGTCGCACTGTAAGCAACTTTATTATACATATCACGAAAATTTTATTGCATAAAGCCCGTGCGTAAAAATCTATCTCTTATATTTTTACAGCGATACGTCCAATCACCATCGCGTATAGCTTTTTCACATGTGAAAATATATAACCAATCAGCAAAAAGAAAATAGCGACTCAACCAATGAGATTCGTGTGTGCATGTGAATGGCACTCGAATGGCTTTTCGGTTTGCTTTTGAAAATTGGCTAAAGGTTGCGAAGGCTCTTCTCGCTTTGTTTCTTGTGACTGCTCTTAGATGAATTTCTAGATCAACAAAATAACACAAATACACTTAGCAAGACACAGAGAAATATTTCATTATTGAAAAGGTTTCTGACTTCAAACGATGAGCCGAAGGATATAGAAGATATTCACGCAAAACATTAGGCCCACTACATCGCTACTTTTATGCTTCAAGTTAGAAAACAAGACGGAGACGAAAACAAGCCTACAATGCTCAGATCTTTTATTTCCAGTTTTGATCGGTACCTTCGAAACAATGACTATCCTACAACTATAATACAAGGAAAAGAGTTCAGAAAAACAAGAGATATTCTGGTGGCTCAGCAAAAAGAGCTAAAGAAGGAAGGGAAAGGAAATACACCAAACGCAGCTCGTAGTCTAACTGAAGAAGAGGTTGACGTTCTTTACAGTCACAATTAACTCGGTTGTTCCAGTTCAGAGTCCGTCGTCAACACAGTATGGTTCAACAATACACATTACTTTGGACTAAGGGGCTGTCAAGAGCACATAGATATGAAATGGGGCGATATTGAGCAGAAAACGACAACAACCGCCGTTGAATACCTGGAATACATCGAAAGACAGACCAAGACCAGGCCCGGAGCTGATCCAGAGGTTTGTCGCAAAGTGAAGCCAGAACGTTTGCTGTCAAAGGCAGTGAAAGAGATCCTTTCATAGCTTATCTACTCTACGCTACTAAGAGGCCACATGACATGAAAACTCCGGAAGTCCTTTTTATTTGGCCATTAATCACACTAAAAATATAAAAAAAATTAAACCCTGGGTTAAGTCAGCTCCAATGGGTGTTAACAAACTAAACTTGCTCATGAAAATAATGGCAGGGAAAGCTGGATTAAACACGGAAAACAACGATTCAGAAATTCAATGACGAGGGAATGCCTCCAACGCATATCATGCAAATCTCCGGTCGCAAGAATGTTCAGAGTTTGAATAATTATAGCAGCTTCTCTGAAAGACAAAAGAGAAATATCTCGGATATTTTGAGCCACCCTGGGCCATCTTCGGGTTTTCAGACAAGCATTGCCAATACACGAGTACACGAGTCATCATTACGGCAGCCCTTGCTTCTTTTTCACGGTGCTTCTATTCAAGGAGGGACATTTAATATCTCCGTCAGTGCCTTAAAACAAAGTCCTACGTTGTCATTGCTGACTACTAGTTCTCCAAAGTCAACAAAGCCATGTTGTCGCTATGTGATTGAATCTGATAGTGACTGAATTGAATCTGACTGCAAACTAATTAAAGGTACATTTTAAACACTTTTATCAACATGCATTACCAAATGTGTTCTACTTCTAGCAATGTTTTGATGAGATAAAGGCAATATCAAAATCATTTATTCTCGTGTGATGTATAATAAACAGCAAGTGGTTTGTATGAGTTTTATTCACTCGTTGTGAAGCTTGAGAACACAGCTCGTGAATAAAAACCCGTACACCCCACTTGCTATGAAGTAATCTCTATAGATGGTATATCTTGGCATTATATGTTTTCATACAAACTCAATAAATACATTTAAGGAACAAAAAGAAAAATAGTGGGTTTGTTGAAATTAGTATTATGTAGCAATATTGAAAGAACAACACTGAAGGTGTATCTGTTGAGGTTGAAAACTAAACTAAAAATTAACATGCAAAATTAATGATACATATGTATGTCAAATGTATTTTTTTCTAGTTCCCAGTGCACCAGCACATTTATCAGTTCTCAGGACGGAATCAAACACCATTTATCTTCGTTGGAAGAAGATACAACATGAGTCTATCAATGGTATATTGTTAGGTCATCGCGTTTTCTTCAGGAAATCAAACTACTCTCGAGATCCTAATAACATTACGACGGGACCTCAGTGGAGTGAAGCAATTCTGAGTAACCTCAAGCCATTTACAAAGTACTCCATAGAGGTATGTGGATTCACCAAGAAAGGAAATGGAAAAAGGAGTAAAGAACTTGTTGTACAAACAAGAGAAGGCGGTAAGTATGAAATATCGCATAACTCAGTCAAGTAAATTGTTGGCTATTAAGGGGTTTTGAGTGAGCTGCAAAAGTGCAGCAATTATCTTTCATTTCCCAGAGGAAATTAATACTCCAAATACAAGAAAAAATCAAGAATACGAAGGGGCTTTAATGTTTTGAAACTTTTGTAATGTTTGTCAGCGAAATCACACGAGCTATTATATGTAACTCAACCTTTACTCGTACATGACTAAAACTACAACGTATACAAAACGTCCGAGCCCATGTAGCCTTATCACGTGACTCTACAGACCAATCATAACACATAACACTCCTTTCTCCCTAGGGAAAATAAGTCCTAATAAGGAGAACAATGTTCAAATTTCCTTGAATCACATCTGTTCAATCAGACGTTCTCGGGGCTTCCTAGATATATGTGGGTACCGCTTTCTGCTTCAGGTACAGGTTCCTTGGCTTGTTTCTCTGGTAATGTAGTGGAAAAACTAGGTGTTGCAGGTGAGTGGGTATAGTCACTTGTGAAGGCTTCTGGATTCGAAGGTATTACGTGATGTGATAGAACTGGTTCCTCTGTAGTTTCTGTTGTTTGTGGTTATATCAGGTTCCAGATAGATCCTTCAGCTGATCTATGTGTAACTTCCACATATTATCTTCGACCTGCACACGATAGGTAACTGGGCCAAGTGTCTTGATTCTTCCTAAAATCTGAAACCAGTACCGGGTCTCTCACACTGAACTCTCTTCTCGGTGCACTTCCCTTCCACTTTGTTAGCTTAGCTACTTTCTTCCTAAGGTCTGGACGTAATAAGTGTAGCCTGGAGCGCAGTCTGCGATTCATGAGTAACTCTGCAGGTGTACATCCAGTTACTGTGTGTGGCGTGGTGCGATACTTATGCATCAATCAGCGGCTTCCCCCTGGGGCCGACCCCCGGGGACCCTGGGGGATTTGTCCAAACGCCCATTCAAACCTTATCTAATCCCCCTGGGTATGGGGCAGGAGATTGTTGACAAATTCCCTCCCTCTGGGGCAAATATAATGGGTCCCTGTAATATACGTTAACAAATATCAGTTACATATCACCTATAGATCTTTGCAGTAGTAGCACACAAATGATGCCAGTTGCTCGCCCCTCTTCTTGCTAATCTTTACACAGGAGCCATGGTACCAGATGAAGCAGCTGGGCCCTCGTTTGTCACACTGGATCATGAAACTATAGACGATCACAATGACCTTTTAATGTATATAATGTTACACGTTGATGCAAAATGCAGTAATAGATATTTATGTTTTAAAAGACCATTTTCGGAGAGTTTTAATACCCTTCTTCTGGACCTCTACAAAACCACCACGTCTCATCATCATCATGCTGCTCGTCTGGCACGGCAGTCTTGGCTCTTGCTTCTTTGTAAGGAATAGAAAAGAAATCAATCGACACTAGTGTTTTGAAAGACAACTGAAATACTGTGTGATTGTTGTACAGACCTGCCATTTGAAATCTACTGAAATCTACAAAAGCCATATTCAAGTAAAGTACCTTGTCTTTTTCTTGTTTGCTATCGTTTTCCGGCTGCTTTGTTCGCACCTGCCTTACGTCGTTGTGTTATTACCTCCAAATGTTCTTTCCACATTTGTATACTATCAATATCTAGAAGATGTGTCTTCGCTAATTCTTCCACGTCATAGTTGTAGGCCTTGAATGCAGCCTCCAGAGCATCTTTCGGTGGTACTTTCATGTACATGCTGTTTCCTTGGTGTTTGCGATAATGTTCTAAATTATCATTAGGTTCCAAAAAATGCCCAGTACAGGTTCCAATGCATTTTGTGCATGGCCCATCCCATGGTTTAGTGACATCTGGAATTGGGAGTGGTAAATAGGACAAAAGGGGACCACCTTCATACCAGCAAGGTTCTTCATCAGGCTTACAAGCTGAACACACACGATCAGGGCAGTCCTCCTTATAACATAGTAGTAACTGAAACAAGTAATTACTTGTTAGTCCCTTGACCATATGCCGTTCTCGAAGACTCCATATCTCCTCAAAATGCTCATACAACTGTGGGTGACTCGTCCTTAATTGTTGTTTTGCCTTTTGTGATCCCTTTAGAAGTGTATCCAGATATGGCCGCCGTTCCTGGAGTTTTTTGGCAAAATCATCCTTACTTCCTTTGAACAGAATAATTTGTGATTCTCGAAAGGGTGTTCCATTACACTTATTAATGTATACGTCAGCAGCAGTTTGAAGATTTCTCTCAAGCTGTTCATAGTTAATACCACCATTAACATCAAAGTTTGACCCATGTATAGTTGATGGTATGAACATATTTGAGTGACCCATACTCAAGCAACCATTCTGTAACTCGACTCGATTGAGATAAGAGGAACCATTGCATCTTGAACTGATTAGTGTGCAGACCTTTCCTAGTTCTAAGTGCCGTTCTGTTGCTAAGAACTGGACTTCGAGATGTGCAGGTCCCTCGTCACCAGCACCATCAACTCGAATGCAATCAATAAGGGTTTTGTCCATTCGGCATTCAAAGTCAGGCTTCGTTTGTAACATATATATATATCTGCCATATGCTGTGCGGGGTTTTGAGGATAAATCATCTGAGGCTTTTACCATCCCTGCTGACATTTGTGCTGATGTCATCTTCTCGGGAAGAGTATCTGATTCTTCTTTCATGGCTTGTTTGAAGGTTCTTACTGGCCGTTCTATTTTCACCAAGGATGGTATGGCGCACTGAGTATCTGCCTGATGTTGTTCGACTTCAGGAACCCATTAAACTCTTGTTGCTACAAATTGAGGGCCATTATCAGATACCAATTCTTCGGGCAGCCCATGTTTAGCAAACACCGAACGTAGGGCTTGTACTGTGGCTTCAGCAGTTGTAGAGGATATACCCAGCACGTCTAACCATTTGAACTTGGCATCGATAATAACTAGGAAAGACTCGCCGATAAATGGACCATAATAGTCAACATGTACTCTCTGCAAGGGGCGGTGTGGCCAGATACATGGGTTGTCCGAAGTTACAGCTGTTTTATCATTCATTGTTTGACAGGTTTCACAGTCCCTCACCATCTGTTCAATTCCGCTGTCCAGTTTTGGCCACCATACGTGCAGCCTAGCTAATGTTTTCATCCTTACTAGTCTATGCCAAGATGATTGAAGTATAGCTCATGTTTCATGATGTTTCTTTGGGATTACTACTCGTGTACCTTCAGCACGCATCCGTCTTCCACTGTGAGTTCATTTGTTTTTATGTAATACATCTCCAGGTTAGCCGGAAATTCCTATTTATAAGGCCATCCTTGAAGAGGGAAGTGCACTACCCTGGACAGTACTGGGTCGCGAGCTGTATCATCTCGAAGATGTCTGGCATTTACTGGCACTCTAGCTACTTCGACCTAGTTTACCTCTTCCGCTTCTTCTTCCCAAAAGCTTGTGTTTTCAGTGGCTTTACGTGGTAGCCTGTTAAATGCATCGGCACTAGTATTCTGCTTGTATGCGCGGTACTTAATATCAAACTGGTATGCGGAGAGCTGTATTGTCCATCTTTGTAGTCATGATGCAGCTAAGGGTGATATCCCTTTCCTGGTACAAAACAGGAACGTTAGAGACTGGTGGTCCGTCAACAACGTGAATCTACGGCCATACAGGAACTGCTGGAACTTACAAAGATAATTGCCAGTGCTTCTTTATCAATGACTTAGTAATTATTGTCTGCGTTGGTTAATGATCGTGAGTCATAAGCAATTGGACGTTCATTCCCCTCGGCAGTGATATGTGATATCATCGCTCCCAGTCCCACTGGTGATACGTCTGTGCTAACTGCACTTTCAACTTGGGGTTATAGTGAACTAACACTCTGGATGGGGCCAGAGTGTCTTTTAGTTTTTGAAACGAATCTGTACGCTCTTGACTCCAACACCACTTTGTACCCTTTGTTAGTAGCTGGTTTAGTGGACTAACCAAGATGGACATATTCGGAATGAACTTCCTTATGACTCCACGCTATACAAGAGAAAAAGAAGCTGGTCGTGATTTCTCTGTCACAGCTGGAACAAATTACCTGTAAGCCTAAGACTCTCCGCCTCTGTCAATATTCTTACGTCTGCCCTTTACAAGCATTTTCGCACCTTTCAAAAAAGCTTCGAACAGTTCACTACATTTTTAGATACACAATTTATCCTTAGTTAACTTGGTAATGTTGATCCTTCTTAATGTATACATTTATATATCTTGTAAATATGTAATTTTAGCTTAACTTAGTATAGTCTTATTATATGTCCTTATCGTAATATGTCTTTCATGTGTTGTCCTGCGAGGGCCACGAGTTTATTAGTGCTTTGTACTATTTAGTGTTACCCTCTTGAAATAAAGTTGATTGATTGACTGATTGATTGGTAATAGTTCACTAATCCTAGAAATGACAGAAGCTCAGTTTTTTTCTGCGGCTCACGTACTTCCAGTATAGCTTGCACCTTCTTTGGAGATAGATGGATTCCATGGTGGTCAACTACAAAGGCAAAATACTCCACTTGAAGCTGCATAACGACACATTTTGACTTCTGGAATTTGACTTCAGACAAATCAAATTTCCTGAATGTCTGATGTAAGTTCTCAACATGTTGTTCGTTATATACTCCTGTGATGATCAAATAATCTAGTATCCCACCAGCATGACTTACACCATCCAGCATCTTGTCTATGATCTGTTGGAAAATGGCCGGTGCAGCTGCAACTGCAAATGGGAGTCAGTATACCGGTTCAACCCTAAGTGGGTGGTTGTGGTAATAATAGAGATTTCTAGTACTACCTGTTGGTAGGCGTTAAGTAGATCTAATTTAGTTAATAGCTGTCCCTCATTAACTTTGGTAAACAGTTCCTCCGGTGTAAGCATTGTTACTCGTGTACAACTAGGTATGGATTTAAAGTTACCTTAAAATCTCCACAAATCCTAACTGTCCCATCAGGCTTCAGCAACGGGTATAATAGGTGTAGCCCTATCTGAACTCTCTACTTTCTTCAATACCCTGTCTTTTTGTAATCTTTGCAGCTCTGCTGCGACCTTTTCTTTCAGAGCATAAGGTACTGGACGGGGCTTGAAATACTTTACTTTGAACTTAGCAGTAACCCCTTTGATGGTATATCATTTACCATCGAACAGTCATATCTGTGTTGGGTACTGTTGAATCACATCTTCTAACTTGGGTGTAGGCTGGTTTGTCTGGTGAACTTTGCTAAGTTCTTTCCAGTCCAATTTGATTTTGGAAAGCCAATTCTTCCCCATCAGGATGTTCCATCAATGCTGACAATCACAGGTAGATCTGCTTCTTGGGAATGATACTGAACATGAACTGTGATTTCTCCAAAATTTCCAACATTTCCATTACTTCACGCCGTGAGGGTACCTGAAGGCTTTTCCTACGTTCGATCGTCAATTTCGAATATGGCGTCACCGATGTCCTAGATTTTCTTGATTTACTTGTTTCCCTTCGACGTTTTATTAAGCATTGCAAATAATGAAAGAATCAAACATGATTCATCTTCATAGAAAGCCTTAAGTTTATTTTAAGGTCGACGAAGCTTTTTTTTTATAAATAGGCATACTAGTTCCGATAAACATTAACACTGCCATTCTTCTCTGTAGTTCCCAGCATGGCTCCACAGGGTTTGAATGTGACTGTATTGAATTCTACAAGTTTGTACATTGAGTGGCATCCAGTCCCCGTGGGATATCGTAATGGAAAGATATTAACTTACATCGTGTACAACAGAGGCGAACAGTCACTAACAACCGTTCCTAACAATGGTTCAACAACTATACACACTACTTTGAGAAATTTAAGGCCGTACGTCACTTACAACATAAGCATCGCTGCCAAGACCAGGGCAGGAAAAGGTATCAAATCACTGGGAGTCATTGCACGAACAACGGAAGACGGTAAGTATAAAGTGTTTTATGCAAAGGACTATTTACACGGTATAAATATTACTTACAACTGTCGCATGCAATAGGACATTTGCATGATGACGTCGCATACAACAACTACCAGAACTCTTTGCGCGAATCCTTTTGTTCTTCTAATTTGGACCATTGTCTTGGAATTCTCAAAGGAGTTTAAAAATCTGAATGACAAAAACAATTCGACAAGGATTCTGGTAGTTGTAGTAAAATGACGCCAAAATGAAAAGTACCATTCACACTCAAACAACACGCTTTTCGCTCACAACACACGAAATTTATATGCTAGTCGTATCGGTTTTTTAATCAATTATTTTTCGTTTCCACAATTAAACAACCTCTTCATTAGGTTTTCGGTTTCCTCGACCGTAAAACTCGTCGACTCTCTCTATTTTTGTTTTATATCGAGTGACTGCGTTGATGAATTGTATTTACTTTTCCGTCGTTTTGAAATGATCGTCCCCCAACCCTCCCCTCAGTAGAACATTGGTACAAAATACGTTATTTCTATTGTTCTCAACTACTGCTGTGTTGCACGATTGTGTTGATTGCGTTATATGCAAGTTGTAGGGTTGATTTATACCAAGCAATCCGTGTTGTAAGCTAATGGGCCTTTTGCAGGAATACAATCATGTAGTTGTACTGCGTGGCAAAAAATCTTAATTCGTATATTTAAAGGCACTTGTACGAGATCGGTAGTGTTATTAGCAAAACCTGTTTGTAAATGCTATTTTCCACCTCCAATCGATTGTCGATCTTTCTAAATCAGCGCTTTTAAAGATAGCTTGCCGTACAGCATCCATGGCAACGCGTTTCCCATGGGGATTACGAGCTCAATTCATTCGCTAACGACGTATTATATCAGCTCGTGACTGTTTCCTGCAAAAGTCCTATTGTATGCGACAAAGTTGTACTTTGTAAATCGGCCTTAAGTTCCTGTCTTTTTATTGTCTATTTATCGTGGGACTAAGGGGCTAATCGGATAGGTAAGGGATTTCATTCCAAAAGAAACAGCTATAGCAACACATAATTCAGCCTTGGTTTGATTATTGCGATGTGGTCTGCTGTTATTATTGTTGTGTTCAGTTGGGTTATGGCGGGTTGATCGTGCAGTCACGGTGGGCACAAATGACCCTCAAGTCGCTCACGTTGCTATATTTTAAAAATCAGTAAATGATGAGCATATAGTATATCGACACGCGCAAGGTAGAAGATGGTCACCCTCGAAGAATTACGTGCGCAAGCAAAGCAATTTGGGTTGCGAGGTACTTCGAAGTTCGACAAAGCCAAGCTCGCCCAGACAATAGCTGAGGCTCGCTCTCTCGAATGGGAGAATAGGATCGAACGAGCCGATCGAACAGGTAGGTTCCCAGCTCTTCGTGGCGATCCTGAAAATCCCCACAAAAGAGCTCAACGTGCACGCGAAAGTCAACAGTTGAATGAGGAGATCACAGCAAGTCTAAGGGCAAAGGCTGATAAAGAGAGGTCCATAGCGGATCCTCGAAGACGTTTGCCCCACAAACACCGAGCCTTCCGACGGTTCCTGCAAGAGCCTCGTAGTGAGCCACTTCCACGGAGTCTAGCTCGAGAGGCAGGTGCTATTCTCGATGAGAGAGATGGAATGCTCGAGGGAGTGGAGATAGGCCGCCGTACTATCCAGTGGCGCTTCTTCCAAGGTGTGGCAGGAGATTTGACCCCTAGGATCATGGAAAAGTTAGTTGCAAAGGTAACCACCAGCTTCTACCTGCGCTACAGCTACACCTATCGCATTCGCAATGTCAACGACGGGCGTGTGATGCTATTCTCCAAGACTGTCCCCGGCTCTCCATGGTTGAATGTCCTAGGCAATGCAGAGGAGTGGATCAATAGTACAGAGACAGCTCGTTTGAATCCCGACAACATCAATCGTCCAAATACCCAATGGGCCTTCGTGCGTTGGATCTACGTGGATGTCAAAGTCGTGATCGATCGTCAGCCTCTGTTGGGAACAGGCCCACTGCCCCAATGGCTTCGCCAGAAAAAAGGAATGATTGCCCTTGATCGATATGGTGACAACCTATGTCTTTGGCGCTGCCTTGCCGTATGCAAAGGAGCCCGTGCAGACAAGTGCAACGCCTCGGCTCGGGAACTTGCCCAGGACTTCTATCGCCTGACAGCGCCCACGCAAGACGTTCCCAGGACTTCCTTAGACCAGCTGGAGGAAGTCGAGTTGCACTTTGGAATCGGCATTTGGGTATACGAACCCACGGAGGATGGCGTTTGGCATCTGACGCGGCGTGCAGCCCACTACAAGCATGCAATGACGATTGGGCTGTATGCCGGACATGCTTCTATATCAAGGACATCAAAAAGCTAGGGCACGTCTACGCATGCAACGATTGTGGACAACGGTTTACGAAAACCTCAGACCTCCAACGCCACGCAGATCGTTGCAGTCGTGGCGAAACAAAGATTGTTTGCCCCGGAAAAGTAATTGCAGTACCCTAGTCGGCATACGAAAAAGCATTCTGGCCAGAGAGTGATTCCAACAAAGCCAGCAAAGCCGCTCTACGCTGGTTGAAACGCGAAGCCGAAAGGATTGGGCAACACATTCATCACGCAGCTTGTGGACATGGCGGAGAGCATTGGATCGAAGGAGCAGCGGTTGATGGCTACGAACCTCTTTCGAAAACCATCTTCCAATTTCATGGATGCTATTTCCATGGCTGCCCGGAATGCTTCCCTAGGGAAACGAGGCTCTATCGCAAGACCTGCAAAAGAACCGAGAGTCTACGTGAGGCAGGTTACGTAGTTGTGGAGGCTTGGGGCTGCTCTACGAAGAAGACAAACGAACTGGTCCCCACGCCAACACAAACTGTCTATCCACACGCCAAAGTGTACGACTTCGAAGCCTATCTCGATACAACGAAAGGAAGACAACCAACGGACCGATTGACCATCGAAAACGTCCACGTCCCAGTATCCGTTTCCATAGCGGACACGTACAACCGAATACCAACCCATATCTGTCGACGCGATCCAAAAGAACTCGTAGCCGCCTTTGTCGAAGAACTCCAACGAAGAGCGAAAGCAATCCGAGAAGTCGTTGCGGAACGGTTCTGCCCCGAGACACCTGAATTCTCCTTCGACACCCTATCGAAGGAACAACGGATGAGAATCGACGAATAGGTCAACCAAGTTCCCGTTCTAGGCTTCAACTCTGGCAGGTACGATCTCAATCTGATTAGGAACTACTTTGTCGAAACCATCGCCGACACCTGTAAGAAGGTCAGGGTCGCAAAGAAAGCCAATACCACTATGTTTCTCTTGACTCCCGATTTCCGTTTCCTCGATGTGATGAACTACCTTGGACCCGGAACTTCTTACGAACGTTGGGTCGCCGCATACGGCTGTGATCTGCGGAAAAGCTTCTTCCCATATGAGTGGTTTGATTCTCCCGATAAGCTGGACCACGTCGGACTGCCAGACTATCCGGAGTGGGGATCGAAGCTAAAAGGGCAACACCTACTATCTAGGTCAGAGTTCGAAGACTGCAAGCGCACCTTTCGCGACAAAGGAATGGAGACCTTCGCAGATTGGTTGCGGTACTACAACGACCTAGACGTAGTTCCATTCCTAGAGGCACTCGAAAAGATGCGAGATTTCTACCACGAGAAGGGAGTAGACATGCTGAAAGACGCAGTGTCCATCCCAGGAGTCTCGCTACAGTTCCTGCTTCGAGGTAGTGTAGAACGGGGAGCTGAGATGTACGCTCCATGCGAGGAAGCTTACCACATGCTGAAAGGCGCTGTCGTGGGAGGTCCAAGCATAGTGTTCACCAGACGCCACGAAGCAGGAGTGACTAAGATTCGTAGTCATCAGGGTGGAACCAAGGTGTGTCGCAAAGTTCTTGGATACGATGCCAACGCCCTATATCTTTCTACCATGGAATTCGAAATGCCTTGTGGAAAAGAAAAGGTTGTGCACTATGACGAACCAGGTCCAGCCGCCGAAGGCTTTGTCGAACGTCTACGTAGTGGAATGTGGTTTGGATATGCAGAGGTAGATATCGAGATACCAAAAGAATTGTGGAAGGAATTTGAGGAGATGCCACCCTTCTTCTACAACAAGAAAATCCCCAAGGAAGCAATCTCTCCAGAAATGATAGCCTACCTCGCAAGGACAGGTAGAAAGCGAAGTGAGGAAAAGAAGCTAGTTGGGAGTCTTTCTGGAAAGAGGTTGCTGCTCTACGAGCCTCTCCTCTTTTGGTACATCGATCATGGCGCAGTGATCACTGCTGTCTACCGCACGATAGACTACGAACCTAAGGCAATCTTCGGATGGTTCGTGGACCAAGTCACCGAGGCGCGACGCACGGGAGACGTAGACAAAAGTAAAGCCTTGCTGGCAGAGGTGTTCAAGCTACTGGGAAACAGCGCCTATGGAAAGTTGATCGAAGACTTGGGACGCCAAACTAATGTCACCTATACCAAAGACGAGAAGAGTGTGGACAAAGCTTTGCGGAGTGCTTGGTTCGAAGACCTGGAAGAGATTGGCGAGGCATACGAACTCGAGAGTAGAAAGGCCCAGATCCGAATCAAACGCCCTTTCCAAGTAGGCATCGCTGTGTACCAGCTCGCAAAGCTGCGTATGCTCGAGTTCTACTACGACTTCCTCGATAAGTACATCGCCCGCGAGGACTTCGAATACATCCAGATGGACACGGACAGCGCGTACATTGCCATCTCTGGAAACAGCATCGACGAAGTCGTACGATCAGACCTACGAGAGGATTTCGCAGCCCACAGAAAATAATGGCTAGCTTGGGACAAGTGGAGCAGTCGTACCCCAGGACTCTTCAAACTCGAATTCGAAGGACAGCGCGCCATTGCCCTATGCTCGAAAGCCTACTACGTCGACACGGGTGGTAGCAGGAAGTATTCCACCAAAGGTATGTCTAGGCGGCACAACGACGTTTCGTGGGCTCGATTCGAAGCAGCCCTCCAGGGTAGTATCGACATGGCGAAGAACCGAGGCTTCCGACTATTGCCAGAAGGTATGGCAACCTACGAACAGCAGAAGCTTGGGCTATCGGCTTACTACGACAAAAGATACGTTCTTCCCGATGGAATCCACACCGAGCCAATAGAGTACGCTGTCTAGCGTCTGGGTACGAACAGAATTCCGTTTGGTGGTAGTTCCGTATCCCTAGGAACGACTTGTAGCTCTTCACGAACGAATCCACGTTTGGGTGCGTCCTTCTCCCCTTCTCGCTTCGCAAGGTAGTACAGCACAGGCTGTCCCGAAGATACTACACTTCGCGAAATAACACATATCTGTAAACTCCACACAGGATCAGTAGCTCTACGTTTTTCACCCCCTTCCAATTCTCCTGGTGCATAGAGATATCGAACCAGAACGTCGAATGGTAGGCGCTCTTCTCTCAATCCAACGGTGCGCGAATACGTAGGAGTCTTTAGATTTACTTGTTGCGTCACTACAGAATTCGAAGGCTCCTTTCCTGTAAGTCGAGTCACCTCACTGTTCAGGGCTTTGATAACCATTGGTAAACGAACTACCCATTCTCTACTACGCGCATCCGAGCCTTCCGAAGTAAGTACCATCTCTTGTGCATATTGATATCCAAACAATCTCTCTGCTAATGTCCTATTCGCTCGTTCGACGAAGCTTTGCGCTCTATGATTACCAGCCTCGCCTCGTTGAACTTTCGTACCATGTAGTTCTAGCGTTTCAGACATACTCCCCATGAATTCTCTACCAGGATCTACTTGCAGCGTCTTTGGCCATTCGAGTGGACTACGCTTGTAGATTCGTTCGAATGCCGCAGCAACTTCGCCACTATCTTTCGAAGCTAAAGGTTCGGCTTCTTTGTATCGAGAAGCTACATCGATTACTACTAAAGCGTACTTGTATAGCTTTCGTCCACGCCCAGGTCGATCGTGTGGTAAGAATATCAAATCAGCTTGGTGGACTTCATTTGGTTTCGATACAGTCCAATGCGGACGTGGAATGTGTTTTGGTGGTGGTAGATATACTTGCCATATAGATTGCTTTTCCAACCAACTCTTAGCTACGTCTTCCGATGCTTTCGCTGCTACCGATAGCTTGTCAATTGCAGCGTGACCTTTCCAGTAGCCCATAGGACCATAGAAGATGTTTGCAAGTTTAGCATCCATTATACGTCTATGCATTCTAGCCTTCAACAGATGAAAAAAAGAAAAGAATAAGAACCTATCCAACCGGTCCTTATTCCTTTCTTTTTTCTTTTTATCTTTTTTTTCTTTCTTTTTTTTTTCTTTTCCTCTTTCTTTTTTTTTTTAGTAGTGACCAAGTAGTATCTGGTAGCCTAGTAGTTGCCTAGTAGGTGCCTAGTAGTAGTACCTAGTACGTTCCTAGTAGCACCTAGTACGTTTCTAGTACGTTTCTAGTACATATCTAGTTGCCTGCTAGTTGCCTAGTAGTTGCCTAGTAGTTGCCTACTAGTCGCCTAGTAGCAGTACCTAGTACGTTCCTAGTAGCACCTAGTACGTTTCTAGTACGTTTCTAGTACGTATCTAGTTGCCTACTAGTTGCCTACTAGTTGCCTACTAGTTGCCTAGTACGTTTCTAGTAGCATCTATAACCATCTACTAATAGCGTATCCAGCGCCTAGCATTCCACACCGACGTAGAGCAACTCACCAGTCTTCTGATTGTTTGAGGGGTCGGTAGTAGTCAGATAAGCGGGGTTCTTTCATTCCTTCGAGCCGTTTAAGCGCCTTACGTAACTTATCGGATTGCACGAAGGCTTTGTTGGTGTCTCTTTGAACGTTGTATTCGTCGCGTTCAAGACCTTCCTGGTTTTCGAACCGACCTTTCTCTACATCGACTTCTTTGCATGATTCGCTTTCGCGCGTCAACTCTCTCTGCTGAGCTTCTCTAGCGAGTTTGTTGCTTAACGCTAGTGCCCTTCCGGCTGGCAACGCGCTTTGGGTCTTTTACCTTAATCGGTACGGTCGTCGGAGGATTCGCAGTTATCTGATCAGTCTGTCCTTCATCTTGATTCGGTATAGTAAGTACTAACGAAGGTTCAACAGGTGTACCAGCAGAGACTACTCGATGGGTACGTGGGAGTGGGGCCCGTGGCAACACGATCGTCGTCGTATAGGCGTTCTTCGAAATTGGGTAGTACATTTCAACCAATATATTGCATATACCACCCAATGAAGCACCTATGAAAGCCGCTATGGCGCCTGTTCCGGTAGATGTGATGACGTCCTTAGCGAACGCGCTTTCGACCCCAACGTTTCTCC
>JAOWCC010000409.1:0-22497 GCA_030867875.1 Actinernus sp. WN-2022
GGGGGGGGGGGGGTACTTACATGAAAAATTGGTATGTATGTGAGGCCAAGAGACTCAAACCCTGACCCTGTTTCACCCAATCCGAGCTCCAAAACCCTGATGGCCCCCTTTTTGGGGAAAAAAAACCTTATTGCCCCTTCTTTAAATTGTTTTCAAAACACGGTCGGGTATATCCCGGCCGGTATACGCGTACCGGGATTGCATGCAAAATACGGAACATTTCAAGTCGGGACGTGGTATTGGGTAAACAAATCAGCAGATGGAGTACATAGATAAGTACTGAAGTACGAATTAGCGGCGTCACAATGTAAGGGAACCTCAGTGCTTGCATGTGGACAGGCGATCAAAATGCGGCAACAGAATGTACTTTTGTTGACATAGTAGCTAAAAAAAACTGAACCCTAACTGCCAAAAAAATATTGAACCCCGACCCTAACTGCACCCAAATTATACTCAAATCCTGACCCTGATCTGCCAAAATCAGGTCAAAACCCTGACCCTACCTGCCCAAACGGAGCTCAAAACCCTGACCCACCCGGGCGGCACATACATAATACGTCACAAACAGGAGTACCCCCCCCCCCCCCGGGCTCAGGGCCTCTTGTTAATACATAAAACAGTATATAATCATGTGAGAGTTAACAAGTTTTAGGGTGAAAAATCAGGCTGTATTATTATTTGAGCAGACTAAACAGAGACCTATTTCAGTTTTCATAAACACAAACTTTAAAATAAATCAAGTTAACTAACCACGGTGACAAGGGGTGGAATATTGTATTTACATCAGAACGAAAATGTTTACTGTAATAGCAAATTTAAACAAGCATTCACTACTGACTACCCGGTCACCAGCATTTACCAGTCATACATGCGCCTCATCAACAACAATACCTCGTAGCATAGAACAGTTTGTTTCGTATTTTTATCCAGCCGTAGTAAACCCATACCCCAGCCGAATCCTATATGGGCAGCACGCCGAAAACATCCTTTCTTGGACAAACAATGGCTTCTATAATCATTTTCTGCTGTGGTTTCAAGAAAAAAAGTATTTATCTGCCTTTCTAATATAAACAAACTAAGCCGCCAGCTCAAACATCGAGTTGTCCGCCATTTTATTTCTGAAGTTTTGAGCATGCGCTATGAGGACACTGTAGCCAGATTTTGGCTACAAACCTCATTTGCATATCTGGAGTGTCCCAGAGCCTTACGATTTCGTCGAGCATGCGCAGTAAGAAATAACAGAAGGGTCTGGGGTCGAGAATGTAGTCCTCCGAGCTAATTTATTCAACGTTTTATGGTGTGTACTTCGTTTTTTTCTGTGTACATCGGGGACACTCCGTTGGCTGTCCGAAGATGTATTGACGGAGTTTATGGCATGAGTCCAAGTTTTCGATTCATCGGAAAGACGCTTCGAAAGGATTTGGCCGTGTTGTTAA
The DNA here is from genome assembly GCA_030867875.1 of Actinernus sp. WN-2022. NCBI lineage: Eukaryota > Metazoa > Cnidaria > Anthozoa > Actiniaria > Actinernidae > Actinernus > Actinernus sp. WN-2022. The sequence goes on from JAOWCC010000409.1 coordinate 1,437, forward strand.
AGGTAATTACTATTCCGAAATGCCTTATAATTAATTTATCGCTACAACTATATTGTTAAAAACAGACATTTGATCGCGTGTCGTATTTACGAGAGAAGCCCGAAAATTCATAAGCGCGTTTGGCTTAGCTAAGCAGAATGTAATGTCTTGAATGCACTGTGTTGGTAGTTTTGGGAACGTTTTGAATGCAACCGAGATAGAGATGGTAATGTACACTGAACTGCTTTCGCGACAAAGCTCCCCGAGTCTCGTGGCACGTTCATAATACATCCCTAGAGGTAAAACGTGATGCACGGCTTTACTCGTACTCGTCAAGGTGAATATAAGCTTAAAGTTCAGTTGAACGAAGAGGAGATGTTAACTAACATCGATATCGCCCCTGCTCATTGGGGAATGAAAGCCAAGATTTTGGAAACTGAGGAAAGCAAAGCTTAACAAAGCCATACAATAGCCAAACAAAAGCTAATGGAAAAGCTTAGTAATAAACTGAATAACAATAATGTGATCAGTTAGAAATGATACAGTAAATATCACTGAAATGTCAAATAGTTTGAATTTCATGGTCGAACGAGAGCAGCTGAGCAGTGTTGTTATCTAGTAAAGGCTTGACTGACTGTTCAATCTAGGAGTAGGAGGCACAAATCAAGATTGTCTGCAGTTAGAAATCGTGATAGAGAACATTCAAGAATACCAGTGAGAAAAATAATAAGCCCTTTTTTTAAAACATGTGTTTTCTTTGACCTTCCAGCCAGTTGACCTCCGGATCATGCACTGTTTATATTTGATAAAACGTTTGCAAGTTACATTTGGCTAGCGTTAGATTCCCAAAAACTCAATTCTGCACCGATGTGGAACGGATAAAACTCGTTTTAACCTTTTCGATATGTGAATTCAAAGTTTAGCGGGCATTTTGATTTAAAGATCAATTTGATTTAGCTTCACTAAATAATAACTTTGTCACACAATCCTTGTACAAATCGGAAGTTCCAGAACTACTTAGACTGCATGCGTCAACACAATTAGGGCTTGTTCGATTGACCGTATTCCGGAATAAGAATAGATGGAATAATCTCTGGAAATCACTGGTTCAGGCACATTTTGCACTATAAAAACTACTAACGTTTGCTGAAATGTGATATTCAGGATACATTTAATGTTCCAGTGACTAAAAATTTCCGATATAAGCGATATGTTGTGATCATTCTGTGTATTCTTATTCCGGAATACGGTCAATCGAACACACCCTTATATAATTAGTCATTCTCAAGCGAAGGTTCTGGACATAATCAAGCTATGAATAGGTCGTTTATTCCACACACAATAGTAATTTAACTCATGGTGCACGCATGTTCAGAACGAGTTATTGGGTTTAGGTGGATACGAGATAATTTATTCGTCGTTTTTTTCTGTGACTCGACGACTCGCCGTTGACTTTCCGAATGACCGTCCAAGGTTTAGAAAAGATTTGGTCATGCTGGAGAAGATGTATTGACGGTGCCCATCTAATGCCAGACACTGCAAACCTGGACAGACATGGTAGTGAATCCCTAACAATTACTTAGTGGTGATGACGTATCGATCAGGTAATCGGTCACGTGATTTTAAGTACATGCCAATACCTTCATCATTTCTAATGCCAGACACTCAGTTCAAACTTGGACAGGCAGTAATGGGTCCCCACAAATCAGTTAGTGGTGATGACGTAAAGATGACGTCATCGGTTACGTGATTTTAACAACATGCCCATATCTCCTTTATATCTAATGCCAGACAGTTCAAACTTGGACAGACATGATAGTGGATTCCCACAAATCACTTAGTAGTGATTCACTTAGTGGTGACGAAGTAACGGTGACGTCATAGGTCACGTGGTATGAAGTACATGCCCATGTCTCCGTCATTTCTAATGCCAGCTGGCTCAAACCTGGACAGACATGATAGTGGATTGCTATCAATCACTTAGTATCGATGCCGTAACGATGACGTCATCGCCGATTACCTTTTTTAAGTACATGCCCATATCTCCTTCCTTTCTAATGCCAGACAGTTCAAACAAGGACAGGCATGGTATTGGGTTCCAGCAAATTACTTATTGGTACATGGTGATGACGTGACGATGACGTCATCGGTCACGTAATTTTAAGTCCATGCCCATATCTCCCTCATTTTTAATGCTAGCTGGCTCAAACCTAGACAGACATGGTAGTGGGTTGCTATGAATCAGTTAGTGGCGATGACGTAACGATGACGTCATCGATTTCTAATGCCAGACGGTTCAAACTTGTTACTCGGGCCAGGCCTTTGGTCACCTGAGTCTAGGTCTGCCTTTTTTTTTATTCTCCGTCGCAAATCGTGATTCGTGCGCAATAGTCACAATCAACCAATTAGATGGCTAGCACTGTGCATGTGTACACATATTTTCTTGGAGTCAGGGATCAAGTTGGCTTTAATGCTAGCAAAGTTTCCGGCCATTCTTAGCCATTATTTTTGCTGAAATCAAAGCTTTCCTCGACTGAAATGGCAAGAAGTTGAGTTTTTCTGTTGAGTTTTTGTTTGGCTGACAGGAGTTTTACGGAATTTGGATCAAAATTTCTCACATTTGACGAAAGAAGATCTGGCGTGCACTGAAATGTATGGAATAATTAGAACCGACATTGGTACGGTAAACACACAAAACTTACCACTACCAGCATGAAGTGTTGTGATTTATTCGTTTCACTCAAAAGTGAAAAGTAATGGCTTCAAATGGAGTAGATTTCTCAGTTAATGGATCTGATATGCCAGTTTCAGCACTATCTCGCCATTCTCGGTCAGGAGTACTTTCAAAATCAAAAATTCGGGAACGGAAATTGATCGCAGATATGACAATCTTCTCTTCGAACTATAAAAGATAAATGACCTCAATGATCCAGATACCGAGTGGATTAATCGAATTTTTCTTTGTGGCCTGATGTTATAAATTTCTGCAAGACGTGGGAATAAACACTGGCACTACTACATCAGTGTATTATGAAAATGGTGGTTGAAAATACAGATGATATGGAAATTATTAGACAATTATTAAGTCCTGCATCTTACTCAAAAAGCCATTGTATTTCATTCAACAGCACCCAAGTTTATTATAATTCTAAAGATCCTCAGGGAACTATTATTGAAAAAAGTTATATTAAACTACATACTGAATTGAAAGAACTTGTGGCTGAAAATATGTGCAGAGCTATTCAATCATTCCTTTGCAACTGGCATCTTTCCGTGCTCCTGGAAGCAATCTTTTATTTCACCTATCCCTAAAACGCCTGTCAAATCGGACAGCGACCTTCGTCCTATATTACTAACCGCCTGCCTCGCAAATCTTCATGAAGAATACGAGGTCAAATGGTTATTGGAGGATATTGGTGTAAAAATCGACTTACACCAGTTTGGTTGCCTTAACTGGGCTTATCCATGCACGTCTCTCTGCCTTATTGACCCCCTTTATTTCTGGCTTCAATCGCTCGACTGACCTGGTCAATACATCGTCACCTGATTCTTAGACTTCGCATGCATTGATCAAACCATACTAATACGGAAGCTAATTGACTTAGGTGTTCGTCTCTCTCTTATCACTGTATTGTTTCTAAATGGCTTCCCATATCGGCTGGTGTTTCCCAAGAACAAAATTAGGGCCGATCTTATTCTTGTTAACGGTCAACGATTTAGGTATTTCTTCTCCGTTAAATTGTTCTTACTGGAAGTACGTAGATTATATCACACTCTCAACAACCCTTTCCAGGGATGAGCCTTCCCATCTACAGGACGACCTTGACCGGATTCCCAGTTGGGCCTCCAACAATAACATGCTACTCAACCCGAAGAAGTGTAAAGTCATGCGACTTTGTTTCTTCAAAGATCAGTCTCCATCTGTCGAGTACTGACGACAAACCCCTGGACATCGTTACGACGCATGAAGTGCTTGGCCTAACTCTGCAGTCAGACTCGAAACGGAGTGCACATCTTGATACAATCGTATCCAAAGCATGCAAGCGCTTATATATCTTGCGAGTCCTTAAACGACCTGGCGTCCCTACCAGTGATCTTGTCTCCGTTTATACCACCCTTATCCGCCCTGTTCTTGAATACTCCTGCACTGTTTGTCATTTTGCTCTTCCTCGATATCTCAGCGATAGGATTGAGCCAATCCAGAAGAGGGCTCTGAGGATACTTTTTCCATCTTATTCCTACTCGTTTGCTCTCACCACTCTCTCATCCCTCCGTTCAGCCTTGTGTGATAAGGCTTTCACAAAGTTTATCAGTCAGTCAAACCCGCGCTTTCTTCTTCTCTTGCCACCCATGCGCCGCGCTGCAAGAGCTGTAGCCTGTTTAACGCGCAATATTAACTGCTTTACACTTCCCAAAGTGCGCACCAACCATGCGCTTTATATTATATACTAATTAATTACCGGGTTCGTTACCTTTTGTATGCATATATATTTCGGATCTTTGTATAAATTTATATATTATTAATCTTCATTATACATTACAGATTTTGTAAATATAACTTATATGTATTTATCGTATCTTATATCGTAACTTCCGCTTTTTGATCTTCAATTAAGCTTGTTAATATATCGGTTTTCAATTCTTGTAATTGCTAAGGTATATAATTTTATAAACCATTTATTATTATTATTATACGTAAACTGGTTAGCGTCAAGTGAGTGCGCACTTAATAAGGAGTGGTACAGATAGGTGAACTGGTTAGCGTCAAGTGAGTGTGTGTACTGAATAAGGAGTGGTATAGATACGTGAACTGGTTAACGTCAAGTGAGTGCGCACTGAATAAGGAGTGGTAGAGATACGTGAACTGGTTAGCGTCAAGTGAATGTGTACTGACTAAGGAGTGGTACAGATACGTGAACTGGTTAGCGTCAAGTGAATGTGTACTGACTAAGGAGAGGTACAGATACGTGAACTGGTTAGCGTCAAGTGAATGTGTATTGACTAAGGAGTGGTACAGATACGTGAACTGGTTAGCGTCAAGTGAATGTGTACTGACTAAGGAGAGGTACAGATACGTGAACTGGTTAGCGTCAAGTGAATGTGTACTAACTAAAGAGTGGTACAGATACGTGAACTGGTTAGCGTCAAGTGCATGAATGTGTATTGACTAAGGAGTGGTACAGATACGTGAACTGGTTAGCGTCAAGTGAGTGTGTGTACCTAATAAGGAGTGGTACAGATACGTGAACTCGTTAGCGTCAAGTGAATGTGTACTGACTAAGGAGTGGTATAGATACGTAAACCGGTGTGAAAGCCGAACATACCAACGTATATATCTATACCCATGGAAATACATTTTTAAACTTGGTGAAAGCTTCTATGAATTCATGGTGTGATCTTTATAGGGTTTAGCATATTTCACACATATTGCACGTTTATATCATATTTCACACCAAGAGAGCAGACTATCACGGGGAGTGAGACCCCAACTATGGGAGGTCGGTTCCCTTAGGTGATGCATCACCTAAGATAACCCATCTCCCATATTGGGGTCTCTCCCCATGATAGTCTAGGCCGATTTATTTTTAGCCTGCATGCATAGTTGATAACTTTAAAAAGGACCAACAGAGGAAGTAGAAGGACCGGATCACCTTGGCGGGATCTAATCTGCAAAATTGTAGGACCGATGCAAGTCTGGACCGATAGGACCGATGAAAGTCCGATTTGTACGGTTTGGGAATAATTGTTTAAATTTTGTATCATGTATTTATATACGCCATGTATGCAGGTATGATATAACTCAAGAAGAGTTAGACTGAGCAGTTAGAAACTACTGGTCTGCCCTGGTCGGCTACTGCTAAAACCCTAGGTGTCAACAGGACAACGTTATAGAATTGGTATGAATACCAAAGAAGGAGCTGCATGTTCTGATATCTCAGATTTGGACCTGGATTTCATACTGAGAAACAAACTATGCTGGAGAAACGTATGTGCAGGGAAGTCTAAGGTGTAGATATATATAGATGGAAAGTCAGAGAAAGGCTGCAGGTATGTTATTAAAGTATTAATTTTAGGGCGATCATGCAAATTTCGCATATTAAAATGAATTTAATGGTGTCTGTGATGTTGAAAGTCCTCCTGTACTGAACCTGTAGTTCTATATTCCTAAAACAATTACTGTCTCCCAGTACAACATCGCAAATAGAGACCTATACATTAAACTAATGCACCCATCAATGTTAAGGCGCACGGGGAGGGGGGAGGGGTATTTTTTCTGTTCAAATGCGCCACCCAGGGAATTGTTCATTAATCAAAAGAGTATTGTAAATGAAGATACAATAAATTATCTAAAACCTGATGGGTCGCTGATACAATAATTGTCCTTAAATTTCAGAGCTTCTTTGTTATTTAAATTCGAATTTTGCCGGCCTTTCACTTACCATTTACCTTTTTTTCACACTATTTACAGGATATACTTACAAAGCATGAGTTACAAGTATAATAATAGAGAAGAAAATAAGGAAAGAAAAAAAGGGAGCTTTACAGGAATTGTGTGTAGTGGTCAAAGGAGCAAAGCTTTCGGGTTGACCACTACCTGTGAAGCGTATAGAGAGGACAAGCTCATGTGGAAATAGAAAATATAATGATCGAGGAATAATTAGCAATAGTACAATTATAGCTTAAATATATTTACATGTGTTATATACTTTATGAAATGAAGTGTAGCAATAGACGTTTTTACCTTGGCTCAGTGTTGTCCCATTTCAAATATATCGGGAATAGTATTCTTTGTTCGAAGTAATTGCCATATGAATGTATTTTCTCATGTACGATGCACGAGCGGAAAACGAGTGCATTAGCAGCTTTTCAATACCTCGAAAGTGCATTATTTTGTTATAGAACAAGGAAACCATCTTTCATTTGTTTTATAATATAAACTCCAATATAGATGAAGGAAATTAAGTTATCTAAGAACCCGCGTAAAAATCTAAAAGCAAACTGACAACAGAGAAAACCCCATTTTAATTACTTGATTTGTTTACAACATTTTTCGTCGCTGATTGGTTCAATTGTGACAGCTTGACATTGACGATCTAAAAGCTCGTTTCTTATTTGATGATGGAACTTGCTATTAAAGGCTGGTTCACACTTGCGACATAAGCATAATCATAATAACATACGCAAGCGCAAATTGTACTTCATGGTTAGTTAACCCCTTCATACTTGAGTAGAACAAAGCATTCATCCAACCTTAAAGTACAATCTGCGCTTGCGTATGTCCTTCTGCTTATGCTTATTCTGCAAGTGTGAACCAGCCTTAAGAATAGAATGTGTCAATCGATAAAAGTGAAAGACAGAGCTGTATATATAATTGTCATCTGGTCAAAGCTGTTGCTTGAAACAAAGTGCAATTTCTGGTCAGCACAGTAGACTGGTTAATTCCCATTTTGTGGTCGCTAGCTTTAGTCCAGTTTAGAGTACGAAGCCGATGCTAAATTCTCTCGCCGATCATTTTCTTTTAGTTTTGGGAAGCGACTTTCATTTTCCTCTTCTTCAATACACCATAACAAAGTCGCGCGGACATGTTTTCTTCCCTGTCTCTGAAATTATCTCCGTCATCTTATATATACTCGCGAAAAACAATCGTCGATACGTTTCGTGTTGAGTTTTTCTTTAACGTGCATTTATAAAAAAAATCAAGCAAGTTGATCATCCAATCAAATCGCACGTTCTTAGGATGATCCCATGATTTTTATTATAACAAGAAATAAAAGAAATTATGCCCAAGAGGACGGTCATGTGATTTTAAAAATTAAATTAATTATTAAATTATTAAAATAAATTATTGATCAATGCCACTCGTAATTTGAAATTATCGTAAACAGACGCTAACAATTCGCTAAAGAAATTAGAAATAGAACCTATAATATCGTAAATAATCGTACACAATATGAATCTGTAGAATTACACTGTCGTGAAAGTAAACAAATTGTGAATGCTTTGGTTATAGTAAAACACTGAATGCATTCTTCTGCTCTCGCCGCCCACCGATCCATTCCGACTCGTGACACCAACAACCAATTGGATAGAGTGGTAAAAATAGTCCAACTAATTTATGCAAGCTAAAAATAAATGGTGCTGACTATCATGGGGAGAGACCCCAATATGGGAGATCGGTTCTCTTAGGTGATGGTCTCTTGATGTGGACTAAGGTTCAGAAAATCAGAAGATACACTGAGCGTAGTTTGTTGGGATGCCGGTATTTCTCTAAAAACCAGTAAGTGGATGACATACATACATACATACATACATACATAAACTTTATTTCAACTCGAATTTTCAGAGTAGTAAATACATGCTAATATCTTCGAGAAAACTACTGTTACTAATACTAATACTATTGTTATATTACTAATACTAAAAATATTTACAATGACTTTCTTGGTTTGTATGTTATATTTGTTTATAACGTGTTTGTTGACAGAAGTTTGTTTGTTCCGATTGGCTTTGTTCCGATTGGAGTTGTAAGAGGAATTTAACAGAACGCGGCCGGCAGTCCTTTGTTACAGATTTCAGATTTCTTTATTTTCCACTCTATTTACTACACGGATAATTACAATTTCATAGAGTATCATAAACATTTAGGAGGAGGATACATAAAAGGTAGCATTAAATCTTGGTACAGTAACAGGAGGATAGTGTGCAATGGTTAAAGGAGCCGAAGTCTTCGAGTTACTGCCACAGGAGAAAGAAAAATACAGATATAAAACAACAACAACAACAATCAGATTTATTTACCCTGATGACTAGAGTTAATACAATTAAATAAGAAGAAATATAAATACTAAGGGGGGTGCTGGCTTCCTGAAATAACCATATAGGGTTAAGGAACCAGGAAGATACAAGATATATAGAACTGCGGTTGACTTAAACCTTATACATAGCCATTGCTCTTGTATATATTCTGTATGTGCGTCTTGGAGCGATGTTCTCGAATGTAATTAGCACATATATTAGTAGATTTATTATAACGGTAAACGAGTGTATATTCTATTTTTAACTGTAGGGCATTTTTGTAATAGATTTCTCGTATTTGTTTTTATATATTAGATGTAATTAGTAGACAAATTTTAACTAGCATTAATATTTGATAGTAGATTTATCATAATTGTCCTTATACATATGAACACGTGCGCGTTTTAACGAGTTTTTTAACTCCTAGGCGTTATATGTGTAGAAATAAATGATGGATGGATGGATGAATGAATGGTGGATGAATTAATTGATTGATTGATTGATTAATTGATTAATTGATTAATTATGATTGATTGATTGGTCGATTAAGCCTCGATAGCTCCTATTGGGTTTAGCGAGATTAACTAGGAAAGAATAAATTATATAAGATACGGCCAAAGTTATATAGCGAATATATTAAACTAATTAACTAATAATAATATTATTAAGAAACACTAATATCTAACACATAACTAGGGCAATTGTGATTTGAGAAGATACATTTTAGTAGTGCTTTGCCATTGGGTTATAAATTTACGTTGCATATCAGCTTTGCTGTAGTCTTCGGATTTTCATTCTTATACATTTTACAGTGTTTCTTAAACTGAGAGTAGCTTAGACACTGAGAGTAGCTTAGACATTTCTGTGGGGATTGATTGCAAAACCATGTTTTGTTTAATTCAACTACACGGCCAACTACGGCAACTACACCAACAACACATATCACGGCAACTATATCAACTACACGTACCACGGAAACTACACCAACTACGGCAACTACACCAACTACACCTACCACGGAAACTACACCAACTACACCTACCAGGGCAACTACACCAACCGTACACCTATCACGGAAACTACACCAACTACACCTACCAGGGCAACTACACCAACTACACCTACCACGGAAACTACACCAACTACACCTACCAGGGCAACTACACCAACCGTACACCTATCACGGAAACTACACCAACTACACCTACCAGGGCAACTACACCAACCGTACACCTATCACGGAAACTACACCAACTACACCTACCAGGGAAACTACACCTACCGTACACCTATCACGGAAACTACACCAACTACACCTACCAGGGAAACTACACCTACCGTACACCTATCACGGAAATTACACCAACTACACCTACCAGGGAAACTACACCTACCGTACACCTATCACGGAAATTACACCAACTACACCTACCAGGAACCCATAACTAGGAGCGTCCATATCTCCTTGATCGATCATCACAGCCTTTTTACAAGTTGGGCTATTTTTAGATTATTTTCCCCGCCAATTGGTAGATTGCACCGTGGCGGGACCGAAAAGATACCTCATTAGCTACTTTTGTTATACTAAACAACATGGATGCTACGCTTTTGTGATTTGATTCCCTACACCTACCACAAAAACTACACCAACTACGGCAACTAAACCAACTACACCTACCACGGCAACTACTAACACCACACCTACCACGGCAACTACACCAACTTCACCAACTACGAGAACTATGGCAACTTGTTCATGATATTTCACAGTCTATATCAGGAGCCTGTTACAATCCTGTCTCTATATATTTCGTGACGGTAGTCATAAATCCATAATGTCACGACCTTTATTATAGAAACTCATAATAGCCGGCCGGCCGCAGGGTATGTCTGCATTTTGCTCAGTTCTCAAATTCCAATGGTAAGCCAACCGTGATTTGATGAATTGAACTGATTCAAGTTTCTCTTGGAGATGACCCTAAGCGTTCATAAATATCTGTAAACAAATCGATCTCAAGGAGCAAACAATTCAGCTTGGATTGAAGTGATCACGTTTGTCGTCGCTGATAGTTCCAACTTTGATTACACGTCAGGCAAGTTATTCTAGATCATCGTCACTGGCAAAACGAATGCGAAGAATACAGATAACTATTGCTTATCATTCAAAGCTTTGTATCTCAAGCACTGTCTACAGTACGTTGAAGTCAGTTATGGTTTCATTTTGTAAATGGATCTGGCGAAATAGTGAAACACATTTTGGATGTCTTTATTGTGGGCAATTCAACTAATGGACACAATTGCAAGAGTGAAACCGCTTACTTATTCAATTCAACTCAAGGTGAACTGGTATTGTTACAAATAAACTAAGACTGACAATTAAGGATAAACAACAATTGTTTCACACGAGTCAAGTCATCTTTAATATCATCATTTTGTCATTTTGAGATATTAATTCGACTTAAAGACTAAGCTAAAGTTGGTAGAATTCAAACCTCATCGAAGCTAAGAGGTAATATATATGTTCTGCTGTCGACGTACGACCACACGCCACGCGTGCCTGACCAGGCCGGAAACTTGACACAATATTGCGGTGACTTGAGACTGTCAATTTTTATATCTTTCACAGTTGAGGTGTTTAATCACGAAAACGCTTCAATTAAAGGAATTGTTGCTCATAGCATAAGCTTTTATTCCATCTCGAGCCCAGACTAAGGATTTTCGAGCAAACGTGGAAAGACTGAATTCAGGTAGCTAGCTTGCTGCACATATACTAAACAACTGCATTTAAGTATCTGAAAGATGAAAGATCTAAACGATATAACCACGTCGGGAGGGATGGGAAACCTAGTCACCAGTCTTCCACAGCCTATTAAGCTCTTTGAGGAAAAACTGTCACTTCTGAAGTCCCGTTCAAAACAAGGCCAGAACAATGCAAGATCCGGCAATAAAACGACTTACTTTTACGATCTTAACCAGAAACAAATAGCTGAAAACGTTCGATCGTTTTTGCCTAAAATGACATATACTCAAAGAAATATTTCATCTTGTGTTTCTGGATGCCGAAAGAAAGAGACTAGATTTAGACAAAGAAGTAAACAAATTTCGAATGAGAACTGGACTACGGAGTCGGATGTTTCTCGAAGCCAAAAGAAAGAGACTAGAAGACAAAGAAGTAGAAAAATTGAGAATGGGAACTGGACTACGGATGCTACGGAGTCAGATGTTTCTGGAAGGCCAAAGAAAGAGGCTAGAAGACAAATAAGTAGACAAATTAGGAATGGGAACAGGACTACAGAAGCTACGGAGTCAGATGAGTTGTATTTACCCAAGGAATTGAAGAGTAGGGGATCAAGGGAACTGTTACGGAGGAACATGAGGGCAAAGAGTTTTAAGGAGTTTTGGACGCGGTATCCGGATTCCCTTGCCGTCCAGTCCTCGGTGATCTCCAGAGATGTTGATGCCATCTCTATTGAGATTGTTAGAATGTTTAATGAGCCGCTGGACTCTTTGCCAGGCATTGAAAGGGGATTCAGTGTTGAGAAATTACACGACGTATAACTATTAATAAGTGAGACTCCCGGGGATTACGTGTATATGATCAGGTTCTGTGAGAGAAAGCTGTTGCACGGTCCAACGGGTGAGAATGTGACGCGTTCCTAAAGGTAGGAATCGCTCAATTGACTTCAAACCCAGCCCCTAACCCAAACCCTAATCCCAACCATAAAACTTACACTAACAATTTCGAAAACAAGTTCCCAGGTAAACGACTGAGTTCTCACTCACATAGGGCTGAGTTTCACAGGTATAAACAACGACTTCTCACTCACCTAGGGCTATCTCAGGCAAACAACGAGATCTCATTCACATAGGGATAGAGTTAACAGGTACATGACGAGTTCACACTCGCCTAGGGATAGGGTTCACAGGTCTGCAAAATGCCGCGCATGTCCATGCAGTCAACAGTAGAAATCGCGAAAGCAGCTCTAAATGCTCCTATGTTGAGGAACTCGACACATCACAGAAAAAAGGTCAAGGTTGAAGGGGAAAATAATAAGAGATAAGAGTTTCATTAGTTGAGACGTCAAGCCAATTAAATTTGAATTGGTTCATGATTAGTGTGACGTAATAAGCGGCATTGAATTCCAAATATTGAGTGAAATTTCTGATTAAAATACGTGCGAGAGCGTGAAGTAAAGTCACTTTTCTTTATAGACCTGGTTTAAACACGTTTACCAGCTAACATGTAGTTCATATCAAACAATTGTTGTCGTTCAGAGTAATATTTGGGCCTGACTAGATGCTAGTGAGGCATACGCTCATCCTTTTCAAATTTCTCTATCGAATCTTCACAAAATGATTCGATCGTTTTAATCGCACTTCCTGTAGCCTACGTTGTATCTGCCTCTCTTCTGCCGGCTCGCTACACTTCCTGAACGTGTTCTAGTATTCGACGATCCGTCCTGCTTTTCAAATATGGAATATATTGACCATATATGGAATATCACAGGGAGCTCTCAGGAACGACACTTTTCTCAATAAATTGTTTCAAGATATGCAGTAATCTAATACGTGGCCCTCTCTTTACTTAGTCCTACGGTTTTATGTCGTTATCCGGGAAGACGGGAAGGTCTAACTGTTTACTGTTGGATTATGTAAAGGCAGCACCTTCTACTCAGTTATTTTAAGACCCTGAGTGTTGGTCCAGCCCGGATTTGAACCCGCGACCTCCTGCACAACAGACCGGAGCTTAATTACTGAGCTAACCGGAGGCGGTAATTTACCGGATGCAATTCACGCATGCGCAGGCCCTTTTGCAGACCTGTCCAGATAATTAAACAAGAAGAGAAAAAGGTAGAGTGAGAAAATTGTGAATAAATAATAAAGCATAGAGCTGAGAATTTGTCACAGTTCGAGGGTGGATGTTTGTTTAGTGTATATATAGTGGTAGTCAGCAACGTGGGCTCCTTACTTCACTAAGCGCCGGAACATCCTGCTTGATTAGTGGCAGTCCTCTAGCGGCCAAGGGCAGTTTGGGTATATATCTTTTGAGCAATTCCTGTCCTTACGAAGTCTAGAGAATTTGCAAACAGATCCTTCCTTATTATATCATAGCAGTAATGTTACTTATGAGTATATAGTGTTCCCACTTAGTGGTTGTATTTGCTATTCTTATTTGACACTGAAATAAAGTTATTATTATTATAACTGTGATAGCCAAGTGGATAACGCTATCCACTGGATAAATTCATATCCAATTAATAAAATAAGCTAGTTAGGTTAACAACAGGGGTTTATCCGTTGAATAGCGATAGTCTGATGAATGTGTGACAAGTGGTATGTAAGACAAGTGGGTATCCATGGAAACGTATATTCTCAATCACACATGCACTCAATGTATTCCAACGACCGATCAGCAGTTAAGATTAACGATATAGTAATAGAAAGCTTCCGATGTTTCAAAGCTAAGAACTAAATCAAGCCTGCATGCTGTCGCCAACGCTCTTCAATTTATATCTACATGACGTACCTGAATCACTAAATCATAAAATACCAATCCACTAGAGATAAATAATTGTCCTATCAGCTGTCTCTTGTATGCCGATGATTTGGTTATCATGTCTAAATCAAAAGAAGAGCTACAAACCCAACTGAATAACTTAAGGAATTATTGTGATGATTCAAAAATAAAAGTAAATCTAGTCTAAGACAAAACAAAGCCGGATAGTTATATTTAATAATAGAGCGGTTTTCAGTTGAGTGTAGTAAAACCAAACGCAAATTACCCACAGCCAGCCAATCATAGGAGCGAGTAATCACAAGTAACTCATAAATGCTCAGTTCTCTGTGAGCCAATGACAAACCAAAGCAAAACCAAAACCAATTTGCGTTTGGTTTTACTTTGGATTCTGATTGGTTGGTTTACTTTCTCGGCCAATAGGAGAGCTTAGTAAACGCAAAACCAAAACACTTCCGACACTCAATTGAAATCCGCTCTAATGGTAAATCCAACGAATAATTATCAATTTTACTATGATAACATGAAATTAGAAAATGCCAATTCATACAAATACCTCGGTTTAATGTTCAACTCATTTGGCAAGTTTGAATTGGCAAGACAAGAACTACAAGTTGCCCTTAAAGCTCTATTTCAATTAAAGAAAGAGATGGGTCATCATTTCAGAGCTGACATAGCCTTAAACATAAAACTATTCGATAGGCTTATTAAACCTATTTTGTTATACGGAAGTGAAATCTGGGGCGTTGACGTAAAGAAAATTTACATAATGATCCGATCGAATCTGTTCACATTAAATTTTGTAAAATGCTTCTCGGAGTTAGTAAGACGGCAAGTAATAATGCATGTAGAGCAGAATTAGGGCGATTTCCTTTAAGACTGGATGCAGTTTATAGACCATTTAAATTTTGGGAAAAACTTAAAGATATGGAATTTCAAACTTGGCTTGGAGAAATTCAAAATGATAGTCGTGGAACTGACTATCAACGAAACAAACTAAGAACTTATCGGACGTTCAAAACAGACCGTTTTCCAGAGAAAATTACTTACATCATATCAAAATTGTGAAACACCGAATAGCATTAAATTAACTAAACTTCGTATAAGTAATCATTATTTACAAATTGAAAGAGGACGATATTCAAGGCTCTACCTAAAACCGGAAGAAAGGCTATGCCCAATGTGTTTAAAAGGAAGTAAGGATGAAAAGCACTTTTTCATCCGATGCGCTAAATATAATTATTTTGGAATTAATAGAATAACGTGAAAGTTACAGTGAAGATGAGTGACTTATTTATACTTTTTATTGATCAACCTAATCCAATTCAAAATCTAGTTTCCAAATTTATTTTTGAATGTCTCAAAATTAGAAATGATAGTATTAGATTTGATTTAACCTAAAATATTTTATTTAGTATATCTGTGTAAATAGTATTTGGTTTACATCAAGGTTTACAAGCGATTTTTGCAATTTTTGTCGCGATTTTCACTGCAATTTTGCTCGCCAGCGACGTTGCACTTTCAAATCGCGTGTGTAAACTAGCGGCGATTTTGATGCAATTTTGTCGCCACCAAATCGCACTGGTTTTGAGCATGTTCGAAACTTGATGCAACTTGATGCAAATTTTTGGTGAGAAAAATTTCAGTGGGACGCGACAAGAATTACATCAAAACGGGCCTTAAGGATCCACATAAAGATGTCGATGTCCATGTTCATGTGTGTGTGTGGGTGGGGGGTGGGGGGGGGGGGGGGGGAGGGGGGTGTCCATGTGTGTGTCTGTTGGGGGGAGGGGTTGCACCCAGAACTGAGTCTGTCCCTACTTATGCCCCTCGGATAACATAGGATATAAAAAATATGGCTGAGGGTTCGATTAAAATGCCATCAAAACATTGAAGCCATTATGAGTTAAGCAAGTACATGTAAGTGGAAGCAAGAATGGAAATGGTCATGATTGCGCAACTGTAAAAGGAAAATATAAATAAAGGTGAAAAACCAATTCCAGACAAAAGTGACAGAATAATTATTTCTCAAATCATAAAAATATGTTCCATCAACGCCATCACAGATAGTGAAGTATGACGGTGAAATACGATGCAAATGTATATTGATAACTAGTTCACGCCTAGTATATCTGCATCAGTAGCATGTCTGCTTCGGCGGGGAAACTAAACACTGGTATGTAGTCAACTAGGAGTCGATTAATGTATGTTAAACGCCGTGAGGAGCGAGTAGCAGCTGACGTTTCGAGTATTATCCTTCTTCACTTCAGCCAAGAGCGAAATATGAAGGGCTACTAGCCCTCAAAACGTCAGCTGATACTCGCTTTCCACGGCGGTTAGCATGTAACAGTAGGAGGTCTTTATATTTGGTACCCAGTCTTGATATGGTTATTTTCAGCGATTTATATATTAACTGACGAACCTCGCACACGTGTGGGGTGATTAAAAATCAAAGCAAATATACAAAAATGACTAACAAACTGTGTGTATATCTAGTCTTCAAGGAAAATATTGCGTACTATTTCAATCAAGCATTGAGGGATGATACTTTAACTGTTTGTAGTCAAATGACAGTCATTGTTGATACTGAGGTATCTGAGTACCTCAATCATGTTAAGGCCTGGTTCATTTGACGTAAAATATATTTACGTTAAAAAATGCGTTCTGACAGAAATAACAGTTTAAACAAAATCTAATTACACCATAATACTAATATCCACTTCCTTAAATTTGTTAAGTGGATGGTTGTCGTATCACGTGATCGATGACGTCATAATTATATAAAATCGTTTCAGTGAAATGCGGCTGCGACGATAACATGGATATAAAGTAACCCTGCTAAAACATTACTCCTGCCGCAGTATTTCAGATCACGCTTAGAAAACATGACTATCATGTAAATATAAGGAGATATTAAGGGTGCAAAAAGTCAAGTGACCTATTTTGCATATTTTTGCCTAAATTACTCGTTAATGAAACAGTGTAGTCATCTTTTCTAAGCTGATTTAGGTAAAAGGCTTCAACCTTAACTAAACACATCCACTCATCATCCTAGCTGTTTCAAACTCGGAGCCACGTTTTTGATGACGATATCTATTATCGTGAGAAACTTGGTGTACTTACCGTACTAGGCTGTGCTGAAATAAGGAAAAGAGTTTTTACCCGAAATTTGACCCCTGAACCAGGCCTTAACATGCTTGAGACCGGCGAAGTAGTTTATTTATTCAACTGTGGCCACCACGTGTACATTACACGTGATCTCTAAAGGAGTTCGACGAAGTTGGTGGTCGGCGTCTACGAAAACCGAGAAGAGACTTCCGATTTCAGTCTTAAAATTGCTCACTTCGATATTAAAATTGCTCACTTCGCTATTAAAATTGCTCACTTCGATATTAAAATTGCTCACTTCGATATTAAAATTCAATATGGCGACACTTCTTGTCCAACCAGGTACGTGTATAGACTAGGCCAACTTTAGCAGCCTTAAGTTGCCTAAGAAGCAGATTATTCACGACTAGGATGTCAAGTGATTCAGGATAGCTACGTTTCGGGACCATAAACTGCGAAGTTGTATTCTATTTTGATGCAAATGTAGTGAAGGGTTGTGTTCTGCTACGCCACAGAGTGCCGATAGGAACGCAAGCGAAAGTCAAACTTTTGATGTGGAAATCGCTGAATTGTATGGCCAAACATTGTACTACAGTTGGATACTATTTACCCAAGAGACTGTCATTGGCTTTTCCGCTTGCACTCAATTCGATGCAGAAATGAGTTTTTGCGTACAAAACGCTCACCAGTTTGAGTGAGAGAGAGAGAGATGGCAGCTTTCCAGTTGTCTTGTCCAACCAGCGATGTATAGGCTAGGCCAACTTTAGTAGCCCTAGTTTACCTTAGGTTGCCTTGTAGCCTGCTTTTAGGTGGTAGATGGTGTTTTTTTTCGCGCAGCAAACGGATCATCGAAGCGGCCGCCTTATTGGCCGAGCGTGATTGAGTCCTGGAATCTGTTGTGATTTTTTTTCGTGTCAAAAAACGTATGTTAAAGCCAAAATTTCCGGCTGGAAATTTAGTATGGATTCACTAGCTAGAGGTTGCAGAGAGTTTTTATTTGGTGAAAATCCATGCATAAATCAATTTTCTAGCCCAAATGTTTGACGTTATGTTCTTCGTTTTTTCCTAGGGGTTATTTTGAACTTCCTTCGTACCGAAGGTCAAACATTAAATATTTTATAAGAAACAGAAACAAAGAATTTTGATAGATGACACTGAAAATGAATGTATAATTTGGGGCTTCCCTTTCTTCTCCCCACCCCCCTCCCCACTTCTTCCCCCTCCTCTCCCCCTGCGTTTGTAACACAGGCTAGTGCATTCTCGGGGAGTTTATTAATCACTTTTTAAAACAGTGATTTAAGTTAGACTGAAGTGAGAATGTTAAGACTGAAGTGAGCCGGCAATTTTAATTAAGACTGAAGTGAGCAATTTTAATACCGAAGTGAGCAATTTTAATATCGAAGGACTTGAACAATTTTATAGACTGAAGTGAGCAATTTTAAGACTGAAATCGGAAGTCCCTTCTCGGCTTTCGTAGGCGTCAGATCAAATCCCATACCGTAAAATCCAGCTTATAAGCCATGGGCTTATACAATTTCCTGAGTTACAGCTCATAACGACGGAATGACCGGTATGCTGAAATGACGTGGACATAACCCTATACTTTAAACGTTCTTTCACACCAGGCTTTTCACATGGAATATTACTATATTTATAATAAACAGTTCTTCAATGCGATGCAGGTTAGGGAAAGAGGGCTCATATCCGGGCAGCCTATTCTTACTCCGAATATTCCCAAAACAACGCACCCTATGTATTTAATTTAACGACAAAGTTCGAATATCTTGATTTGGAAAACCATATATCAAATTGTCCTGCTGTCGGCATCGTATAACGTGGAAAGCCTGTTTTAGCCACCACCGCGGCAAAACGTCACGCGCATGCCGTTATTCATGAGCCCATCGCGCGCGCGTTTCCCCAGTTTCCCGCCGAAACTAAAATAAAATAGAGGCAATCACCCCTGTTTCTAATTTTAACTTGAGCACGTAGGCATATTATACGTCATGTTTCGATAAAAACAAGAAAACTACTTAAAGTGCCTATAATCCCTAGCCAGAAATAATTTATTTGGTCGCAGTAAAGTGTTTTAAATATTGTTCAATCATTTTTGGGCGATTTATGGTCGTACTATTGCTATAAAAATCATTACAAATCCTTGAAATGACGTCATTTAAGAGCCGTTTGCATGCTAAGAAGTTGAATTGAGTTATAACGATGCATTTCTTCATTTATATTACAAGCTAAGACATTTCTGTCGTTTGATTGGTTTATAGAGCAGTGGTATTTCAGCGCAATTTGGTTGTCTTGAAAAATGGCGGACATGATGTTTACCCGAAAGTGCGAAGGGAAAATCTTGGAAAAGCAAGCTTAAAACAATTAAATACGAAGAACTGACCAATTTATAGAACTGTAGGATCATGTTATTCAAAATATGACTATTTTCTTTGTCGTTTATTATAGCCGCATTTACGCGACATTCATTTTGGGACCGACAATCTTAGTTTGAGTTTCACGCCCGAAAGTGACTGTTCAGTATTGGTAACTGATGCATATTTCGCGCGTAAAGCCAAACTGAGTTTCACGCCCGAAATTTTCCGTTTATCGGTACTTAATTCAGTTTAGTAATATTGTTAAAGTACTTCTTTACGAGTAAAGTTTTACGCCCATTTTCTATTTAATAGTACTAGTAAAGTTTTTCACAAACTTAGCGTGTATCGAATGTCCCGATATTTTGTGGTTATTTTATATATATGCAGTAGAATGCCATGTATAGTTCTAGTCACCTGTGTAGATGATAAACACCCAATTGTGTATAATGTCGTGGTCAACAAAGCTTTATTTTTAAATAAATTATTACTCTGTAGTGGAATAGAGAATAGAATCCCGGTAGGCCTCGTGGTTTTGTTTTATTTAACTCCAAATGTTAATTGCTGTAACCGAGTAGTCCATGTTGCCTGATTTTCCTGCCATTTTAAAAGCACCATGAATACCCCCCGAGCACGCACGCGAGCATAATATTTGATGTGTTATAACCTCCAATATTTACGAGAAACTTTATGAGAATGAATCAGGAGCTAGAAAAAAGTTCAGAGTGTTAGCGGTAGCATTGGGTTAAGTTATGAATATATAATTACCTCACTTCAATTCCTAAACTGCTAGCTCACGCGAGCACTAAGCTCGACCTGATCAGTGGAACGACCGATATTATATCGCCATCGAATTTTGAGCGTCACCCAAAAGTACGTTTCCTGATTACGTTTTCTAGTGCACCTAGAATTTTAGTGTTAGTCTTGTTCGGTTGACTGCATTTCCTTCATTGTTACCCGCATAACATTAAAGTCATTCTCGATGTGTGATAATCGAGTCCAGATTGCCAAGATTTCTTCCTCCACTTGTCCAAGTATAGTAGCTTCGGATAAATCACACTGAGCCGATAAACCATCATTACTTTCGTTTATACATTCTCCCGTTTGTTCTTCTTGATTTAAAAGTGCCTCTTCGGTCTTTTTACCTTGTCTGGAGTCATTATTATTAATTGCCTTTGCGTAGCCTTTCTCATCCTCTTTTTTAATATCTTGAACATTGCTTTTAATATTGTTACTTTTATCAGAAGTATCTTCAATTTCTTTTAATTCCCCGCTGCCTTTAGTGGCACCGCCACCG
>JAOWCC010000410.1:0-46581 GCA_030867875.1 Actinernus sp. WN-2022
GTGTAGTACGTCGAAATCCATTAAAAGCGCGAGAAATGGCGCCACTTTGAAGATTTTAGGGTACACAAGTAACTTTGAGAGATTCAGGTTAGCTTACAAAAAACACATTTTCAGGTTTTCTACTCCAAATACGGCAAAACTGGCACGCTAGTCTTAAAGTACTGGAAGAGACCGTTGTTTTGACGTGTAGTACATCGAAATCCATTAAAAGCGCGAGAAATGGCGCCACTTTGAAGATTTTAGGGTACACAAGTAACTTTGAGAGATTCAGGTTAGCTTACAAAAAACACATTTTCAGGTTTTCTACTCCAAATACGGCAAAACTGGCACGCTAGTCTTAAAGTACTGGAAGAGACCGTTGTTTTGACGTGTAGTACATCGAAATCCATTAAAAGCGCGAGAAATGGCGCCACTTTGAAGATTTTAGGGTACACAAGTAACTTTGAGAGATTCAGGTTAGCTTACAAAAAACACATTTTCAGGTTTTCTACTCCAAATACGGCAAAACTGGCACGCTAGTCTTAAAGTACTGGAAGAGACCGTTGTTTTGACGTGTAGTACATCGAAATCCATTAAAAGCTCGAGAAATGGCGCCACTTTGAAGATGTTAAGGTACACAAGATCTAGCATGTTTTCACAAAAGGAGCCTTTGAACCTAACACCCCCTTTTGTGAAAACATGCTAGATCTTGTGTGCCTTTAAGCTTTAAAAGCCAGTAACTCGTGTTTTTGCAGTATTCTTGAAAGGGCAAATGACAGTTGAAGACTTTTCTGGCCTTTCTATCCCATAATTGACTTGACTTAGATCCATCCCATAATTTCTTTATTTGAGACCTAGAGGTTATGCTTAGGTTAGAAAAAGGCCATTTTCTGGTATTGTTACTCAAAATACAGGAACCTTCCATCCACTAATCGCAATCTACATTAAGAGACCGTTGTTTTGACGTGTAGTACGTCGAAATCCATTAAAAGCGCGAGAAATGGCGCCACTTTGAAGATTTTAGGGTACACAAGTAACTTTGAGAGATTCAGGTTAGCTTACAAAAAACACATTTTCAGGTTTTCTACTCCAAATACGGCAAAACTGGCACGCTAGTCTTAAAGTACTGGAAGAGACCGTTGTTTTGACGTGTAGTACATCGAAATCCATTAAAAGCGCGAGAAATGGCGCCACTTTGAAGATTTTAGGGTACACAAGTAACTTTGAGAGATTCAGGTTAGCTTACAAAAAACACATTTTCAGGTTTTCTACTCCAAATACGGCAAAACTGGCACGCTAGTCTTAAAGTACTGGAAGAGACCGTTGTTTTGACGTGTAGTACATCGAAATCCATTAAAAGCGCGAGAAATGGCGCCACTTTGAAGATTTTAGGGTACACAAGTAACTTTGAGAGATTCAGGTTAGCTTACAAAAAACACATTTTCAGGTTTTCTACTCCAAATACGGCAAAACTGGCACGCTAGTCTTAAAGTACTGGAAGAGACCGTTGTTTTGACGTGTAGTACATCGAAATCCATTAAAAGCTCGAGAAATGGCGCCACTTTGAAGATGTTAAGGTACACAAGATCTAGCATGTTTTCACAAAAGGAGCCTTTGAACCTAACACCCCCTTTTGTGAAAACATGCTAGATCTTGTGTGCCTTTAAGCTTTAAAAGCCAGTAACTCGTGTTTTTGCAGTATTCTTGAAAGGGCAAATGACAGTTGAAGACTTTTCTGGCCTTTCTATCCCATAATTGACTTGACTTAGATCCATCCCATAATTTCTTTATTTGAGACCTAGAGGTTATGCTTAGGTTAGAAAAAGGCCATTTTCTGGTATTGTTACTCAAAATACAGGAACCTTCCATCCACTAATCGCAATCTACATTAAGAGACCGTTGTTTTGACGTGTAGTACGTCGAAATCCATTAAAAGCGCGAGAAATGGCGCCACTTTGAAGATTTTAGGGTACACAAGTAACTTTGAGAGATTCAGGTTAGCTTACAAAAAACACATTTTCAGGTTTTCTACTCCAAATACGGCAAAACTGGCACGCTAGTCTTAAAGTACTGGAAGAGACCGTTGTTTTGACGTGTAGTACATCGAAATCCATTAAAAGCGCGAGAAATGGCGCCACTTTGAAGATTTTAGGGTACACAAGTAACTTTGAGAGATTCAGGTTAGCTTACAAAAAACACATTTTCAGGTTTTCTACTCCAAATACGGCAAAACTGGCACGCTAGTCTTAAAGTACTGGAAGAGACCGTTGTTTTGACGTGTAGTACGTCGAAATCCATTAAAAGCGCGAGAAATGGCGCCACTTTGAAGATTTTAGGGTACACAAGTAACTTTGAGAGATTCAGGTTAGCTTACAAAAAACACATTTTCAGGTTTTCTACTCCAAATACGGCAAAACTGGCACGCTAGTCTTAAAGTACTGGAAGAGACCGTTGTTTTGACGTGTAGTACATCGAAATCCATTAAAAGCTCGAGAAATGGCGCCACTTTGAAGATGTTAAGGTACACAAGATCTAGCATGTTTTCACAAAAGGAGCCTTTGAACCTAACACCCCCTTTTGTGAAAACATGCTAGATCTTGTGTGCCTTTAAGCTTTAAAAGCCAGTAACTCGTGTTTTTGCAGTATTCTTGAAAGGGCAAATGACAGTTGAAGACTTTTCTGGCCTTTCTATCCCATAATTGACTTGACTTAGATCCATCCCATAATTTCTTTATTTGAGACCTAGAGGTTATGCTTAGGTTAGAAAAAGGCCATTTTCTGGTATTGTTACTCAAAATACAGGAACCTTCCATCCACTAATCGCAATCTACATTAAGAGACCGTTGTTTTGACGTGTAGTACGTCGAAATCCATTAAAAGCGCGAGAAATGGCGCCACTTTGAAGATTTTAGGGTACACAAGTAACTTTGAGAGATTCAGGTTAGCTTACAAAAAACACATTTTCAGGTTTTCTACTCCAAATACGGCAAAACTGGCACGCTAGTCTTAAAGTACTGGAAGAGACCGTTGTTTTGACGTGTAGTACATCGAAATCCATTAAAAGCGCGAGAAATGGCGCCACTTTGAAGATTTTAGGGTACACAAGTAACTTTGAGAGATTCAGGTTAGCTTACAAAAAACACATTTTCAGGTTTTCTACTCCAAATACGGCAAAACTGGCACGCTAGTCTTAAAGTACTGGAAGAGACCGTTGTTTTGACGTGTAGTACATCGAAATCCATTAAAAGCGCGAGAAATGGCGCCACTTTGAAGATTTTAGGGTACACAAGTAACTTTGAGAGATTCAGGTTAGCTTACAAAAAACACATTTTCAGGTTTTCTACTCCAAATACGGCAAAACTGGCACGCTAGTCTTAAAGTACTGGAAGAGACCGTTGTTTTGACGTGTAGTACATCGAAATCCATTAAAAGCTCGAGAAATGGCGCCACTTTGAAGATGTTAAGGTACACAAGATCTAGCATGTTTTCACAAAAGGAGCCTTTGAACCTAACACCCCCTTTTGTGAAAACATGCTAGATCTTGTGTGCCTTTAAGCTTTAAAAGCCAGTAACTCGTGTTTTTGCAGTATTCTTGAAAGGGCAAATGACAGTTGAAGACTTTTCTGGCCTTTCTATCCCATAATTGACTTGACTTAGATCCATCCCATAATTTCTTTATTTGAGACCTAGAGGTTATGCTTAGGTTAGAAAAAGGCCATTTTCTGGTATTGTTACTCAAAATACAGGAACCTTCCATCCACTAATCGCAATCTACATTAAGAGACCGTTGTTTTGACGTGTAGTACGTCGAAATCCATTAAAAGCGCGAGAAATGGCGCCACTTTGAAGATTTTAGGGTACACAAGTAACTTTGAGAGATTCAGGTTAGCTTACAAAAAACACATTTTCAGGTTTTCTACTCCAAATACGGCAAAACTGGCACGCTAGTCTTAAAGTACTGGAAGAGACCGTTGTTTTGACGTGTAGTACATCGAAATCCATTAAAAGCGCGAGAAATGGCGCCACTTTGAAGATTTTAGGGTACACAAGTAACTTTGAGAGATTCAGGTTAGCTTACAAAAAACACATTTTCAGGTTTTCTACTCCAAATACGGCAAAACTGGCACGCTAGTCTTAAAGTACTGGAAGAGACCGTTGTTTTGACGTGTAGTACGTCGAAATCCATTAAAAGCGCGAGAAATGGCGCCACTTTGAAGATTTTAGGGTACACAAGTAACTTTGAGAGATTCAGGTTAGCTTACAAAAAACACATTTTCAGGTTTTCTACTCCAAATACGGCAAAACTGGCACGCTAGTCTTAAAGTACTGGAAGAGACCGTTGTTTTGACGTGTAGTACATCGAAATCCATTAAAAGCTCGAGAAATGGCGCCACTTTGAAGATGTTAAGGTACACAAGATCTAGCATGTTTTCACAAAAGGAGCCTTTGAACCTAACACCCCCTTTTGTGAAAACATGCTAGATCTTGTGTGCCTTTAAGCTTTAAAAGCCAGTAACTCGTGTTTTTGCAGTATTCTTGAAAGGGCAAATGACAGTTGAAGACTTTTCTGGCCTTTCTATCCCATAATTGACTTGACTTAGATCCATCCCATAATTTCTTTATTTGAGACCTAGAGGTTATGCTTAGGTTAGAAAAAGGCCATTTTCTGGTATTGTTACTCAAAATACAGGAACCTTCCATCCACTAATCGCAATCTACATTAAGAGACCGTTGTTTTGACGTGTAGTACGTCGAAATCCATTAAAAGCGCGAGAAATGGCGCCACTTTGAAGATTTTAGGGTACACAAGTAACTTTGAGAGATTCAGGTTAGCTTACAAAAAACACATTTTCAGGTTTTCTACTCCAAATACGGCAAAACTGGCACGCTAGTCTTAAAGTACTGGAAGAGACCGTTGTTTTGACGTGTAGTACATCGAAATCCATTAAAAGCGCGAGAAATGGCGCCACTTTGAAGATTTTAGGGTACACAAGTAACTTTGAGAGATTCAGGTTAGCTTACAAAAAACACATTTTCAGGTTTTCTACTCCAAATACGGCAAAACTGGCACGCTAGTCTTAAAGTACTGGAAGAGACCGTTGTTTTGACGTGTAGTACATCGAAATCCATTAAAAGCGCGAGAAATGGCGCCACTTTGAAGATTTTAGGGTACACAAGAAACTTTGAGAGATTCAGGTTAGCTTACAAAAAACACATTTTCAGGTTTTCTACTCCAAATACGGCAAAACTGGCACGCTAGTCTTAAAGTACTGGAAGAGACCGTTGTTTTGACGTGTAGTACATCGAAATCCATTAAAAGCGCGAGAAATGGCGCCACTTTGAAGATTTTAGGGTACACAAGTAACTTTGAGAGATTCAGGTTAGCTTACAAAAAACACATTTTCAGGTTTTCTACTCCAAATACGGCAAAACTGGCACGCTAGTCTTAAAGTACTGGAAGAGACCGTTGTTTTGACGTGTAGTACATCGAAATCCATTAAAAGCTCGAGAAATGGCGCCACTTTGAAGATGTTAAGGTACACAAGATCTAGCATGTTTTCACAAAAGGAGCCTTTGAACCTAACACCCCCTTTTGTGAAAACATGCTAGATCTTGTGTGCCTTTAAGCTTTAAAAGCCAGTAACTC
The DNA here is from genome assembly GCA_030867875.1 of Actinernus sp. WN-2022. Lineage (NCBI taxonomy): Eukaryota > Metazoa > Cnidaria > Anthozoa > Actiniaria > Actinernidae > Actinernus > Actinernus sp. WN-2022. The sequence goes on from JAOWCC010000410.1 coordinate 5,627, forward strand.
GTGTTTTTGCAGTATTCTTGAAAGGGCAAATGACAGTTGAAGACTTTTCTGGCCTTTCTATCCCATAATTGACTTGACTTAGATCCATCCCATAATTTCTTTATTTGAGACCTAGAGGTTATGCTTAGGTTAGAAAAAGGCCATTTTCTGGTATTGTTACTCAAAATACAGGAACCTTCCATCCACTAATCGCAATCTACATTAAGAGACCGTTGTTTTGACGTGTAGTACGTCGAAATCCATTAAAAGCGCGAGAAATGGCGCCACTTTGAAGATTTTAGGGTACACAAGTAACTTTGAGAGATTCAGGTTAGCTTACAAAAAACACATTTTCAGGTTTTCTACTCCAAATACGGCAAAACTGGCACGCTAGTCTTAAAGTACTGGAAGAGACCGTTGTTTTGACGTGTAGTACATCGAAATCCATTAAAAGCGCGAGAAATGGCGCCACTTTGAAGATTTTAGGGTACACAAGTAACTTTGAGAGATTCAGGTTAGCTTACAAAAAACACATTTTCAGGTTTTCTACTCCAAATACGGCAAAACTGGCACGCTAGTCTTAAAGTACTGGAAGAGACCGTTGTTTTGACGTGTAGTACATCGAAATCCATTAAAAGCGCGAGAAATGGCGCCACTTTGAAGATTTTAGGGTACACAAGTAACTTTGAGAGATTCAGGTTAGCTTACAAAAAACACATTTTCAGGTTTTCTACTCCAAATACCGCAAAACTGGCACGCTAGTCTTAAAGTACTGGAAGAGACCGTTGTTTTGACGTGTAGTACATCGAAATCCATTAAAAGCTCGAGAAATGGCGCCACTTTGAAGATGTTAAGGTACACAAGATCTAGCATGTTTTCACAAAAGGAGCCTTTGAACCTAACACCCCCTTTTGTGAAAACATGCTAGATCTTGTGTGCCTTTAAGCTTTAAAAGCCAGTAACTCGTGTTTTTGCAGTATTCTTGAAAGGGCAAATGACAGTTGAAGACTTTTCTGGCCTTTCTATCCCATAATTGACTTGACTTAGATCCATCCCATAATTTCTTTATTTGAGACCTAGAGGTTATGCTTAGGTTAGAAAAAGGCCATTTTCTGGTATTGTTACTCAAAATACAGGAACCTTCCATCCACTAATCGCAATCTACATTAAGAGACCGTTGTTTTGACGTGTAGTACGTCGAAATCCATTAAAAGCGCGAGAAATGGCGCCACTTTGAAGATTTTAGGGTACACAAGTAACTTTGAGAGATTCAGGTTAGCTTACAAAAAACACATTTTCAGGTTTTCTACTCCAAATACGGCAAAACTGGCACGCTAGTCTTAAAGTACTGGAAGAGACCGTTGTTTTGACGTGTAGTACATCGAAATCCATTAAAAGCGCGAGAAATGGCGCCACTTTGAAGATTTTAGGGTACACAAGTAACTTTGAGAGATTCAGGTTAGCTTACAAAAAACACATTTTCAGGTTTTCTACTCCAAATACGGCAAAACTGGCACGCTAGTCTTAAAGTACTGGAAGAGACCGTTGTTTTGACGTGTAGTACATCGAAATCCATTAAAAGCGCGAGAAATGGCGCCACTTTGAAGATTTTAGGGTACACAAGAAACTTTGAGAGATTCAGGTTAGCTTACAAAAAACACATTTTCAGGTTTTCTACTCCAAATACGGCAAAACTGGCACGCTAGTCTTAAAGTACTGGAAGAGACCGTTGTTTTGACGTGTAGTACATCGAAATCCATTAAAAGCGCGAGAAATGGCGCCACTTTGAAGATTTTAGGGTACACAAGTAACTTTGAGAGATTCAGGTTAGCTTACAAAAAACACATTTTCAGGTTTTCTACTCCAAATACGGCAAAACTGGCACGCTAGTCTTAAAGTACTGGAAGAGACCGTTGTTTTGACGTGTAGTACATCGAAATCCATTAAAAGCTCGAGAAATGGCGCCACTTTGAAGATGTTAAGGTACACAAGATCTAGCATGTTTTCACAAAAGGAGCCTTTGAACCTAACACCCCCTTTTGTGAAAACATGCTAGATCTTGTGTGCCTTTAAGCTTTAAAAGCCAGTAACTCGTGTTTTTGCAGTATTCTTGAAAGGGCAAATGACAGTTGAAGACTTTTCTGGCCTTTCTATCCCATAATTGACTTGACTTAGATCCATCCCATAATTTCTTTATTTGAGACCTAGAGGTTATGCTTAGGTTAGAAAAAGGCCATTTTCTGGTATTGTTACTCAAAATACAGGAACCTTCCATCCACTAATCGCAATCTACATTAAGAGACCGTTGTTTTGACGTGTAGTACGTCGAAATCCATTAAAAGCGCGAGAAATGGCGCCACTTTGAAGATTTTAGGGTACACAAGTAACTTTGAGAGATTCAGGTTAGCTTACAAAAAACACATTTTCAGGTTTTCTACTCCAAATACGGCAAAACTGGCACGCTAGTCTTAAAGTACTGGAAGAGACCGTTGTTTTGACGTGTAGTACATCGAAATCCATTAAAAGCGCGAGAAATGGCGCCACTTTGAAGATTTTAGGGTACACAAGTAACTTTGAGAGATTCAGGTTAGCTTACAAAAAACACATTTTCAGGTTTTCTACTCCAAATACGGCAAAACTGGCACGCTAGTCTTAAAGTACTGGAAGAGACCGTTGTTTTGACGTGTAGTACATCGAAATCCATTAAAAGCGCGAGAAATGGCGCCACTTTGAAGATTTTAGGGTACACAAGTAACTTTGAGAGATTCAGGTTAGCTTACAAAAAACACATTTTCAGGTTTTCTACTCCAAATACCGCAAAACTGGCACGCTAGTCTTAAAGTACTGGAAGAGACCGTTGTTTTGACGTGTAGTACATCGAAATCCATTAAAAGCTCGAGAAATGGCGCCACTTTGAAGATGTTAAGGTACACAAGATCTAGCATGTTTTCACAAAAGGAGCCTTTGAACCTAACACCCCCTTTTGTGAAAACATGCTAGATCTTGTGTGCCTTTAAGCTTTAAAAGCCAGTAACTCGTGTTTTTGCAGTATTCTTGAAAGGGCAAATGACAGTTGAAGACTTTTCTGGCCTTTCTATCCCATAATTGACTTGACTTAGATCCATCCCATAATTTCTTTATTTGAGACCTAGAGGTTATGCTTAGGTTAGAAAAAGGCCATTTTCTGGTATTGTTACTCAAAATACAGGAACCTTCCATCCACTAATCGCAATCTACATTAAGAGACCGTTGTTTTGACGTGTAGTACGTCGAAATCCATTAAAAGCGCGAGAAATGGCGCCACTTTGAAGATTTTAGGGTACACAAGTAACTTTGAGAGATTCAGGTTAGCTTACAAAAAACACATTTTCAGGTTTTCTACTCCAAATACGGCAAAACTGGCACGCTAGTCTTAAAGTACTGGAAGAGACCGTTGTTTTGACGTGTAGTACATCGAAATCCATTAAAAGCTCGAGAAATGGCGCCACTTTGAAGATGTTAAGGTACACAAGATCTAGCATGTTTTCACAAAAGGAGCCTTTGAACCTAACACCCCCTTTTGTGAAAACATGCTAGATCTTGTGTGCCTTTAAGCTTTAAAAGCCAGTAACTCGTGTTTTTGCAGTATTCTTGAAAGGGCAAATGACAGTTGAAGACTTTTCTGGCCTTTCTATCCCATAATTGACTTGACTTAGATCCATCCCATAATTTCTTTATTTGAGACCTAGAGGTTATGCTTAGGTTAGAAAAAGGCCATTTTCTGGTATTGTTACTCAAAATACAGGAACCTTCCATCCACTAATCGCAATCTACATTAAGAGACCGTTGTTTTGACGTGTAGTACGTCGAAATCCATTAAAAGCGCGAGAAATGGCGCCACTTTGAAGATTTTAGGGTACACAAGTAACTTTGAGAGATTCAGGTTAGCTTACAAAAAACACATTTTCAGGTTTTCTACTCCAAATACGGCAAAACTGGCACGCTAGTCTTAAAGTACTGGAAGAGACCGTTGTTTTGACGTGTAGTACATCGAAATCCATTAAAAGCGCGAGAAATGGCGCCACTTTGAAGATTTTAGGGTACACAAGTAACTTTGAGAGATTCAGGTTAGCTTACAAAAAACACATTTTCAGGTTTTCTACTCCAAATACGGCAAAACTGGCACGCTAGTCTTAAAGTACTGGAAGAGACCGTTGTTTTGACGTGTAGTACATCGAAATCCATTAAAAGCGCGAGAAATGGCGCCACTTTGAAGATTTTAGGGTACACAAGTAACTTTGAGAGATTCAGGTTAGCTTACAAAAAACACATTTTCAGGTTTTCTACTCCAAATACCGCAAAACTGGCACGCTAGTCTTAAAGTACTGGAAGAGACCGTTGTTTTGACGTGTAGTACATCGAAATCCATTAAAAGCTCGAGAAATGGCGCCACTTTGAAGATGTTAAGGTACACAAGATCTAGCATGTTTTCACAAAAGGAGCCTTTGAACCTAACACCCCCTTTTGTGAAAACATGCTAGATCTTGTGTGCCTTTAAGCTTTAAAAGCCAGTAACTCGTGTTTTTGCAGTATTCTTGAAAGGGCAAATGACAGTTGAAGACTTTTCTGGCCTTTCTATCCCATAATTGACTTGACTTAGATCCATCCCATAATTTCTTTATTTGAGACCTAGAGGTTATGCTTAGGTTAGAAAAAGGCCATTTTCTGGTATTGTTACTCAAAATACAGGAACCTTCCATCCACTAATCGCAATCTACATTAAGAGACCGTTGTTTTGACGTGTAGTACGTCGAAATCCATTAAAAGCGCGAGAAATGGCGCCACTTTGAAGATTTTAGGGTACACAAGTAACTTTGAGAGATTCAGGTTAGCTTACAAAAAACACATTTTCAGGTTTTCTACTCCAAATACGGCAAAACTGGCACGCTAGTCTTAAAGTACTGGAAGAGACCGTTGTTTTGACGTGTAGTACATCGAAATCCATTAAAAGCGCGAGAAATGGCGCCACTTTGAAGATTTTAGGGTACACAAGTAACTTTGAGAGATTCAGGTTAGCTTACAAAAAACACATTTTCAGGTTTTCTACTCCAAATACGGCAAAACTGGCACGCTAGTCTTAAAGTACTGGAAGAGACCGTTGTTTTGACGTGTAGTACGTCGAAATCCATTAAAAGCGCGAGAAATGGCGCCACTTTGAAGATTTTAGGGTACACAAGTAACTTTGAGAGATTCAGGTTAGCTTACAAAAAACACATTTTCAGGTTTTCTACTCCAAATACGGCAAAACTGGCACGCTAGTCTTAAAGTACTGGAAGAGACCGTTGTTTTGACGTGTAGTACATCGAAATCCATTAAAAGCTCGAGAAATGGCGCCACTTTGAAGATGTTAAGGTACACAAGATCTAGCATGTTTTCACAAAAGGAGCCTTTGAACCTAACACCCCCTTTTGTGAAAACATGCTAGATCTTGTGTGCCTTTAAGCTTTAAAAGCCAGTAACTCGTGTTTTTGCAGTATTCTTGAAAGGGCAAATGACAGTTGAAGACTTTTCTGGCCTTTCTATCCCATAATTGACTTGACTTAGATCCATCCCATAATTTCTTTATTTGAGACCTAGAGGTTATGCTTAGGTTAGAAAAAGGCCATTTTCTGGTATTGTTACTCAAAATACAGGAACCTTCCATCCACTAATCGCAATCTACATTAAGAGACCGTTGTTTTGACGTGTAGTACGTCGAAATCCATTAAAAGCGCGAGAAATGGCGCCACTTTGAAGATTTTAGGGTACACAAGTAACTTTGAGAGATTCAGGTTAGCTTACAAAAAACACATTTTCAGGTTTTCTACTCCAAATACGGCAAAACTGGCACGCTAGTCTTAAAGTACTGGAAGAGACCGTTGTTTTGACGTGTAGTACGTCGAAATCCATTAAAAGCGCGAGAAATGGCGCCACTTTGAAGATTTTAGGGTACACAAGTAACTTTGAGAGATTCAGGTTAGCTTACAAAAAACACATTTTCAGGTTTTCTACTCCAAATACGGCAAAACTGGCACGCTAGTCTTAAAGTACTGGAAGAGACCGTTGTTTTGACGTGTAGTACATCGAAATCCATTAAAAGCTCGAGAAATGGCGCCACTTTGAAGATGTTAAGGTACACAAGATCTAGCATGTTTTCACAAAAGGAGCCTTTGAACCTAACACCCCCTTTTGTGAAAACATGCTAGATCTTGTGTGCCTTTAAGCTTTAAAAGCCAGTAACTCGTGTTTTTGCAGTATTCTTGAAAGGGCAAATGACAGTTGAAGACTTTTCTGGCCTTTCTATCCCATAATTGACTTGACTTAGATCCATCCCATAATTTCTTTATTTGAGACCTAGAGGTTATGCTTAGGTTAGAAAAAGGCCATTTTCTGGTATTGTTACTCAAAATACAGGAACCTTCCATCCACTAATCGCAATCTACATTAAGAGACCGTTGTTTTGACGTGTAGTACGTCGAAATCCATTAAAAGCGCGAGAAATGGCGCCACTTTGAAGATTTTAGGGTACACAAGTAACTTTGAGAGATTCAGGTTAGCTTACAAAAAACACATTTTCAGGTTTTCTACTCCAAATACGGCAAAACTGGCACGCTAGTCTTAAAGTACTGGAAGAGACCGTTGTTTTGACGTGTAGTACATCGAAATCCATTAAAAGCGCGAGAAATGGCGCCACTTTGAAGATTTTAGGGTACACAAGTAACTTTGAGAGATTCAGGTTAGCTTACAAAAAACACATTTTCAGGTTTTCTACTCCAAATACGGCAAAACTGGCACGCTAGTCTTAAAGTACTGGAAGAGACCGTTGTTTTGACGTGTAGTACATCGAAATCCATTAAAAGCGCGAGAAATGGCGCCACTTTGAAGATTTTAGGGTACACAAGTAACTTTGAGAGATTCAGGTTAGCTTACAAAAAACACATTTTCAGGTTTTCTACTCCAAATACGGCAAAACTGGCACGCTAGTCTTAAAGTACTGGAAGAGACCGTTGTTTTGACGTGTAGTACATCGAAATCCATTAAAAGCGCGAGAAATGGCGCCACTTTGAAGATTTTAGGGTACACAAGTAACTTTGAGAGATTCAGGTTAGCTTACAAAAAACACATTTTCAGGTTTTCTACTCCAAATACGGCAAAACTGGCACGCTAGTCTTAAAGTACTGGAAGAGACCGTTGTTTTGACGTGTAGTACGTCGAAATCCATTAAAAGCGCGAGAAATGGCGCCACTTTGAAGATTTTAGGGTACACAAGTAACTTTGAGAGATTCAGGTTAGCTTACAAAAAACACATTTTCAGGTTTTCTACTCCAAATACGGCAAAACTGGCACGCTAGTCTTAAAGTACTGGAAGAGACCGTTGTTTTGACGTGTAGTACATCGAAATCCATTAAAAGCTCGAGAAATGGCGCCACTTTGAAGATGTTAAGGTACACAAGATCTAGCATGTTTTCACAAAAGGAGCCTTTGAACCTAACACCCCCTTTTGTGAAAACATGCTAGATCTTGTGTGCCTTTAAGCTTTAAAAGCCAGTAACTCGTGTTTTTGCAGTATTCTTGAAAGGGCAAATGACAGTTGAAGACTTTTCTGGCCTTTCTATCCCATAATTGACTTGACTTAGATCCATCCCATAATTTCTTTATTTGAGACCTAGAGGTTATGCTTAGGTTAGAAAAAGGCCATTTTCTGGTATTGTTACTCAAAATACAGGAACCTTCCATCCACTAATCGCAATCTACATTAAGAGACCGTTGTTTTGACGTGTAGTACGTCGAAATCCATTAAAAGCGCGAGAAATGGCGCCACTTTGAAGATTTTAGGGTACACAAGTAACTTTGAGAGATTCAGGTTAGCTTACAAAAAACACATTTTCAGGTTTTCTACTCCAAATACGGCAAAACTGGCACGCTAGTCTTAAAGTACTGGAAGAGACCGTTGTTTTGACGTGTAGTACATCGAAATCCATTAAAAGCTCGAGAAATGGCGCCACTTTGAAGATGTTAAGGTACACAAGATCTAGCATGTTTTCACAAAAGGAGCCTTTGAACCTAACACCCCCTTTTGTGAAAACATGCTAGATCTTGTGTGCCTTTAAGCTTTAAAAGCCAGTAACTCGTGTTTTTGCAGTATTCTTGAAAGGGCAAATGACAGTTGAAGACTTTTCTGGCCTTTCTATCCCATAATTGACTTGACTTAGATCCATCCCATAATTTCTTTATTTGAGACCTAGAGGTTATGCTTAGGTTAGAAAAAGGCCATTTTCTGGTATTGTTACTCAAAATACAGGAACCTTCCATCCACTAATCGCAATCTACATTAAGAGACCGTTGTTTTGACGTGTAGTACGTCGAAATCCATTAAAAGCGCGAGAAATGGCGCCACTTTGAAGATTTTAGGGTACACAAGTAACTTTGAGAGATTCAGGTTAGCTTACAAAAAACACATTTTCAGGTTTTCTACTCCAAATACGGCAAAACTGGCACGCTAGTCTTAAAGTACTGGAAGAGACCGTTGTTTTGACGTGTAGTACATCGAAATCCATTAAAAGCGCGAGAAATGGCGCCACTTTGAAGATTTTAGGGTACACAAGTAACTTTGAGAGATTCAGGTTAGCTTACAAAAAACACATTTTCAGGTTTTCTACTCCAAATACGGCAAAACTGGCACGCTAGTCTTAAAGTACTGGAAGAGACCGTTGTTTTGACGTGTAGTACATCGAAATCCATTAAAAGCGCGAGAAATGGCGCCACTTTGAAGATTTTAGGGTACACAAGTAACTTTGAGAGATTCAGGTTAGCTTACAAAAAACACATTTTCAGGTTTTCTACTCCAAATACGGCAAAACTGGCACGCTAGTCTTAAAGTACTGGAAGAGACCGTTGTTTTGACGTGTAGTACATCGAAATCCATTAAAAGCGCGAGAAATGGCGCCACTTTGAAGATTTTAGGGTACACAAGTAACTTTGAGAGATTCAGGTTAGCTTACAAAAAACACATTTTCAGGTTTTCTACTCCAAATACGGCAAAACTGGCACGCTAGTCTTAAAGTACTGGAAGAGACCGTTGTTTTGACGTGTAGTACGTCGAAATCCATTAAAAGCGCGAGAAATGGCGCCACTTTGAAGATTTTAGGGTACACAAGTAACTTTGAGAGATTCAGGTTAGCTTACAAAAAACACATTTTCAGGTTTTCTACTCCAAATACGGCAAAACTGGCACGCTAGTCTTAAAGTACTGGAAGAGACCGTTGTTTTGACGTGTAGTACATCGAAATCCATTAAAAGCTCGAGAAATGGCGCCACTTTGAAGATGTTAAGGTACACAAGATCTAGCATGTTTTCACAAAAGGAGCCTTTGAACCTAACACCCCCTTTTGTGAAAACATGCTAGATCTTGTGTGCCTTTAAGCTTTAAAAGCCAGTAACTCGTGTTTTTGCAGTATTCTTGAAAGGGCAAATGACAGTTGAAGACTTTTCTGGCCTTTCTATCCCATAATTGACTTGACTTAGATCCATCCCATAATTTCTTTATTTGAGACCTAGAGGTTATGCTTAGGTTAGAAAAAGGCCATTTTCTGGTATTGTTACTCAAAATACAGGAACCTTCCATCCACTAATCGCAATCTACATTAAGAGACCGTTGTTTTGACGTGTAGTACGTCGAAATCCATTAAAAGCGCGAGAAATGGCGCCACTTTGAAGATTTTAGGGTACACAAGTAACTTTGAGAGATTCAGGTTAGCTTACAAAAAACACATTTTCAGGTTTTCTACTCCAAATACGGCAAAACTGGCACGCTAGTCTTAAAGTACTGGAAGAGACCGTTGTTTTGACGTGTAGTACATCGAAATCCATTAAAAGCGCGAGAAATGGCGCCACTTTGAAGATTTTAGGGTACACAAGTAACTTTGAGAGATTCAGGTTAGCTTACAAAAAACACATTTTCAGGTTTTCTACTCCAAATACGGCAAAACTGGCACGCTAGTCTTAAAGTACTGGAAGAGACCGTTGTTTTGACGTGTAGTACATCGAAATCCATTAAAAGCGCGAGAAATGGCGCCACTTTGAAGATTTTAGGGTACACAAGTAACTTTGAGAGATTCAGGTTAGCTTACAAAAAACACATTTTCAGGTTTTCTACTCCAAATACGGCAAAACTGGCACGCTAGTCTTAAAGTACTGGAAGAGACCGTTGTTTTGACGTGTAGTACATCGAAATCCATTAAAAGCTCGAGAAATGGCGCCACTTTGAAGATGTTAAGGTACACAAGATCTAGCATGTTTTCACAAAAGGAGCCTTTGAACCTAACACCCCCTTTTGTGAAAACATGCTAGATCTTGTGTGCCTTTAAGCTTTAAAAGCCAGTAACTCGTGTTTTTGCAGTATTCTTGAAAGGGCAAATGACAGTTGAAGACTTTTCTGGCCTTTCTATCCCATAATTGACTTGACTTAGATCCATCCCATAATTTCTTTATTTGAGACCTAGAGGTTATGCTTAGGTTAGAAAAAGGCCATTTTCTGGTATTGTTACTCAAAATACAGGAACCTTCCATCCACTAATCGCAATCTACATTAAGAGACCGTTGTTTTGACGTGTAGTACGTCGAAATCCATTAAAAGCGCGAGAAATGGCGCCACTTTGAAGATTTTAGGGTACACAAGTAACTTTGAGAGATTCAGGTTAGCTTACAAAAAACACATTTTCAGGTTTTCTACTCCAAATACGGCAAAACTGGCACGCTAGTCTTAAAGTACTGGAAGAGACCGTTGTTTTGACGTGTAGTACATCGAAATCCATTAAAAGCGCGAGAAATGGCGCCACTTTGAAGATTTTAGGGTACACAAGTAACTTTGAGAGATTCAGGTTAGCTTACAAAAAACACATTTTCAGGTTTTCTACTCCAAATACGGCAAAACTGGCACGCTAGTCTTAAAGTACTGGAAGAGACCGTTGTTTTGACGTGTAGTACATCGAAATCCATTAAAAGCGCGAGAAATGGCGCCACTTTGAAGATTTTAGGGTACACAAGTAACTTTGAGAGATTCAGGTTAGCTTACAAAAAACACATTTTCAGGTTTTCTACTCCAAATACGGCAAAACTGGCACGCTAGTCTTAAAGTACTGGAAGAGACCGTTGTTTTGACGTGTAGTACATCGAAATCCATTAAAAGCTCGAGAAATGGCGCCACTTTGAAGATGTTAAGGTACACAAGATCTAGCATGTTTTCACAAAAGGAGCCTTTGAACCTAACACCCCCTTTTGTGAAAACATGCTAGATCTTGTGTGCCTTTAAGCTTTAAAAGCCAGTAACTCGTGTTTTTGCAGTATTCTTGAAAGGGCAAATGACAGTTGAAGACTTTTCTGGCCTTTCTATCCCATAATTGACTTGACTTAGATCCATCCCATAATTTCTTTATTTGAGACCTAGAGGTTATGCTTAGGTTAGAAAAAGGCCATTTTCTGGTATTGTTACTCAAAATACAGGAACCTTCCATCCACTAATCGCAATCTACATTAAGAGACCGTTGTTTTGACGTGTAGTACGTCGAAATCCATTAAAAGCGCGAGAAATGGCGCCACTTTGAAGATTTTAGGGTACACAAGTAACTTTGAGAGATTCAGGTTAGCTTACAAAAAACACATTTTCAGGTTTTCTACTCCAAATACGGCAAAACTGGCACGCTAGTCTTAAAGTACTGGAAGAGACCGTTGTTTTGACGTGTAGTACATCGAAATCCATTAAAAGCGCGAGAAATGGCGCCACTTTGAAGATTTTAGGGTACACAAGTAACTTTGAGAGATTCAGGTTAGCTTACAAAAAACACATTTTCAGGTTTTCTACTCCAAATACGGCAAAACTGGCACGCTAGTCTTAAAGTACTGGAAGAGACCGTTGTTTTGACGTGTAGTACATCGAAATCCATTAAAAGCGCGAGAAATGGCGCCACTTTGAAGATTTTAGGGTACACAAGTAACTTTGAGAGATTCAGGTTAGCTTACAAAAAACACATTTTCAGGTTTTCTACTCCAAATACGGCAAAACTGGCACGCTAGTCTTAAAGTACTGGAAGAGACCGTTGTTTTGACGTGTAGTACATCGAAATCCATTAAAAGCTCGAGAAATGGCGCCACTTTGAAGATGTTAAGGTACACAAGATCTAGCATGTTTTCACAAAAGGAGCCTTTGAACCTAACACCCCCTTTTGTGAAAACATGCTAGATCTTGTGTGCCTTTAAGCTTTAAAAGCCAGTAACTCGTGTTTTTGCAGTATTCTTGAAAGGGCAAATGACAGTTGAAGACTTTTCTGGCCTTTCTATCCCATAATTGACTTGACTTAGATCCATCCCATAATTTCTTTATTTGAGACCTAGAGGTTATGCTTAGGTTAGAAAAAGGCCATTTTCTGGTATTGTTACTCAAAATACAGGAACCTTCCATCCACTAATCGCAATCTACATTAAGAGACCGTTGTTTTGACGTGTAGTACGTCGAAATCCATTAAAAGCGCGAGAAATGGCGCCACTTTGAAGATTTTAGGGTACACAAGTAACTTTGAGAGATTCAGGTTAGCTTACAAAAAACACATTTTCAGGTTTTCTACTCCAAATACGGCAAAACTGGCACGCTAGTCTTAAAGTACTGGAAGAGACCGTTGTTTTGACGTGTAGTACATCGAAATCCATTAAAAGCGCGAGAAATGGCGCCACTTTGAAGATTTTAGGGTACACAAGTAACTTTGAGAGATTCAGGTTAGCTTACAAAAAACACATTTTCAGGTTTTCTACTCCAAATACGGCAAAACTGGCACGCTAGTCTTAAAGTACTGGAAGAGACCGTTGTTTTGACGTGTAGTACATCGAAATCCATTAAAAGCGCGAGAAATGGCGCCACTTTGAAGATTTTAGGGTACACAAGTAACTTTGAGAGATTCAGGTTAGCTTACAAAAAACACATTTTCAGGTTTTCTACTCCAAATACGGCAAAACTGGCACGCTAGTCTTAAAGTACTGGAAGAGACCGTTGTTTTGACGTGTAGTACATCGAAATCCATTAAAAGCTCGAGAAATGGCGCCACTTTGAAGATGTTAAGGTACACAAGATCTAGCATGTTTTCACAAAAGGAGCCTTTGAACCTAACACCCCCTTTTGTGAAAACATGCTAGATCTTGTGTGCCTTTAAGCTTTAAAAGCCAGTAACTCGTGTTTTTGCAGTATTCTTGAAAGGGCAAATGACAGTTGAAGACTTTTCTGGCCTTTCTATCCCATAATTGACTTGACTTAGATCCATCCCATAATTTCTTTATTTGAGACCTAGAGGTTATGCTTAGGTTAGAAAAAGGCCATTTTCTGGTATTGTTACTCAAAATACAGGAACCTTCCATCCACTAATCGCAATCTACATTAAGAGACCGTTGTTTTGACGTGTAGTACGTCGAAATCCATTAAAAGCGCGAGAAATGGCGCCACTTTGAAGATTTTAGGGTACACAAGTAACTTTGAGAGATTCAGGTTAGCTTACAAAAAACACATTTTCAGGTTTTCTACTCCAAATACGGCAAAACTGGCACGCTAGTCTTAAAGTACTGGAAGAGACCGTTGTTTTGACGTGTAGTACATCGAAATCCATTAAAAGCGCGAGAAATGGCGCCACTTTGAAGATTTTAGGGTACACAAGTAACTTTGAGAGATTCAGGTTAGCTTACAAAAAACACATTTTCAGGTTTTCTACTCCAAATACGGCAAAACTGGCACGCTAGTCTTAAAGTACTGGAAGAGACCGTTGTTTTGACGTGTAGTACATCGAAATCCATTAAAAGCTCGAGAAATGGCGCCACTTTGAAGATGTTAAGGTACACAAGATCTAGCATGTTTTCACAAAAGGAGCCTTTGAACCTAACACCCCCTTTTGTGAAAACATGCTAGATCTTGTGTGCCTTTAAGCTTTAAAAGCCAGTAACTCGTGTTTTTGCAGTATTCTTGAAAGGGCAAATGACAGTTGAAGACTTTTCTGGCCTTTCTATCCCATAATTGACTTGACTTAGATCCATCCCATAATTTCTTTATTTGAGACCTAGAGGTTATGCTTAGGTTAGAAAAAGGCCATTTTCTGGTATTGTTACTCAAAATACAGGAACCTTCCATCCACTAATCGCAATCTACATTAAGAGACCGTTGTTTTGACGTGTAGTACGTCGAAATCCATTAAAAGCGCGAGAAATGGCGCCACTTTGAAGATTTTAGGGTACACAAGTAACTTTGAGAGATTCAGGTTAGCTTACAAAAAACACATTTTCAGGTTTTCTACTCCAAATACGGCAAAACTGGCACGCTAGTCTTAAAGTACTGGAAGAGACCGTTGTTTTGACGTGTAGTACATCGAAATCCATTAAAAGCGCGAGAAATGGCGCCACTTTGAAGATTTTAGGGTACACAAGTAACTTTGAGAGATTCAGGTTAGCTTACAAAAAACACATTTTCAGGTTTTCTACTCCAAATACGGCAAAACTGGCACGCTAGTCTTAAAGTACTGGAAGAGACCGTTGTTTTGACGTGTAGTACATCGAAATCCATTAAAAGCTCGAGAAATGGCGCCACTTTGAAGATGTTAAGGTACACAAGATCTAGCATGTTTTCACAAAAGGAGCCTTTGAACCTAACACCCCCTTTTGTGAAAACATGCTAGATCTTGTGTGCCTTTAAGCTTTAAAAGCCAGTAACTCGTGTTTTTGCAGTATTCTTGAAAGGGCAAATGACAGTTGAAGACTTTTCTGGCCTTTCTATCCCATAATTGACTTGACTTAGATCCATCCCATAATTTCTTTATTTGAGACCTAGAGGTTATGCTTAGGTTAGAAAAAGGCCATTTTCTGGTATTGTTACTCAAAATACAGGAACCTTCCATCCACTAATCGCAATCTACATTAAGAGACCGTTGTTTTGACGTGTAGTACGTCGAAATCCATTAAAAGCGCGAGAAATGGCGCCACTTTGAAGATTTTAGGGTACACAAGTAACTTTGAGAGATTCAGGTTAGCTTACAAAAAACACATTTTCAGGTTTTCTACTCCAAATACGGCAAAACTGGCACGCTAGTCTTAAAGTACTGGAAGAGACCGTTGTTTTGACGTGTAGTACATCGAAATCCATTAAAAGCGCGAGAAATGGCGCCACTTTGAAGATTTTAGGGTACACAAGTAACTTTGAGAGATTCAGGTTAGCTTACAAAAAACACATTTTCAGGTTTTCTACTCCAAATACGGCAAAACTGGCACGCTAGTCTTAAAGTACTGGAAGAGACCGTTGTTTTGACGTGTAGTACATCGAAATCCATTAAAAGCGCGAGAAATGGCGCCACTTTGAAGATTTTAGGGTACACAAGTAACTTTGAGAGATTCAGGTTAGCTTACAAAAAACACATTTTCAGGTTTTCTACTCCAAATACGGCAAAACTGGCACGCTAGTCTTAAAGTACTGGAAGAGACCGTTGTTTTGACGTGTAGTACATCGAAATCCATTAAAAGCTCGAGAAATGGCGCCACTTTGAAGATGTTAAGGTACACAAGATCTAGCATGTTTTCACAAAAGGAGCCTTTGAACCTAACACCCCCTTTTGTGAAAACATGCTAGATCTTGTGTGCCTTTAAGCTTTAAAAGCCAGTAACTCGTGTTTTTGCAGTATTCTTGAAAGGGCAAATGACAGTTGAAGACTTTTCTGGCCTTTCTATCCCATAATTGACTTGACTTAGATCCATCCCATAATTTCTTTATTTGAGACCTAGAGGTTATGCTTAGGTTAGAAAAAGGCCATTTTCTGGTATTGTTACTCAAAATACAGGAACCTTCCATCCACTAATCGCAATCTACATTAAGAGACCGTTGTTTTGACGTGTAGTACGTCGAAATCCATTAAAAGCGCGAGAAATGGCGCCACTTTGAAGATTTTAGGGTACACAAGTAACTTTGAGAGATTCAGGTTAGCTTACAAAAAACACATTTTCAGGTTTTCTACTCCAAATACGGCAAAACTGGCACGCTAGTCTTAAAGTACTGGAAGAGACCGTTGTTTTGACGTGTAGTACATCGAAATCCATTAAAAGCGCGAGAAATGGCGCCACTTTGAAGATTTTAGGGTACACAAGTAACTTTGAGAGATTCAGGTTAGCTTACAAAAAACACATTTTCAGGTTTTCTACTCCAAATACGGCAAAACTGGCACGCTAGTCTTAAAGTACTGGAAGAGACCGTTGTTTTGACGTGTAGTACATCGAAATCCATTAAAAGCGCGAGAAATGGCGCCACTTTGAAGATTTTAGGGTACACAAGTAACTTTGAGAGATTCAGGTTAGCTTACAAAAAACACATTTTCAGGTTTTCTACTCCAAATACGGCAAAACTGGCACGCTAGTCTTAAAGTACTGGAAGAGACCGTTGTTTTGACGTGTAGTACATCGAAATCCATTAAAAGCTCGAGAAATGGCGCCACTTTGAAGATGTTAAGGTACACAAGATCTAGCATGTTTTCACAAAAGGAGCCTTTGAACCTAACACCCCCTTTTGTGAAAACATGCTAGATCTTGTGTGCCTTTAAGCTTTAAAAGCCAGTAACTCGTGTTTTTGCAGTATTCTTGAAAGGGCAAATGACAGTTGAAGACTTTTCTGGCCTTTCTATCCCATAATTGACTTGACTTAGATCCATCCCATAATTTCTTTATTTGAGACCTAGAGGTTATGCTTAGGTTAGAAAAAGGCCATTTTCTGGTATTGTTACTCAAAATACAGGAACCTTCCATCCACTAATCGCAATCTACATTAAGAGACCGTTGTTTTGACGTGTAGTACGTCGAAATCCATTAAAAGCGCGAGAAATGGCGCCACTTTGAAGATTTTAGGGTACACAAGTAACTTTGAGAGATTCAGGTTAGCTTACAAAAAACACATTTTCAGGTTTTCTACTCCAAATACGGCAAAACTGGCACGCTAGTCTTAAAGTACTGGAAGAGACCGTTGTTTTGACGTGTAGTACATCGAAATCCATTAAAAGCGCGAGAAATGGCGCCACTTTGAAGATTTTAGGGTACACAAGTAACTTTGAGAGATTCAGGTTAGCTTACAAAAAACACATTTTCAGGTTTTCTACTCCAAATACGGCAAAACTGGCACGCTAGTCTTAAAGTACTGGAAGAGACCGTTGTTTTGACGTGTAGTACGTCGAAATCCATTAAAAGCGCGAGAAATGGCGCCACTTTGAAGATTTTAGGGTACACAAGTAACTTTGAGAGATTCAGGTTAGCTTACAAAAAACACATTTTCAGGTTTTCTACTCCAAATACGGCAAAACTGGCACGCTAGTCTTAAAGTACTGGAAGAGACCGTTGTTTTGACGTGTAGTACATCGAAATCCATTAAAAGCTCGAGAAATGGCGCCACTTTGAAGATGTTAAGGTACACAAGATCTAGCATGTTTTCACAAAAGGAGCCTTTGAACCTAACACCCCCTTTTGTGAAAACATGCTAGATCTTGTGTGCCTTTAAGCTTTAAAAGCCAGTAACTCGTGTTTTTGCAGTATTCTTGAAAGGGCAAATGACAGTTGAAGACTTTTCTGGCCTTTCTATCCCATAATTGACTTGACTTAGATCCATCCCATAATTTCTTTATTTGAGACCTAGAGGTTATGCTTAGGTTAGAAAAAGGCCATTTTCTGGTATTGTTACTCAAAATACAGGAACCTTCCATCCACTAATCGCAATCTACATTAAGAGACCGTTGTTTTGACGTGTAGTACGTCGAAATCCATTAAAAGCGCGAGAAATGGCGCCACTTTGAAGATTTTAGGGTACACAAGTAACTTTGAGAGATTCAGGTTAGCTTACAAAAAACACATTTTCAGGTTTTCTACTCCAAATACGGCAAAACTGGCACGCTAGTCTTAAAGTACTGGAAGAGACCGTTGTTTTGACGTGTAGTACATCGAAATCCATTAAAAGCGCGAGAAATGGCGCCACTTTGAAGATTTTAGGGTACACAAGTAACTTTGAGAGATTCAGGTTAGCTTACAAAAAACACATTTTCAGGTTTTCTACTCCAAATACGGCAAAACTGGCACGCTAGTCTTAAAGTACTGGAAGAGACCGTTGTTTTGACGTGTAGTACATCGAAATCCATTAAAAGCGCGAGAAATGGCGCCACTTTGAAGATTTTAGGGTACACAAGTAACTTTGAGAGATTCAGGTTAGCTTACAAAAAACACATTTTCAGGTTTTCTACTCCAAATACGGCAAAACTGGCACGCTAGTCTTAAAGTACTGGAAGAGACCGTTGTTTTGACGTGTAGTACATCGAAATCCATTAAAAGCTCGAGAAATGGCGCCACTTTGAAGATGTTAAGGTACACAAGATCTAGCATGTTTTCACAAAAGGAGCCTTTGAACCTAACACCCCCTTTTGTGAAAACATGCTAGATCTTGTGTGCCTTTAAGCTTTAAAAGCCAGTAACTCGTGTTTTTGCAGTATTCTTGAAAGGGCAAATGACAGTTGAAGACTTTTCTGGCCTTTCTATCCCATAATTGACTTGACTTAGATCCATCCCATAATTTCTTTATTTGAGACCTAGAGGTTATGCTTAGGTTAGAAAAAGGCCATTTTCTGGTATTGTTACTCAAAATACAGGAACCTTCCATCCACTAATCGCAATCTACATTAAGAGACCGTTGTTTTGACGTGTAGTACGTCGAAATCCATTAAAAGCGCGAGAAATGGCGCCACTTTGAAGATTTTAGGGTACACAAGTAACTTTGAGAGATTCAGGTTAGCTTACAAAAAACACATTTTCAGGTTTTCTACTCCAAATACGGCAAAACTGGCACGCTAGTCTTAAAGTACTGGAAGAGACCGTTGTTTTGACGTGTAGTACATCGAAATCCATTAAAAGCGCGAGAAATGGCGCCACTTTGAAGATTTTAGGGTACACAAGTAACTTTGAGAGATTCAGGTTAGCTTACAAAAAACACATTTTCAGGTTTTCTACTCCAAATACGGCAAAACTGGCACGCTAGTCTTAAAGTACTGGAAGAGACCGTTGTTTTGACGTGTAGTACATCGAAATCCATTAAAAGCGCGAGAAATGGCGCCACTTTGAAGATTTTAGGGTACACAAGTAACTTTGAGAGATTCAGGTTAGCTTACAAAAAACACATTTTCAGGTTTTCTACTCCAAATACGGCAAAACTGGCACGCTAGTCTTAAAGTACTGGAAGAGACCGTTGTTTTGACGTGTAGTACATCGAAATCCATTAAAAGCTCGAGAAATGGCGCCACTTTGAAGATGTTAAGGTACACAAGATCTAGCATGTTTTCACAAAAGGAGCCTTTGAACCTAACACCCCCTTTTGTGAAAACATGCTAGATCTTGTGTGCCTTTAAGCTTTAAAAGCCAGTAACTCGTGTTTTTGCAGTATTCTTGAAAGGGCAAATGACAGTTGAAGACTTTTCTGGCCTTTCTATCCCATAATTGACTTGACTTAGATCCATCCCATAATTTCTTTATTTGAGACCTAGAGGTTATGCTTAGGTTAGAAAAAGGCCATTTTCTGGTATTGTTACTCAAAATACAGGAACCTTCCATCCACTAATCGCAATCTACATTAAGAGACCGTTGTTTTGACGTGTAGTACGTCGAAATCCATTAAAAGCGCGAGAAATGGCGCCACTTTGAAGATTTTAGGGTACACAAGTAACTTTGAGAGATTCAGGTTAGCTTACAAAAAACACATTTTCAGGTTTTCTACTCCAAATACGGCAAAACTGGCACGCTAGTCTTAAAGTACTGGAAGAGACCGTTGTTTTGACGTGTAGTACATCGAAATCCATTAAAAGCGCGAGAAATGGCGCCACTTTGAAGATTTTAGGGTACACAAGTAACTTTGAGAGATTCAGGTTAGCTTACAAAAAACACATTTTCAGGTTTTCTACTCCAAATACGGCAAAACTGGCACGCTAGTCTTAAAGTACTGGAAGAGACCGTTGTTTTGACGTGTAGTACATCGAAATCCATTAAAAGCGCGAGAAATGGCGCCACTTTGAAGATTTTAGGGTACACAAGTAACTTTGAGAGATTCAGGTTAGCTTACAAAAAACACATTTTCAGGTTTTCTACTCCAAATACCGCAAAACTGGCACGCTAGTCTTAAAGTACTGGAAGAGACCGTTGTTTTGACGTGTAGTACATCGAAATCCATTAAAAGCTCGAGAAATGGCGCCACTTTGAAGATGTTAAGGTACACAAGATCTAGCATGTTTTCACAAAAGGAGCCTTTGAACCTAACACCCCCTTTTGTGAAAACATGCTAGATCTTGTGTGCCTTTAAGCTTTAAAAGCCAGTAACTCGTGTTTTTGCAGTATTCTTGAAAGGGCAAATGACAGTTGAAGACTTTTCTGGCCTTTCTATCCCATAATTGACTTGACTTAGATCCATCCCATAATTTCTTTATTTGAGACCTAGAGGTTATGCTTAGGTTAGAAAAAGGCCATTTTCTGGTATTGTTACTCAAAATACAGGAACCTTCCATCCACTAATCGCAATCTACATTAAGAGACCGTTGTTTTGACGTGTAGTACGTCGAAATCCATTAAAAGCGCGAGAAATGGCGCCACTTTGAAGATTTTAGGGTACACAAGTAACTTTGAGAGATTCAGGTTAGCTTACAAAAAACACATTTTCAGGTTTTCTACTCCAAATACGGCAAAACTGGCACGCTAGTCTTAAAGTACTGGAAGAGACCGTTGTTTTGACGTGTAGTACATCGAAATCCATTAAAAGCGCGAGAAATGGCGCCACTTTGAAGATTTTAGGGTACACAAGTAACTTTGAGAGATTCAGGTTAGCTTACAAAAAACACATTTTCAGGTTTTCTACTCCAAATACGGCAAAACTGGCACGCTAGTCTTAAAGTACTGGAAGAGACCGTTGTTTTGACGTGTAGTACGTCGAAATCCATTAAAAGCGCGAGAAATGGCGCCACTTTGAAGATTTTAGGGTACACAAGTAACTTTGAGAGATTCAGGTTAGCTTACAAAAAACACATTTTCAGGTTTTCTACTCCAAATACGGCAAAACTGGCACGCTAGTCTTAAAGTACTGGAAGAGACCGTTGTTTTGACGTGTAGTACATCGAAATCCATTAAAAGCTCGAGAAATGGCGCCACTTTGAAGATGTTAAGGTACACAAGATCTAGCATGTTTTCACAAAAGGAGCCTTTGAACCTAACACCCCCTTTTGTGAAAACATGCTAGATCTTGTGTGCCTTTAAGCTTTAAAAGCCAGTAACTCGTGTTTTTGCAGTATTCTTGAAAGGGCAAATGACAGTTGAAGACTTTTCTGGCCTTTCTATCCCATAATTGACTTGACTTAGATCCATCCCATAATTTCTTTATTTGAGACCTAGAGGTTATGCTTAGGTTAGAAAAAGGCCATTTTCTGGTATTGTTACTCAAAATACAGGAACCTTCCATCCACTAATCGCAATCTACATTAAGAGACCGTTGTTTTGACGTGTAGTACGTCGAAATCCATTAAAAGCGCGAGAAATGGCGCCACTTTGAAGATTTTAGGGTACACAAGTAACTTTGAGAGATTCAGGTTAGCTTACAAAAAACACATTTTCAGGTTTTCTACTCCAAATACGGCAAAACTGGCACGCTAGTCTTAAAGTACTGGAAGAGACCGTTGTTTTGACGTGTAGTACGTCGAAATCCATTAAAAGCGCGAGAAATGGCGCCACTTTGAAGATTTTAGGGTACACAAGTAACTTTGAGAGATTCAGGTTAGCTTACAAAAAACACATTTTCAGGTTTTCTACTCCAAATACGGCAAAACTGGCACGCTAGTCTTAAAGTACTGGAAGAGACCGTTGTTTTGACGTGTAGTACATCGAAATCCATTAAAAGCTCGAGAAATGGCGCCACTTTGAAGATGTTAAGGTACACAAGATCTAGCATGTTTTCACAAAAGGAGCCTTTGAACCTAACACCCCCTTTTGTGAAAACATGCTAGATCTTGTGTGCCTTTAAGCTTTAAAAGCCAGTAACTCGTGTTTTTGCAGTATTCTTGAAAGGGCAAATGACAGTTGAAGACTTTTCTGGCCTTTCTATCCCATAATTGACTTGACTTAGATCCATCCCATAATTTCTTTATTTGAGACCTAGAGGTTATGCTTAGGTTAGAAAAAGGCCATTTTCTGGTATTGTTACTCAAAATACAGGAACCTTCCATCCACTAATCGCAATCTACATTAAGAGACCGTTGTTTTGACGTGTAGTACGTCGAAATCCATTAAAAGCGCGAGAAATGGCGCCACTTTGAAGATTTTAGGGTACACAAGTAACTTTGAGAGATTCAGGTTAGCTTACAAAAAACACATTTTCAGGTTTTCTACTCCAAATACGGCAAAACTGGCACGCTAGTCTTAAAGTACTGGAAGAGACCGTTGTTTTGACGTGTAGTACATCGAAATCCATTAAAAGCGCGAGAAATGGCGCCACTTTGAAGATTTTAGGGTACACAAGTAACTTTGAGAGATTCAGGTTAGCTTACAAAAAACACATTTTCAGGTTTTCTACTCCAAATACGGCAAAACTGGCACGCTAGTCTTAAAGTACTGGAAGAGACCGTTGTTTTGACGTGTAGTACATCGAAATCCATTAAAAGCGCGAGAAATGGCGCCACTTTGAAGATTTTAGGGTACACAAGTAACTTTGAGAGATTCAGGTTAGCTTACAAAAAACACATTTTCAGGTTTTCTACTCCAAATACGGCAAAACTGGCACGCTAGTCTTAAAGTACTGGAAGAGACCGTTGTTTTGACGTGTAGTACATCGAAATCCATTAAAAGCGCGAGAAATGGCGCCACTTTGAAGATTTTAGGGTACACAAGTAACTTTGAGAGATTCAGGTTAGCTTACAAAAAACACATTTTCAGGTTTTCTACTCCAAATACGGCAAAACTGGCACGCTAGTCTTAAAGTACTGGAAGAGACCGTTGTTTTGACGTGTAGTACGTCGAAATCCATTAAAAGCGCGAGAAATGGCGCCACTTTGAAGATTTTAGGGTACACAAGTAACTTTGAGAGATTCAGGTTAGCTTACAAAAAACACATTTTCAGGTTTTCTACTCCAAATACGGCAAAACTGGCACGCTAGTCTTAAAGTACTGGAAGAGACCGTTGTTTTGACGTGTAGTACATCGAAATCCATTAAAAGCTCGAGAAATGGCGCCACTTTGAAGATGTTAAGGTACACAAGATCTAGCATGTTTTCACAAAAGGAGCCTTTGAACCTAACACCCCCTTTTGTGAAAACATGCTAGATCTTGTGTGCCTTTAAGCTTTAAAAGCCAGTAACTCGTGTTTTTGCAGTATTCTTGAAAGGGCAAATGACAGTTGAAGACTTTTCTGGCCTTTCTATCCCATAATTGACTTGACTTAGATCCATCCCATAATTTCTTTATTTGAGACCTAGAGGTTATGCTTAGGTTAGAAAAAGGCCATTTTCTGGTATTGTTACTCAAAATACAGGAACCTTCCATCCACTAATCGCAATCTACATTAAGAGACCGTTGTTTTGACGTGTAGTACGTCGAAATCCATTAAAAGCGCGAGAAATGGCGCCACTTTGAAGATTTTAGGGTACACAAGTAACTTTGAGAGATTCAGGTTAGCTTACAAAAAACACATTTTCAGGTTTTCTACTCCAAATACGGCAAAACTGGCACGCTAGTCTTAAAGTACTGGAAGAGACCGTTGTTTTGACGTGTAGTACATCGAAATCCATTAAAAGCGCGAGAAATGGCGCCACTTTGAAGATTTTAGGGTACACAAGTAACTTTGAGAGATTCAGGTTAGCTTACAAAAAACACATTTTCAGGTTTTCTACTCCAAATACGGCAAAACTGGCACGCTAGTCTTAAAGTACTGGAAGAGACCGTTGTTTTGACGTGTAGTACATCGAAATCCATTAAAAGCGCGAGAAATGGCGCCACTTTGAAGATTTTAGGGTACACAAGTAACTTTGAGAGATTCAGGTTAGCTTACAAAAAACACATTTTCAGGTTTTCTACTCCAAATACGGCAAAACTGGCACGCTAGTCTTAAAGTACTGGAAGAGACCGTTGTTTTGACGTGTAGTACATCGAAATCCATTAAAAGCTCGAGAAATGGCGCCACTTTGAAGATGTTAAGGTACACAAGATCTAGCATGTTTTCACAAAAGGAGCCTTTGAACCTAACACCCCCTTTTGTGAAAACATGCTAGATCTTGTGTGCCTTTAAGCTTTAAAAGCCAGTAACTCGTGTTTTTGCAGTATTCTTGAAAGGGCAAATGACAGTTGAAGACTTTTCTGGCCTTTCTATCCCATAATTGACTTGACTTAGATCCATCCCATAATTTCTTTATTTGAGACCTAGAGGTTATGCTTAGGTTAGAAAAAGGCCATTTTCTGGTATTGTTACTCAAAATACAGGAACCTTCCATCCACTAATCGCAATCTACATTAAGAGACCGTTGTTTTGACGTGTAGTACGTCGAAATCCATTAAAAGCGCGAGAAATGGCGCCACTTTGAAGATTTTAGGGTACACAAGTAACTTTGAGAGATTCAGGTTAGCTTACAAAAAACACATTTTCAGGTTTTCTACTCCAAATACGGCAAAACTGGCACGCTAGTCTTAAAGTACTGGAAGAGACCGTTGTTTTGACGTGTAGTACATCGAAATCCATTAAAAGCGCGAGAAATGGCGCCACTTTGAAGATTTTAGGGTACACAAGTAACTTTGAGAGATTCAGGTTAGCTTACAAAAAACACATTTTCAGGTTTTCTACTCCAAATACGGCAAAACTGGCACGCTAGTCTTAAAGTACTGGAAGAGACCGTTGTTTTGACGTGTAGTACATCGAAATCCATTAAAAGCGCGAGAAATGGCGCCACTTTGAAGATTTTAGGGTACACAAGTAACTTTGAGAGATTCAGGTTAGCTTACAAAAAACACATTTTCAGGTTTTCTACTCCAAATACGGCAAAACTGGCACGCTAGTCTTAAAGTACTGGAAGAGACCGTTGTTTTGACGTGTAGTACATCGAAATCCATTAAAAGCTCGAGAAATGGCGCCACTTTGAAGATGTTAAGGTACACAAGATCTAGCATGTTTTCACAAAAGGAGCCTTTGAACCTAACACCCCCTTTTGTGAAAACATGCTAGATCTTGTGTGCCTTTAAGCTTTAAAAGCCAGTAACTCGTGTTTTTGCAGTATTCTTGAAAGGGCAAATGACAGTTGAAGACTTTTCTGGCCTTTCTATCCCATAATTGACTTGACTTAGATCCATCCCATAATTTCTTTATTTCAGACCTAGAGGTTATGCTTAGGTTAGAAAAAGGCCATTTTCTGGTATTGTTACTCAAAATACAGGAACCTTCCATCCACTAATCGCAATCTACATTAAGAGACCGTTGTTTTGACGTGTAGTACGTCGAAATCCATTAAAAGCGCGAGAAATGGCGCCACTTTGAAGATTTTAGGGTACACAAGTAACTTTGAGAGATTCAGGTTAGCTTACAAAAAACACATTTTCAGGTTTTCTACTCCAAATACGGCAAAACTGGCACGCTAGTCTTAAAGTACTGGAAGAGACCGTTGTTTTGACGTGTAGTACATCGAAATCCATTAAAAGCGCGAGAAATGGCGCCACTTTGAAGATTTTAGGGTACACAAGTAACTTTGAGAGATTCAGGTTAGCTTACAAAAAACACATTTTCAGGTTTTCTACTCCAAATACGGCAAAACTGGCACGCTAGTCTTAAAGTACTGGAAGAGACCGTTGTTTTGACGTGTAGTACATCGAAATCCATTAAAAGCGCGAGAAATGGCGCCACTTTGAAGATTTTAGGGTACACAAGTAACTTTGAGAGATTCAGGTTAGCTTACAAAAAACACATTTTCAGGTTTTCTACTCCAAATACGGCAAAACTGGCACGCTAGTCTTAAAGTACTGGAAGAGACCGTTGTTTTGACGTGTAGTACATCGAAATCCATTAAAAGCGCGAGAAATGGCGCCACTTTGAAGATTTTAGGGTACACAAGTAACTTTGAGAGATTCAGGTTAGCTTACAAAAAACACATTTTCAGGTTTTCTACTCCAAATACGGCAAAACTGGCACGCTAGTCTTAAAGTACTGGAAGAGACCGTTGTTTTGACGTGTAGTACATCGAAATCCATTAAAAGCGCGAGAAATGGCGCCACTTTGAAGATTTTAGGGTACACAAGTAACTTTGAGAGATTCAGGTTAGCTTACAAAAAACACATTTTCAGGTTTTCTACTCCAAATACGGCAAAACTGGCACGCTAGTCTTAAAGTACTGGAAGAGACCGTTGTTTTGACGTGTAGTACATCGAAATCCATTAAAAGCTCGAGAAATGGCGCCACTTTGAAGATGTTAAGGTACACAAGATCTAGCATGTTTTCACAAAAGGAGCCTTTGAACCTAACACCCCCTTTTGTGAAAACATGCTAGATCTTGTGTGCCTTTAAGCTTTAAAAGCCAGTAACTCGTGTTTTTGCAGTATTCTTGAAAGGGCAAATGACAGTTGAAGACTTTTCTGGCCTTTCTATCCCATAATTGACTTGACTTAGATCCATCCCATAATTTCTTTATTTGAGACCTAGAGGTTATGCTTAGGTTAGAAAAAGGCCATTTTCTGGTATTGTTACTCAAAATACAGGAACCTTCCATCCACTAATCGCAATCTACATTAAGAGACCGTTGTTTTGACGTGTAGTACGTCGAAATCCATTAAAAGCGCGAGAAATGGCGCCACTTTGAAGATTTTAGGGTACACAAGTAACTTTGAGAGATTCAGGTTAGCTTACAAAAAACACATTTTCAGGTTTTCTACTCCAAATACGGCAAAACTGGCACGCTAGTCTTAAAGTACTGGAAGAGACCGTTGTTTTGACGTGTAGTACATCGAAATCCATTAAAAGCGCGAGAAATGGCGCCACTTTGAAGATTTTAGGGTACACAAGTAACTTTGAGAGATTCAGGTTAGCTTACAAAAAACACATTTTCAGGTTTTCTACTCCAAATACGGCAAAACTGGCACGCTAGTCTTAAAGTACTGGAAGAGACCGTTGTTTTGACGTGTAGTACATCGAAATCCATTAAAAGCGCGAGAAATGGCGCCACTTTGAAGATTTTAGGGTACACAAGTAACTTTGAGAGATTCAGGTTAGCTTACAAAAAACACATTTTCAGGTTTTCTACTCCAAATACGGCAAAACTGGCACGCTAGTCTTAAAGTACTGGAAGAGACCGTTGTTTTGACGTGTAGTACATCGAAATCCATTAAAAGCGCGAGAAATGGCGCCACTTTGAAGATTTTAGGGTACACAAGTAACTTTGAGAGATTCAGGTTAGCTTACAAAAAACACATTTTCAGGTTTTCTACTCCAAATACGGCAAAACTGGCACGCTAGTCTTAAAGTACTGGAAGAGACCGTTGTTTTGACGTGTAGTACATCGAAATCCATTAAAAGCTCGAGAAATGGCGCCACTTTGAAGATGTTAAGGTACACAAGATCTAGCATGTTTTCACAAAAGGAGCCTTTGAACCTAACACCCCCTTTTGTGAAAACATGCTAGATCTTGTGTGCCTTTAAGCTTTAAAAGCCAGTAACTCGTGTTTTTGCAGTATTCTTGAAAGGGCAAATGACAGTTGAAGACTTTTCTGGCCTTTCTATCCCATAATTGACTTGACTTAGATCCATCCCATAATTTCTTTATTTGAGACCTAGAGGTTATGCTTAGGTTAGAAAAAGGCCATTTTCTGGTATTGTTACTCAAAATACAGGAACCTTCCATCCACTAATCGCAATCTACATTAAGAGACCGTTGTTTTGACGTGTAGTACGTCGAAATCCATTAAAAGCGCGAGAAATGGCGCCACTTTGAAGATTTTAGGGTACACAAGTAACTTTGAGAGATTCAGGTTAGCTTACAAAAAACACATTTTCAGGTTTTCTACTCCAAATACGGCAAAACTGGCACGCTAGTCTTAAAGTACTGGAAGAGACCGTTGTTTTGACGTGTAGTACATCGAAATCCATTAAAAGCGCGAGAAATGGCGCCACTTTGAAGATTTTAGGGTACACAAGTAACTTTGAGAGATTCAGGTTAGCTTACAAAAAACACATTTTCAGGTTTTCTACTCCAAATACGGCAAAACTGGCACGCTAGTCTTAAAGTACTGGAAGAGACCGTTGTTTTGACGTGTAGTACATCGAAATCCATTAAAAGCGCGAGAAATGGCGCCACTTTGAAGATTTTAGGGTACACAAGTAACTTTGAGAGATTCAGGTTAGCTTACAAAAAACACATTTTCAGGTTTTCTACTCCAAATACGGCAAAACTGGCACGCTAGTCTTAAAGTACTGGAAGAGACCGTTGTTTTGACGTGTAGTACATCGAAATCCATTAAAAGCTCGAGAAATGGCGCCACTTTGAAGATGTTAAGGTACACAAGATCTAGCATGTTTTCACAAAAGGAGCCTTTGAACCTAACACCCCCTTTTGTGAAAACATGCTAGATCTTGTGTGCCTTTAAGCTTTAAAAGCCAGTAACTCGTGTTTTTGCAGTATTCTTGAAAGGGCAAATGACAGTTGAAGACTTTTCTGGCCTTTCTATCCCATAATTGACTTGACTTAGATCCATCCCATAATTTCTTTATTTCAGACCTAGAGGTTATGCTTAGGTTAGAAAAAGGCCATTTTCTGGTATTGTTACTCAAAATACAGGAACCTTCCATCCACTAATCGCAATCTACATTAAGAGACCGTTGTTTTGACGTGTAGTACGTCGAAATCCATTAAAAGCGCGAGAAATGGCGCCACTTTGAAGATTTTAGGGTACACAAGTAACTTTGAGAGATTCAGGTTAGCTTACAAAAAACACATTTTCAGGTTTTCTACTCCAAATACGGCAAAACTGGCACGCTAGTCTTAAAGTACTGGAAGAGACCGTTGTTTTGACGTGTAGTACATCGAAATCCATTAAAAGCGCGAGAAATGGCGCCACTTTGAAGATTTTAGGGTACACAAGTAACTTTGAGAGATTCAGGTTAGCTTACAAAAAACACATTTTCAGGTTTTCTACTCCAAATACGGCAAAACTGGCACGCTAGTCTTAAAGTACTGGAAGAGACCGTTGTTTTGACGTGTAGTACATCGAAATCCATTAAAAGCGCGAGAAATGGCGCCACTTTGAAGATTTTAGGGTACACAAGTAACTTTGAGAGATTCAGGTTAGCTTACAAAAAACACATTTTCAGGTTTTCTACTCCAAATACGGCAAAACTGGCACGCTAGTCTTAAAGTACTGGAAGAGACCGTTGTTTTGACGTGTAGTACATCGAAATCCATTAAAAGCGCGAGAAATGGCGCCACTTTGAAGATTTTAGGGTACACAAGTAACTTTGAGAGATTCAGGTTAGCTTACAAAAAACACATTTTCAGGTTTTCTACTCCAAATACGGCAAAACTGGCACGCTAGTCTTAAAGTACTGGAAGAGACCGTTGTTTTGA
This sequence comes from Actinernus sp. WN-2022, assembly GCA_030867875.1. Lineage (NCBI taxonomy): Eukaryota > Metazoa > Cnidaria > Anthozoa > Actiniaria > Actinernidae > Actinernus > Actinernus sp. WN-2022. The sequence goes on from JAOWCC010000410.1 coordinate 35,272, forward strand.
CGTGTAGTACATCGAAATCCATTAAAAGCTCGAGAAATGGCGCCACTTTGAAGATGTTAAGGTACACAAGATCTAGCATGTTTTCACAAAAGGAGCCTTTGAACCTAACACCCCCTTTTGTGAAAACATGCTAGATCTTGTGTGCCTTTAAGCTTTAAAAGCCAGTAACTCGTGTTTTTGCAGTATTCTTGAAAGGGCAAATGACAGTTGAAGACTTTTCTGGCCTTTCTATCCCATAATTGACTTGACTTAGATCCATCCCATAATTTCTTTATTTGAGACCTAGAGGTTATGCTTAGGTTAGAAAAAGGCCATTTTCTGGTATTGTTACTCAAAATACAGGAACCTTCCATCCACTAATCGCAATCTACATTAAGAGACCGTTGTTTTGACGTGTAGTACGTCGAAATCCATTAAAAGCGCGAGAAATGGCGCCACTTTGAAGATTTTAGGGTACACAAGTAACTTTGAGAGATTCAGGTTAGCTTACAAAAAACACATTTTCAGGTTTTCTACTCCAAATACGGCAAAACTGGCACGCTAGTCTTAAAGTACTGGAAGAGACCGTTGTTTTGACGTGTAGTACATCGAAATCCATTAAAAGCGCGAGAAATGGCGCCACTTTGAAGATTTTAGGGTACACAAGTAACTTTGAGAGATTCAGGTTAGCTTACAAAAAACACATTTTCAGGTTTTCTACTCCAAATACGGCAAAACTGGCACGCTAGTCTTAAAGTACTGGAAGAGACCGTTGTTTTGACGTGTAGTACATCGAAATCCATTAAAAGCGCGAGAAATGGCGCCACTTTGAAGATTTTAGGGTACACAAGTAACTTTGAGAGATTCAGGTTAGCTTACAAAAAACACATTTTCAGGTTTTCTACTCCAAATACGGCAAAACTGGCACGCTAGTCTTAAAGTACTGGAAGAGACCGTTGTTTTGACGTGTAGTACATCGAAATCCATTAAAAGCTCGAGAAATGGCGCCACTTTGAAGATGTTAAGGTACACAAGATCTAGCATGTTTTCACAAAAGGAGCCTTTGAACCTAACACCCCCTTTTGTGAAAACATGCTAGATCTTGTGTGCCTTTAAGCTTTAAAAGCCAGTAACTCGTGTTTTTGCAGTATTCTTGAAAGGGCAAATGACAGTTGAAGACTTTTCTGGCCTTTCTATCCCATAATTGACTTGACTTAGATCCATCCCATAATTTCTTTATTTGAGACCTAGAGGTTATGCTTAGGTTAGAAAAAGGCCATTTTCTGGTATTGTTACTCAAAATACAGGAACCTTCCATCCACTAATCGCAATCTACATTAAGAGACCGTTGTTTTGACGTGTAGTACGTCGAAATCCATTAAAAGCGCGAGAAATGGCGCCACTTTGAAGATTTTAGGGTACACAAGTAACTTTGAGAGATTCAGGTTAGCTTACAAAAAACACATTTTCAGGTTTTCTACTCCAAATACGGCAAAACTGGCACGCTAGTCTTAAAGTACTGGAAGAGACCGTTGTTTTGACGTGTAGTACATCGAAATCCATTAAAAGCGCGAGAAATGGCGCCACTTTGAAGATTTTAGGGTACACAAGTAACTTTGAGAGATTCAGGTTAGCTTACAAAAAACACATTTTCAGGTTTTCTACTCCAAATACGGCAAAACTGGCACGCTAGTCTTAAAGTACTGGAAGAGACCGTTGTTTTGACGTGTAGTACATCGAAATCCATTAAAAGCTCGAGAAATGGCGCCACTTTGAAGATGTTAAGGTACACAAGATCTAGCATGTTTTCACAAAAGGAGCCTTTGAACCTAACACCCCCTTTTGTGAAAACATGCTAGATCTTGTGTGCCTTTAAGCTTTAAAAGCCAGTAACTCGTGTTTTTGCAGTATTCTTGAAAGGGCAAATGACAGTTGAAGACTTTTCTGGCCTTTCTATCCCATAATTGACTTGACTTAGATCCATCCCATAATTTCTTTATTTGAGACCTAGAGGTTATGCTTAGGTTAGAAAAAGGCCATTTTCTGGTATTGTTACTCAAAATACAGGAACCTTCCATCCACTAATCGCAATCTACATTAAGAGACCGTTGTTTTGACGTGTAGTACGTCGAAATCCATTAAAAGCGCGAGAAATGGCGCCACTTTGAAGATTTTAGGGTACACAAGTAACTTTGAGAGATTCAGGTTAGCTTACAAAAAACACATTTTCAGGTTTTCTACTCCAAATACGGCAAAACTGGCACGCTAGTCTTAAAGTACTGGAAGAGACCGTTGTTTTGACGTGTAGTACATCGAAATCCATTAAAAGCGCGAGAAATGGCGCCACTTTGAAGATTTTAGGGTACACAAGTAACTTTGAGAGATTCAGGTTAGCTTACAAAAAACACATTTTCAGGTTTTCTACTCCAAATACGGCAAAACTGGCACGCTAGTCTTAAAGTACTGGAAGAGACCGTTGTTTTGACGTGTAGTACATCGAAATCCATTAAAAGCGCGAGAAATGGCGCCACTTTGAAGATTTTAGGGTACACAAGTAACTTTGAGAGATTCAGGTTAGCTTACAAAAAACACATTTTCAGGTTTTCTACTCCAAATACGGCAAAACTGGCACGCTAGTCTTAAAGTACTGGAAGAGACCGTTGTTTTGACGTGTAGTACATCGAAATCCATTAAAAGCTCGAGAAATGGCGCCACTTTGAAGATGTTAAGGTACACAAGATCTAGCATGTTTTCACAAAAGGAGCCTTTGAACCTAACACCCCCTTTTGTGAAAACATGCTAGATCTTGTGTGCCTTTAAGCTTTAAAAGCCAGTAACTCGTGTTTTTGCAGTATTCTTGAAAGGGCAAATGACAGTTGAAGACTTTTCTGGCCTTTCTATCCCATAATTGACTTGACTTAGATCCATCCCATAATTTCTTTATTTGAGACCTAGAGGTTATGCTTAGGTTAGAAAAAGGCCATTTTCTGGTATTGTTACTCAAAATACAGGAACCTTCCATCCACTAATCGCAATCTACATTAAGAGACCGTTGTTTTGACGTGTAGTACGTCGAAATCCATTAAAAGCGCGAGAAATGGCGCCACTTTGAAGATTTTAGGGTACACAAGTAACTTTGAGAGATTCAGGTTAGCTTACAAAAAACACATTTTCAGGTTTTCTACTCCAAATACGGCAAAACTGGCACGCTAGTCTTAAAGTACTGGAAGAGACCGTTGTTTTGACGTGTAGTACATCGAAATCCATTAAAAGCGCGAGAAATGGCGCCACTTTGAAGATTTTAGGGTACACAAGTAACTTTGAGAGATTCAGGTTAGCTTACAAAAAACACATTTTCAGGTTTTCTACTCCAAATACGGCAAAACTGGCACGCTAGTCTTAAAGTACTGGAAGAGACCGTTGTTTTGACGTGTAGTACATCGAAATCCATTAAAAGCTCGAGAAATGGCGCCACTTTGAAGATGTTAAGGTACACAAGATCTAGCATGTTTTCACAAAAGGAGCCTTTGAACCTAACACCCCCTTTTGTGAAAACATGCTAGATCTTGTGTGCCTTTAAGCTTTAAAAGCCAGTAACTCGTGTTTTTGCAGTATTCTTGAAAGGGCAAATGACAGTTGAAGACTTTTCTGGCCTTTCTATCCCATAATTGACTTGACTTAGATCCATCCCATAATTTCTTTATTTGAGACCTAGAGGTTATGCTTAGGTTAGAAAAAGGCCATTTTCTGGTATTGTTACTCAAAATACAGGAACCTTCCATCCACTAATCGCAATCTACATTAAGAGACCGTTGTTTTGACGTGTAGTACGTCGAAATCCATTAAAAGCGCGAGAAATGGCGCCACTTTGAAGATTTTAGGGTACACAAGTAACTTTGAGAGATTCAGGTTAGCTTACAAAAAACACATTTTCAGGTTTTCTACTCCAAATACGGCAAAACTGGCACGCTAGTCTTAAAGTACTGGAAGAGACCGTTGTTTTGACGTGTAGTACATCGAAATCCATTAAAAGCGCGAGAAATGGCGCCACTTTGAAGATTTTAGGGTACACAAGTAACTTTGAGAGATTCAGGTTAGCTTACAAAAAACACATTTTCAGGTTTTCTACTCCAAATACGGCAAAACTGGCACGCTAGTCTTAAAGTACTGGAAGAGACCGTTGTTTTGACGTGTAGTACATCGAAATCCATTAAAAGCGCGAGAAATGGCGCCACTTTGAAGATTTTAGGGTACACAAGTAACTTTGAGAGATTCAGGTTAGCTTACAAAAAACACATTTTCAGGTTTTCTACTCCAAATACGGCAAAACTGGCACGCTAGTCTTAAAGTACTGGAAGAGACCGTTGTTTTGACGTGTAGTACATCGAAATCCATTAAAAGCTCGAGAAATGGCGCCACTTTGAAGATGTTAAGGTACACAAGATCTAGCATGTTTTCACAAAAGGAGCCTTTGAACCTAACACCCCCTTTTGTGAAAACATGCTAGATCTTGTGTGCCTTTAAGCTTTAAAAGCCAGTAACTCGTGTTTTTGCAGTATTCTTGAAAGGGCAAATGACAGTTGAAGACTTTTCTGGCCTTTCTATCCCATAATTGACTTGACTTAGATCCATCCCATAATTTCTTTATTTGAGACCTAGAGGTTATGCTTAGGTTAGAAAAAGGCCATTTTCTGGTATTGTTACTCAAAATACAGGAACCTTCCATCCACTAATCGCAATCTACATTAAGAGACCGTTGTTTTGACGTGTAGTACGTCGAAATCCATTAAAAGCGCGAGAAATGGCGCCACTTTGAAGATTTTAGGGTACACAAGTAACTTTGAGAGATTCAGGTTAGCTTACAAAAAACACATTTTCAGGTTTTCTACTCCAAATACGGCAAAACTGGCACGCTAGTCTTAAAGTACTGGAAGAGACCGTTGTTTTGACGTGTAGTACATCGAAATCCATTAAAAGCGCGAGAAATGGCGCCACTTTGAAGATTTTAGGGTACACAAGTAACTTTGAGAGATTCAGGTTAGCTTACAAAAAACACATTTTCAGGTTTTCTACTCCAAATACGGCAAAACTGGCACGCTAGTCTTAAAGTACTGGAAGAGACCGTTGTTTTGACGTGTAGTACATCGAAATCCATTAAAAGCTCGAGAAATGGCGCCACTTTGAAGATGTTAAGGTACACAAGATCTAGCATGTTTTCACAAAAGGAGCCTTTGAACCTAACACCCCCTTTTGTGAAAACATGCTAGATCTTGTGTGCCTTTAAGCTTTAAAAGCCAGTAACTCGTGTTTTTGCAGTATTCTTGAAAGGGCAAATGACAGTTGAAGACTTTTCTGGCCTTTCTATCCCATAATTGACTTGACTTAGATCCATCCCATAATTTCTTTATTTGAGACCTAGAGGTTATGCTTAGGTTAGAAAAAGGCCATTTTCTGGTATTGTTACTCAAAATACAGGAACCTTCCATCCACTAATCGCAATCTACATTAAGAGACCGTTGTTTTGACGTGTAGTACGTCGAAATCCATTAAAAGCGCGAGAAATGGCGCCACTTTGAAGATTTTAGGGTACACAAGTAACTTTGAGAGATTCAGGTTAGCTTACAAAAAACACATTTTCAGGTTTTCTACTCCAAATACGGCAAAACTGGCACGCTAGTCTTAAAGTACTGGAAGAGACCGTTGTTTTGACGTGTAGTACATCGAAATCCATTAAAAGCGCGAGAAATGGCGCCACTTTGAAGATTTTAGGGTACACAAGTAACTTTGAGAGATTCAGGTTAGCTTACAAAAAACACATTTTCAGGTTTTCTACTCCAAATACGGCAAAACTGGCACGCTAGTCTTAAAGTACTGGAAGAGACCGTTGTTTTGACGTGTAGTACATCGAAATCCATTAAAAGCGCGAGAAATGGCGCCACTTTGAAGATTTTAGGGTACACAAGTAACTTTGAGAGATTCAGGTTAGCTTACAAAAAACACATTTTCAGGTTTTCTACTCCAAATACGGCAAAACTGGCACGCTAGTCTTAAAGTACTGGAAGAGACCGTTGTTTTGACGTGTAGTACATCGAAATCCATTAAAAGCTCGAGAAATGGCGCCACTTTGAAGATGTTAAGGTACACAAGATCTAGCATGTTTTCACAAAAGGAGCCTTTGAACCTAACACCCCCTTTTGTGAAAACATGCTAGATCTTGTGTGCCTTTAAGCTTTAAAAGCCAGTAACTCGTGTTTTTGCAGTATTCTTGAAAGGGCAAATGACAGTTGAAGACTTTTCTGGCCTTTCTATCCCATAATTGACTTGACTTAGATCCATCCCATAATTTCTTTATTTGAGACCTAGAGGTTATGCTTAGGTTAGAAAAAGGCCATTTTCTGGTATTGTTACTCAAAATACAGGAACCTTCCATCCACTAATCGCAATCTACATTAAGAGACCGTTGTTTTGACGTGTAGTACGTCGAAATCCATTAAAAGCGCGAGAAATGGCGCCACTTTGAAGATTTTAGGGTACACAAGTAACTTTGAGAGATTCAGGTTAGCTTACAAAAAACACATTTTCAGGTTTTCTACTCCAAATACGGCAAAACTGGCACGCTAGTCTTAAAGTACTGGAAGAGACCGTTGTTTTGACGTGTAGTACATCGAAATCCATTAAAAGCGCGAGAAATGGCGCCACTTTGAAGATTTTAGGGTACACAAGTAACTTTGAGAGATTCAGGTTAGCTTACAAAAAACACATTTTCAGGTTTTCTACTCCAAATACGGCAAAACTGGCACGCTAGTCTTAAAGTACTGGAAGAGACCGTTGTTTTGACGTGTAGTACATCGAAATCCATTAAAAGCTCGAGAAATGGCGCCACTTTGAAGATGTTAAGGTACACAAGATCTAGCATGTTTTCACAAAAGGAGCCTTTGAACCTAACACCCCCTTTTGTGAAAACATGCTAGATCTTGTGTGCCTTTAAGCTTTAAAAGCCAGTAACTCGTGTTTTTGCAGTATTCTTGAAAGGGCAAATGACAGTTGAAGACTTTTCTGGCCTTTCTATCCCATAATTGACTTGACTTAGATCCATCCCATAATTTCTTTATTTGAGACCTAGAGGTTATGCTTAGGTTAGAAAAAGGCCATTTTCTGGTATTGTTACTCAAAATACAGGAACCTTCCATCCACTAATCGCAATCTACATTAAGAGACCGTTGTTTTGACGTGTAGTACGTCGAAATCCATTAAAAGCGCGAGAAATGGCGCCACTTTGAAGATTTTAGGGTACACAAGTAACTTTGAGAGATTCAGGTTAGCTTACAAAAAACACATTTTCAGGTTTTCTACTCCAAATACGGCAAAACTGGCACGCTAGTCTTAAAGTACTGGAAGAGACCGTTGTTTTGACGTGTAGTACATCGAAATCCATTAAAAGCGCGAGAAATGGCGCCACTTTGAAGATTTTAGGGTACACAAGTAACTTTGAGAGATTCAGGTTAGCTTACAAAAAACACATTTTCAGGTTTTCTACTCCAAATACGGCAAAACTGGCACGCTAGTCTTAAAGTACTGGAAGAGACCGTTGTTTTGACGTGTAGTACATCGAAATCCATTAAAAGCTCGAGAAATGGCGCCACTTTGAAGATGTTAAGGTACACAAGATCTAGCATGTTTTCACAAAAGGAGCCTTTGAACCTAACACCCCCTTTTGTGAAAACATGCTAGATCTTGTGTGCCTTTAAGCTTTAAAAGCCAGTAACTCGTGTTTTTGCAGTATTCTTGAAAGGGCAAATGACAGTTGAAGACTTTTCTGGCCTTTCTATCCCATAATTGACTTGACTTAGATCCATCCCATAATTTCTTTATTTGAGACCTAGAGGTTATGCTTAGGTTAGAAAAAGGCCATTTTCTGGTATTGTTACTCAAAATACAGGAACCTTCCATCCACTAATCGCAATCTACATTAAGAGACCGTTGTTTTGACGTGTAGTACGTCGAAATCCATTAAAAGCGCGAGAAATGGCGCCACTTTGAAGATTTTAGGGTACACAAGTAACTTTGAGAGATTCAGGTTAGCTTACAAAAAACACATTTTCAGGTTTTCTACTCCAAATACGGCAAAACTGGCACGCTAGTCTTAAAGTACTGGAAGAGACCGTTGTTTTGACGTGTAGTACATCGAAATCCATTAAAAGCGCGAGAAATGGCGCCACTTTGAAGATTTTAGGGTACACAAGTAACTTTGAGAGATTCAGGTTAGCTTACAAAAAACACATTTTCAGGTTTTCTACTCCAAATACGGCAAAACTGGCACGCTAGTCTTAAAGTACTGGAAGAGACCGTTGTTTTGACGTGTAGTACGTCGAAATCCATTAAAAGCGCGAGAAATGGCGCCACTTTGAAGATTTTAGGGTACACAAGTAACTTTGAGAGATTCAGGTTAGCTTACAAAAAACACATTTTCAGGTTTTCTACTCCAAATACGGCAAAACTGGCACGCTAGTCTTAAAGTACTGGAAGAGACCGTTGTTTTGACGTGTAGTACATCGAAATCCATTAAAAGCTCGAGAAATGGCGCCACTTTGAAGATGTTAAGGTACACAAGATCTAGCATGTTTTCACAAAAGGAGCCTTTGAACCTAACACCCCCTTTTGTGAAAACATGCTAGATCTTGTGTGCCTTTAAGCTTTAAAAGCCAGTAACTCGTGTTTTTGCAGTATTCTTGAAAGGGCAAATGACAGTTGAAGACTTTTCTGGCCTTTCTATCCCATAATTGACTTGACTTAGATCCATCCCATAATTTCTTTATTTGAGACCTAGAGGTTATGCTTAGGTTAGAAAAAGGCCATTTTCTGGTATTGTTACTCAAAATACAGGAACCTTCCATCCACTAATCGCAATCTACATTAAGAGACCGTTGTTTTGACGTGTAGTACGTCGAAATCCATTAAAAGCGCGAGAAATGGCGCCACTTTGAAGATTTTAGGGTACACAAGTAACTTTGAGAGATTCAGGTTAGCTTACAAAAAACACATTTTCAGGTTTTCTACTCCAAATACGGCAAAACTGGCACGCTAGTCTTAAAGTACTGGAAGAGACCGTTGTTTTGACGTGTAGTACGTCGAAATCCATTAAAAGCGCGAGAAATGGCGCCACTTTGAAGATTTTAGGGTACACAAGTAACTTTGAGAGATTCAGGTTAGCTTACAAAAAACACATTTTCAGGTTTTCTACTCCAAATACGGCAAAACTGGCACGCTAGTCTTAAAGTACTGGAAGAGACCGTTGTTTTGACGTGTAGTACATCGAAATCCATTAAAAGCTCGAGAAATGGCGCCACTTTGAAGATGTTAAGGTACACAAGATCTAGCATGTTTTCACAAAAGGAGCCTTTGAACCTAACACCCCCTTTTGTGAAAACATGCTAGATCTTGTGTGCCTTTAAGCTTTAAAAGCCAGTAACTCGTGTTTTTGCAGTATTCTTGAAAGGGCAAATGACAGTTGAAGACTTTTCTGGCCTTTCTATCCCATAATTGACTTGACTTAGATCCATCCCATAATTTCTTTATTTGAGACCTAGAGGTTATGCTTAGGTTAGAAAAAGGCCATTTTCTGGTATTGTTACTCAAAATACAGGAACCTTCCATCCACTAATCGCAATCTACATTAAGAGACCGTTGTTTTGACGTGTAGTACGTCGAAATCCATTAAAAGCGCGAGAAATGGCGCCACTTTGAAGATTTTAGGGTACACAAGTAACTTTGAGAGATTCAGGTTAGCTTACAAAAAACACATTTTCAGGTTTTCTACTCCAAATACGGCAAAACTGGCACGCTAGTCTTAAAGTACTGGAAGAGACCGTTGTTTTGACGTGTAGTACATCGAAATCCATTAAAAGCGCGAGAAATGGCGCCACTTTGAAGATTTTAGGGTACACAAGTAACTTTGAGAGATTCAGGTTAGCTTACAAAAAACACATTTTCAGGTTTTCTACTCCAAATACGGCAAAACTGGCACGCTAGTCTTAAAGTACTGGAAGAGACCGTTGTTTTGACGTGTAGTACATCGAAATCCATTAAAAGCGCGAGAAATGGCGCCACTTTGAAGATTTTAGGGTACACAAGTAACTTTGAGAGATTCAGGTTAGCTTACAAAAAACACATTTTCAGGTTTTCTACTCCAAATACGGCAAAACTGGCACGCTAGTCTTAAAGTACTGGAAGAGACCGTTGTTTTGACGTGTAGTACATCGAAATCCATTAAAAGCGCGAGAAATGGCGCCACTTTGAAGATTTTAGGGTACACAAGTAACTTTGAGAGATTCAGGTTAGCTTACAAAAAACACATTTTCAGGTTTTCTACTCCAAATACGGCAAAACTGGCACGCTAGTCTTAAAGTACTGGAAGAGACCGTTGTTTTGACGTGTAGTACGTCGAAATCCATTAAAAGCGCGAGAAATGGCGCCACTTTGAAGATTTTAGGGTACACAAGTAACTTTGAGAGATTCAGGTTAGCTTACAAAAAACACATTTTCAGGTTTTCTACTCCAAATACGGCAAAACTGGCACGCTAGTCTTAAAGTACTGGAAGAGACCGTTGTTTTGACGTGTAGTACATCGAAATCCATTAAAAGCTCGAGAAATGGCGCCACTTTGAAGATGTTAAGGTACACAAGATCTAGCATGTTTTCACAAAAGGAGCCTTTGAACCTAACACCCCCTTTTGTGAAAACATGCTAGATCTTGTGTGCCTTTAAGCTTTAAAAGCCAGTAACTCGTGTTTTTGCAGTATTCTTGAAAGGGCAAATGACAGTTGAAGACTTTTCTGGCCTTTCTATCCCATAATTGACTTGACTTAGATCCATCCCATAATTTCTTTATTTGAGACCTAGAGGTTATGCTTAGGTTAGAAAAAGGCCATTTTCTGGTATTGTTACTCAAAATACAGGAACCTTCCATCCACTAATCGCAATCTACATTAAGAGACCGTTGTTTTGACGTGTAGTACGTCGAAATCCATTAAAAGCGCGAGAAATGGCGCCACTTTGAAGATTTTAGGGTACACAAGTAACTTTGAGAGATTCAGGTTAGCTTACAAAAAACACATTTTCAGGTTTTCTACTCCAAATACGGCAAAACTGGCACGCTAGTCTTAAAGTACTGGAAGAGACCGTTGTTTTGACGTGTAGTACATCGAAATCCATTAAAAGCGCGAGAAATGGCGCCACTTTGAAGATTTTAGGGTACACAAGTAACTTTGAGAGATTCAGGTTAGCTTACAAAAAACACATTTTCAGGTTTTCTACTCCAAATACGGCAAAACT